>CM074980.1:987636-1009588 GCA_037576825.1 Pangasius krempfi | reverse complement strand
CATCTCAGGGAGTTTTTCCTCACCACCGTCACCTCTGACTCACTCATTAGGGATAAATTCACATATTTACAATATATATTTTGTGAATCCATTTATTTCTGTAAAGCTGCTTTGTGATAATGTCCACTGTTAAAAGCGCTATACAAATAAAACTGACTTGAATTGAGTGGTCACAGCTTCGAGTTGTGCATAAGAAGGTCACGTGTTCAAATCCCAGCACCACCAAACTGCCTTGACTGGATCCATGAGCAAGACCCTTCAGCTCAGCTGTATCCTGCATCAACAGACTGGGTTATGTGTTATTTTACACTCTGTACTTTACTGTAAATATGTTTTACAGTTTGTTTACTGTAAATTTTACAATACTTCACTGGTAATCCATTTTGTCAGAAAATTACTGTAAAATCTACAGCACATTTTTTACAGTGTGGTCTTTATAGAATTACTATGTTGAATACAGTTTTACTACCAGATATAGTGCCTTTGTTTTAAATAATATTTGTGTAATTTAACATTAATAAAGAGTAAACAGGCTGAAAAACCCAACAAGAATCCAAGTACAAGGTGCAGAACTCTACTCGATTCCCTGGACGTGGTGGAGAGAAGAACAGTGTCCAGGCTGATGACCTTCACACACGACGTTCTCCAGCCGCTCCATGCCGTGTTTATGATGTATGGAGCTTCTTCTGGAGAAATGTAAGAACTTTATTCCACTTCCTGTGCTGTCAGGGAATAAATTTTAGAAAATGTCATTTTACACAATCTATGATAATGCTAAAAAACGTTAGCAGTTACAAACATTAACATTAACAAATTGCCTTATTTGTTTGTTTGTTTGTTTGTTTGTTTGTTTGTTTGTTTTTACAGATTTTTTATTACTCTCTCTCAGGAGTAACAGGGTACTGAAGCGTTGTGCATGTAGTATACCTCTAAAACTTTACTTTAAAAGGTAATTACACTCTATTTATGCCTCTTAAATCATTTTACACGTTTCTTTATCGACAGTTTCATGTGAAAGAGTCATGCTTAAGGTACAAGGTACAATTAATTGATTTAAAAGGGCACAATTTAGTACCTTTTTTTTTTTCCTGTTCTTATGAAACTGAAACTATTCAGAAATAAAACTGCCATCTCTTCACAACCATTTTTAATTACATTTATGTAAATATGTAATATAAACTTTAAGCCTAACATTATGTTTTTATTTTATAAATTCTTTTATGATTTAATCATTTAATGTAACATTAATATTTCTTTTAAAAATATTCAGAACTAATTAAATTTTCCTTTTCTTTCTTTCTTTTTTTTTTTTTTTTAAGAAAGTGTAATGTATTTTATATTTAAGGACATTGTAATAGACTGTGTTTAATCTTTTTTTTTTTTAAATGAACATATACATCTTTGGTGCATATTTATAATTCACTTTATCTAATGAATTTTAAACTTTTTTTTTTTTTCCAGTGTCTTTAGTAAAATTTTGAAACTATTAAATAATAGTAATATTAAATGACTATTTTAACAAGCTGTTTATCCAACAAATAAAATGTCCAGGCATTCCAATAAATAAAGAAAACAAATAAATAAATAAAAATAAAAATAAATGAGTAGGATTGTGAGTGTGAGTGTGTTTAAAAGGCCCAGTGTTAGTGCATTAAAGTGTGTAAAATCACAGTGAAGTGTGTAAAGCAGTCTTAGTGTTGGACTGGATTGGTGTGTGTGTCGCCCCCTGCTGGTCATGAGCGATTATAACACTGCGCAGGAGAAAGAGTGATCACGTGTTTAATGTCCTTTACAGCTTAATCTCTTACAGATAACAGTATCATTTCAGGCTCATATTATAGGACAGTAGATTCATTATTCACTGAAAATGACTATTATTATGCCTTCACACAGACTGTGTATGTTCAGGAGACATTTTGTTTTCACACTGAAGGGATTTACAGATAACACACTGTGTCATGGCCATAAATTAACACAGCACTGTGTTCAGGCTGTCAGTGAGGAGGAACACCAAGCAGCAGCTAGGAAAAGGGTTTCTCCAAACACAGAGGGAAATAAACGGAGAGACTGAAGGAGGAATAAATAAACTGCGACTCAGAAACGACAGGCGTTTTTTCGCCTTAGTGTTGATAGGATAAAGTATTGTATTATGTCTGCTTTTGTTTTTGTAAGTTCTGTTTGTCAAAATTCAGCTTCAAGTTAAATTACTAGAGTTTACTTTTAGGTTTCATTAAGCTTATATAGTAATATAATATATAATAATAATAATATAATAATATTATATAGTATATATATATATATATATATATAATTAAAATCTCTTCTTTATTCTCCAGGACTAGTGTTTCAGTGTGTTTTATATAACTTTAATTCTACAACCAGAAAATAAACATTAAAAATATCTTCACTGGTTTATAGAACTGGTTTTCATTCGGCTTCGGTTTTTCTTAATATTTCAGTTTACAGAAATTTTATTTTCCTTTATTTTCTTCTTTTTTTTTTCTTCACGGCTCTGTTTTTTTTTTTTTTTCGGTTCTACCGGCGTGCTGAAATTGTGACAGGTTTAATAAATGAGGATATCAACAATAAATACATAAATAAAATAGTGTGTTAATAAAAATGAGAATTATAGCCGATGCTGTTTTTAAAAAAAAAACATATTAAAAAAAAAACATGGATGTTGAGTTTGAAAGGTTAAATCTAGAAAGCATAAGGGTTCTTCGGTTGTATCTCTGGGGGAACCATTAGCGGTTCCATGTAGAACCCTACAACTCTACATCTGAGTGTTTTCTTGTCATTGTGCCAAGTAGAACCCTTTTAGGAAGCTAAGAACCTTTCATTATAAAAAAAAGTGGAGTTGTTTTTCCAAGAAGAATTGCTTCAGGAAGCTGAGAACCTTTAACCGAATCAGAACAACCCTTGAAGAACCCTTTATGATACTGATTTTTCTAAAGGTGTCTAAGAAAAAGTCTGGATCTAGAACATTTAATGGTTCATCAGTTGTGTCTCTGCCAGAATATTTGAAGGTTCTGCGTGAGACCTTACAACTGAGTGTTTTCCTTTTAGAAACAATTCCACATAGAATCTTTCTTAAGAACCTAAGAACCATGAATTATCTTTTTTTTCTCCAAATAATGATTTTTTTTTTTTTTTTTGTGAGCCTCTGGGGAACCCTTGAAGGTTCTATGTAGAATCCTACACCTGTGTATCTCTGTCTTGAAAATGCTTCCAAGAAGAACCTTTATCTATTACAAAGAACCCTTGAACCCTTGGTTCTAAGTAGATTCTGTCGACTGACTGTTTTGCTTTCAGGGTTCCAAGGAGAGATTTTTAAGAAGCTACGGAGCCTTAACTAACAAATGAACCCTTGAAGAACCTATTTATAAAAGTATCAGAAACTAGTTTAAATGAAGAAACCTTCAGCTGTGTCTCCCGTAGAACCCTTGAAGGTTCTGTGTAGAGCCCTACACCTGAGCATTTTCTGAATTGTTTAAGGAAGCTAAGAACTCTTACTTATCTAAAGAACCAACCTGTAAAGAATCTTTTTTTTGTAAGAGTCTCTCTGTGGAAAAAGGTTAAATTTAGAAGCCATTAAGGAGAACCCTAAAGGTTCTAACTAGAACTGCAGAACTGAGTGAACCCAGAACTCTTGAATAACCTGTATGAGATCTTGTTTTTTCTAAAAGCATCTAAAAATCTTAAAAGGTTTAATCTAAAAGCCTTAAGTGTGGTCTCTGGGAGAACCCTTGTAGGTTCTATGACGAACATGTTGATCCAGAAGATCAGAAGGTGTTCCGAGCAGACTATTTTAGGAAGCCAAGAACCTTTAATTACCTAGAGAACCTTGTGTAGCGTGTGTTTTTGTCACTGCTTCGCACGTGTCAGTGATGATGAGAGTAGAACAGCAGGAAAGAACTTTATTTCTGCAGAGGAAGGAGATTTAAATGTTTAAGACCAGAACCATAAGGCGGTGTTTAAGAGCGTGTTGAGCGGCGTGTCGCTGTTTTCACGCTCGCGCTTCATCTCCTCAGCTCATTAACCCGGCGAAGATGGATGTGAAAGCAGGAGAACAGTAACGGAGAACCGCTGCTGCGTGTTTGTTTAGCAGCTGAACTCAAACCTTTATATACTGTAAATCCAGCAGTTGCGTAATTTTGTTCGGAGCCGCTTTCTCTTCGGAGCGGATGATTTACTGACGGAGGAGGTTGAGCAGACGCCATGTTTCCAGTGGCCTTTTACTTCAGGCTCCACAAAATCATTCCTGTTTCATTCTCTCCATAAATCACATCATCTGGAAGCTGTGCACCGTCCACATCCTCTGCTTTAGTACAAAAAAAAAACGAGAGCAGAAGATTATTTTTCATAAACAGCTCTTAATGTACAACGTGTTCCGTACATCGCCCTGACCGGCAGCGAGGTGTTTACTGACACTCTGACTCACGGTTTAAAAGAGAAAAAAAAACAGTGGCGGGATCTGATTTCGGACGAGAGTTTGCATGATTATGGATATATTTCGGCTCCTGTTATTCCAGAAGCTTTAGCATGTCACAGAGTTCTGCAAATATCACGATTAAATCTGCTTAAACTGTAAAATAACTAAAGAAATATTCTCAAACATAAAGCAAAAAAACCTATAGTCAGCATAGTTAATATGATTATTAGCACAACGTTCCAATGTTTTATGTAGAATCGGAGAAATTTATTATTAAGCTAAGGAACTATCCCTTAACTATCCACAGAACCTTGTGTACAGTCTGGCTTGCTAATAAAGCTAGCTAGGTAGAACATTAGCAAGCCTCAATGTACACAACGTTCTTTTAAAAGTTATGGCTTCCAGGAAGAATTCTTTTAAGAAGCTAAGAACCCTTAACTATCCAAAGCACCCCAACAGAACTCCATGGAAAATGTGGCTTACAAAGATAACTAGCTAGCTAGAAAATTATATATTTATAAATATTATATATAATGTACACAGTGTTCTTTACAAGGTTAAGGGTTCTAAGGCGAGTCCTTTTAAGAAGCTAAGAACGTGTAGCTATAAAGAACCATTAAAGAGTCATTTTTAATCTAGAGCGTCTTAGGAAAAAAGTCGAAATCTCAAAACTTTAAGGGTTCTTTGCTTGTTTCTCTGTTGGAAACTTGTGAATTTTATGTAGAACCTTATAAACTGAGTGTTTCATTGTTGGAAAAAGTTCTGAGAAGGATATTTTCAGGAAGCTAAAAGATTTTTACATAATTAAAAAAATCATCGAAGAACCCTTGAAGGTTTTGTTTTTCCTACGAGGTAAAAAGGTTACATTTAGAAACCGCTCTGTTTTTACTCTCCTGACGACTCTTTGAGGGTTTTATGTAGAACCTGACAAACTGTCAGAAAAGGTTCCAAGAAAAGTCCTTTTATTAAGCTAAAAACTCTCCAAGGAACCTTTAAGGAACCCTGTGTACAGTGTAGCCGGCTAAGATAACTAGCTAGCTAACATTAGTCAGGCGAAACCAACTTTAATCTCAGAAAGTGCTATATTTATTTATTTTTTTATACGCTGGTCATAATTTATCCTGGAGCTGGTTAGTTTGAGTCGATGTTTTAAAATGCTTTGGTTATGAATTTTTCTGAAATGTTTATGTGGATAATAAACATGAGAGAAACATCCAGAGCTGCTGCAGCTGTAAAAGTGGGCGGAGTCACTGTGCGACTCTGTGCACAGTGTTAAAGATAAAAGTAGCTTCATGCCCATCGCCTTTGTAATCGCAGAAAGACTCGCAGGTTATTTCCAGTTCCAGTGCGATTGGGTTCTTCCTGTCACTCACAGGTGTAAATATTGTGCGTTTGGCAACCCGACGCAGCCGCGGCGCTCTGCAGTGCAGCTCGTCTTTCGCTGCAGTTGTCCAGCAGAGCTTTAGATGACTTAAACCCGGCTGATCTCAGAGTCAGGTCAGCCAAAGTGCACAGTGCCATGCAGGCCATGCCCCTCACACACACACACACACACACACACACACTCCTCCATATAACACGTAAACCTCAGGTTGTGTTAAATTTAAAAAAATGGCATGATTTCTTTTTTTTAGACTAAACAATAAAACCAGGACACAATTAATTTCTTTAATGACCCTGGAACAATTATCGTAAAAGATCTGAGGCTCACGGTAAGAAAGTAACGAAGAAAAATGTATTTAATGTTTATGTATATTTATTGTGTTTAACGCTCACTAATCCAAAAGTACAAGACATTTTATATTTTTAATGTTTAATATTTTATTTTGAATTTCTTCTTTTCCAATGAAAAGATGAACTTCTAATCCCATCGCAAATTCTCACTTCAGATTACCTCCATTTTCATCACAATTTTTCCAGCGTTCGTGATTTTGGACCGATTTTAGTCTGTAGAAGTAGTTCCGGTTGCTTTACGCTTCCCTGAAGGTTTAATGATATCCATACGCCATCAGGGCCACACAACTACAAATTCCACCTTCTGAGAAAAAGTAGTTCTGGTTCCTTTACACTTTCTTGAAGATTGTGTCGTATCCATACGTCATCTGATCTACACAACGACGGATTTCTCCTTCAGAGAAAGTAGTTCCGGTTGCTTTACACTTTACAGGTTTAATGATATCCATACACCATCAGAGCCACACAACTACCACAAGTTCTTCCTTCTGAAAAAAGTAGTTCCATCTCTGAATGATTGTACAGTTTCAAGAATTCGTAAAAGAAACTTTACAAAAAAATAAATCTTGGATTCATTTTTATTGATTTTTGGATTCAACAACTGCCCCTAGACTCCCATTACAAGCGAGTAAACTTGTTTTCCAGGTTTTTTCCCCTCAGTACAGGGAAACATGTCAAAGCCATTGTGTGTCGTAATCACACACATGACCCAGACATGGTAGATAGACTTGAGGTTGGGAAAAAAATGTCCAGCGTATTCCTTTAATCTCCAACCTGTTTTATTTGGTCTGCAGTATTTGCCTGGTGTTTGGTGCGAGCGGTGATCAGAGCGGAAGTGTGAGATATTTCCAGCTATGCAAACTCTCATTCAAAACAAAACACAGCTCACTTTGTGTGTGATAACATGTGAAGTGTGATTCAAAATTCCAGGACGACACGAGTGCATAGAAGAGCTCCCTTCATTTCTTATTTCCGGGTCCAGCTGGGACTTCAGGAGAACCCTCGAGCGTGCTCCGGTTCCGAAGCCTGGATGTGAGTTTGTAATAAATGGAATATTGTAGAATCGTTATAAAATCAGTAGGGCCTGTGGGACAACGCTCTCAGCTCCGTCGGGTCGCTCTGGACTCGAGATGCTTACTGATGCTATCTTTGAACCTCCAAAACCTCTCACACACACACACACACACACACACACACACACACACACACACACACACACACACATTCCTGATCCCACATGGCTGATAATGCACAGGCTGCGTGGAAACTCCTAATCGATTTTGGAGTGAAAACATCCAAGATGTTTCTTTTTAATATAAGTCGAGACGGCAGGAAGTGTGCGAGTCACGCGAGCTTGACTCATTCACACACTCTCAAACTTCACACACTACGCCCAGAGCTTCAACATCCACTGACCTCACACTCCACTCATAAAAGACCCCCCCACCCCTCTCTCTCTCTCTTCATTTCTCTCTCTCTTTGTTTCTCTCACTCTCTTTCACTGACACACACACACACACACACACACAAGCAAGAGTGTACATGCATCTATATTGCATAGATACACACAATGACATACAGTAATGACAGGCTTGATAAGGTTAAGGGTTTACAAATACACACTCCATGCTGCGACTTGTGTAATTAAGGGGATATTCAAACACACACACACACACACACACACACACACACACACACAAAATAACAGGCATACGATGTAGACACAGGTGTACTTCAGCACATACATGTGCAGAGTTTTACACACACACACACACACACACACACACACACAAACACAGACATTTCACACTCAGCTTCAGGCAAAAAACAACTCCCACTCAATCAACCCACACACACACACACACACACACACACACACACAATGCAGTATGGTCTTTTCAGATGGCTCATGTGCTCTCTTCCAACTCTGCTCTGTTTACACCATCTCTGTGTGCACACACACACACACACACACACACACACACACACACACACTGATTTTTAGTTATATTGCTTTTTCAGATCTGTGAGAAATATCTAGCGCTGTGTAATAAGTATCACGGTACTGAAGTTGGCAACAACTGATTAGAAAACAGGAAACATCACGGTAATTGTTCTGGCTGCAAATTACATTAACACCAAAATTCTCTGAGTTAAACTTAAACACGAGTTAAAAAGTTACGCAATAATTGTGATATTAATGTTAAATATCAGAACATACAGTACCTTCATGTTTTTTGATTATATAATGAAATTATAAATGCTTCATGCATTTCATTGCTGCATTATAACTCCTGTTAGTGTTACGCTAATATTTTGTAGAGTAAATAATAATAATAGCAGATAATGTCAATTAGAAATGGTGTTATTAGTGTATGATCCGATCGAATCATGTAGCTAGCTTTTAGAAAACATGCCATACTCTCAGGAAATTATATCACGATGTAATTAATCTCAATATATCGATACGATATCGCATTATCACCCAGCGCTAATTAGATTCACTCAAAGACATAAGGCGTGTATAGGCATGCTAGCACGTACACGCGCAGAAAGCCTGTAGCGTTAACGTGAATGCGTACGTGCACATCAGCGTGGTAATACTTTTCTATAAAGGCCTATATTCTGCCTGAGTGTTGTGCGTTTCGACAGAGGGAGTAGCTTTACGTCAGGTGGTGACTCTAACCCTGAGAATGCAGGAGGTCACGTCACCCCCTCGACCCCTACGCTGTATAAAAAAGTCAGTTCTGCCTCCTTACATGCAAATTCAGACGACTTTAAACCTCCTCAACACCAAGAAACACCGAGTGGTTGGTTTCACACCTTCACTCCTCGCTATAATCACGAAATATTCATCATTAGCTTCAGAGATTTTGTATCATTTTCCATTTACAGGAACAGGAACAGGAACAGGAACACCAGAGCTTAAATAAATGTTCCTTAATTATTATGTCATGATTCATGATGATGCATGTTTAGTATAAATACCAGCTTTGCTGAAAAACTCAAGACCTCTTTATTTAAGCGATGTCTTACTGCTAAAGTCTTATTGCAGAATGTCTATTTTTGTAGCATTGCTGATCCTGGGTTTATTAAAATGTATATAAATATCCTTCAGGCTTCCAAACACCATCATGGCCGACATGAAGAGCTGGAGTTACATAACTTTCATACGTTTGATCCATTTACACTGATATTTCTGAGGGAAAGAATGATTTGTTTTTTAGTAGCAGTCAATTCCTAAAGCTCGATTTTAGCAAATAAATCCATATAAGAATCATTTTGGAGAATTAAACTGTATTTCTGGGCCTGTTCTGTCTCACATTAGGACATTAAATCAAGAAAGTAAAGTCTCCTCGTGTATCTATCGCAGAATAACTGCTTGTCATTTTATCAGGGATTATGATATTATCATATCTGAGAAACTGTCATCTGGCAAAATGTTCGCCTTTTTGATTGATTTATCCAAAATAAGAAAACATTGGAACTTCATAAGGAGCATAAAAACAAAATGGTGCCTATATACACAACCTCTTTCTGAATTTTATTTTTATGTGTGTTTTATTCTGGAGCATCAACAATACCAGTAATAGAATATTACAATATCACAATGATGAATAAGTGATTATCTAAACATCCCTGAAACAATAAATATCACTTTTTTTTTTTGTTTCCCAGCAGAAAAGTGACAGATTGGTCAATTTGTTCAGATACACTGACCTACAGATGGAACAATCTGGCCTAGAAAGATCAGAGGTTTAGTGTAAACTGTCCAATAGAGCAAATTATCTCTATATTTCTGTTCACTGGATGATAGTTTCAATATTGTGATAGCAGAGTAAGCCGGGTTAAAAGGTTACACAATTAAATTAATGAAATCAGAACGTGAACATGATGTTAGCCCGGGATGTGTTTCAGTGAACACCGACATTCAGAATTACTCCGACTGTCTCCTAATATCGCTACGTCATGATGTTTTTAATGTCCTTACCTTGCTGCAGTGCTGGAGATCAGCAGGAACAGACTGAAAGGTTCTCTCTCTCTCTCTCTCTCTCTCTCTCTCTCTCTCTCTGGTCTTATTTTTCAGAGCTGGTTGATCTCTCGGTGTTTATTGAGACGTGTATTGGTCTCCAGACGGCAGGCTGGATGCTTCAGTATCGGTTAGATCTCTTCACTGAGCACATTAGCAAGGAAACACATTTCACACTGATGAATTGGCTATTACATGTGATTTATAATGAGTCCCACGGCACGCTGAGGACTGAGGACTCTGCTTTAGGACGTCTCTCGCTCTTTAGGAGCACGACTGTGTCTTCTGTTGATGTTCGAAATGTTAAAATCAGATGCGTCTTTCACCATTGTAGTTGTTTTTGTGCTCCTGTTATTTCCCAAGGAAAGGCTTTATCAGTTGTATGTGGTTGTGTCTTTTTACTATGATTTCCAAAAACCACACACACACACACACACACACAGAGAGAGAGAGAGAGAGAGAGAGAGAGAGAGAGAGACTCATTGCCCTGGGAGATCTGTGTCTGTGTCTGTGTGTGTTTTGTGTTTGCCCAGTCTTGGGATAATTATATTTTCAGTGAGGTATGAAGGTGTGTTCATCACACTGAGGCTAATGATGGGTTGGTGAACTTCACAAACACAAACACACACACTGTCTAGACTAAAGCAACAATACAGAAATGACTCAGGGGGTTACAATGGGGCTGAAACAAACAAACAAACAAGCAAATCTGGCCTAATAATAATAATAAGAGGAAGAAGAAGAAGAAGAAGAAGAAGAAGAAGGAGACATATTTGTCAGATAATATTGTAAACTGGGTTAAAAAAGTTACACAATTATAATATTGTGATATGAATATTTAATATCAGGACAGGACTTTAGATTTTGTTGATCATTTTTGTGTGTTATTTGTGTGCATTTCACACTAACGTTATCATGTTAATTGTGTTAGAACTGCTCTTTAGTGTTAATTGGACTAAATGTGAAACAGGACGTGACCTAATAACAGTTCATAGCGTCATTATAAATGTTATTATCCCTATAGCGAGTATCAGCTTCAATCACATGCTGGTTTTGCTCTCGTTTGTACTTGTTGTTAGTTTTATTTTCAGTGCAGACTCGGAGCTCGTCAGAGGTGTTTCAGCTCGTATCGCTTCTTCTTACGACTTCATTCTAGATTCGTAAAGTCGTGCAACAAACTCGTTACTTACGAGAGAAAATGTAGACGATGCTGAAGACTTTAATCTCCTTATTTTACTAAAGTTAGCCTGCTAATCTGCTGCCTTTATGCGCGCGCACACGCCGGGGCTCGTTTGCACAGCATTTAGGAGACAATTTGTGTTTGTGCATTTCCTTTATATTGATTCACTTTTTTAAACACACACACACACACACACACACACACACACAAATATATATATTTTTTATATATATTTTTTTTTTCTTGCACGACCTGAATTTATATGAGAGAGTTTAGAGTGTTAAATCCTCCTGGTTTGGGATTTTAATAGAAGTAAACAGCAGGACGGCAAGAAAGGAGGCAATAAAAGCGATGTTTGTTAAATTTTTTAAAAATATATATAATAATTAAAAATAATAATAATAAAGAGCCGCAGGAGATCTGTCTAACTCTGCAAAATGACAGACCATAGGCTATATGTCAGAGTGCAAAATAAATAAAAAAATACCTTCCACTTAGACTTTAATTGCTTTGTGTTGTTGTTATTTCTCGCCTGATTTAACATGTATTATTGAACCAGGACTCTAATCAGGTCTGATCAGGTCTGGACGTCTGACACGCTTCAAGATGTGTATTTGGTAGTAAGGTGTGTATTCACACACACACACACACACACAGTAGAGCTGAACCTGTGACAAATCGTCCTGCAGACAAAATCCTGACCAAACGGCGTATTTACTTCCATTAAATAAAACACAATAGTTTATTATTTTTGGGTTGTTGCAAAAAAAAAATTATAATAATAATAATCCGTACCAAATAGTAGTACTATACACAGAGCAAAAACCAATTTCATTCATTTTTATCCCCGCAGAAACATTTTTTGGGTTTTTGTTTTCTATTCTAAATCTATATTCACAACAGACATTTAATAATAAATTTATAAGCCAGGTAGGACTGGAGCCGTGGAGCAGGCTATGTACATTCCCCTTAAACTGCAAGCAAGACATTTTCATCACATGCGGTGTTAAAGTGAGTTTTTTTTTCTTTTCGTTTTTAAACCAAAGGCCCGGAAGCCTCTACAAACCTGGAGATGATATTCAGACATTATTTACACATGAAGTCCAGTCACTTAGAGTCCAGAAGGCGAAAGAAAAATCGAGCTTAATGAGGTTTTTTTTTTCTTGTCTAAATGCTACACACCCGTCTGTGAGAAATCTTCCGGTCTGGTGTTTAAAGTCCATCTTTCTGTGGAAAACAAACTCCATCTGGACGAAGACGAGCCTCGGTGCTTTCATTCTTTCTTCTGTATAGTGCCAGGTTTCATTTTGGAAGAAAAAAAAAAAAAACTAAAAAAAAGTTGAAGATGAAGTCCAGAGATGGATTCCCGAGATGTTCAGTCCGTAATTCTCCGTGCGCTTTTATTTATTTATTTATTTATTTATTTATGCATTTATTTATGTATTTATTTATCTATCTGTGACGGGAAAATAAAATCAAAACATGTCCTGTTTTTTTTTTTCTTTTTCCTGGGATTTGTTCTTAGTTCTTAATTTTTTTTTGTTTTTTTTGAAATTGCGCGGTTTTGTCTTCTCCTCCTGCGCGTCTACACGGGTCTCTCCACGGCGTACTGACACGCGCTGAGGTTCGTGGCGGCGTTCTGGACTCCCGCGTAGCCGAAGCTCGAGTGCTGCTTGGCTTTGAGTCTCAGACTCGCCAGGCTGGAGTTACACGTGTCCCGGTAGACGTAGGGCGGAGTCGGCGGGGCGTACGGACACGCGGCGGGCGAGTTGAGCGACGCGTTGCCGAGGTTGTTGAGGTTGTTGAGGCCGTTGAGACCGGACGCGGGCACGGCCATGCCGGAGCTCATGCTCATGCTCATGGAGGAGATGGAGCTCGGCGCGGGCGGAGGCGGCGGCGGCGGCGGCGGCGCGGCGGAGAACATCGCCTGGGACGACAGCGGGCTGATGGAGTTCATCGAGTTGAAGAACGGGAAGCTCTTGGCCGAGAGCGAGGCCGGAGCGAGCCCTTTAGCCGCCGCCGCCCAGTTGTTGTACGTGTAGCTCGGGTACACGTCGTCGTAGGGCTGCACCAAGCCGTTAAACTGCGCGCCGAAGCCGTTCTTGCAGAGCTCGGCCTGCTGGTTGCGCTCGCGCTTCCGCCATTTGGCGCGACGGTTCTTGAACCAAACCTGCAACAAAACAAATAATAATAATAATAATAATAATAATAATGCACCGACATTTATTTCCATAATGATCAGGATAATGTATTTATTATCACAATCCAAAATATCACTGTGCGTATTCAAGAACAACAACAAGAACAACAACAACAACAACAACAACAACAGGATATTATATTTCTTATAATTCAAGACATAAAGGCACTAAACTCTACTTTGTCGTGAACGTGGAACCATCAAGACCACGTTCCTGTGCCTTTATCATGTGCACGTGCACGCAGTGTACAACTTTAATTAGCTTTTAGACTAAACCTTTAAAGGCCCTCAAGCTCCAAATATGTTCTTTAAATTATTTTAAAGAATAAATTTACTACATAAAGATGTAAAGATGGCAGCAATGAAGCAACTTTATTCACACAACAGCTTTAAAGTCCAAACACTCTGCATGAAAATGTAAGAATTTAGACTGACATGATAGAGTACATTATTAATAAGACACGCGAATCAATTTCAGACTATGATAGTGTGTGTGTGTGTGTGTGTGTGTGTGTGTGTGTGTGTGTGTGTGTGTGTGTGTGTGTGTAAATGTCGGGTGTATTTATTGATACATGTCTTTATGTGTATTGCAGACTTGCAGGAGTTCAGCAGTGGAAACGGAGGACTGCTTAAATGTTTTTGGCATTAATTAAAAAAATAATAAAAAAGATTCCAACGTTTTGTTATCATAAGCCTTGAAGTGAATTTAGACTGATGTTCCGGTGATGATGTTCCGGTGATGATGTTCCGGTGATGATGTTCCGGTGATGGTTTTTCTCCCCGCGTTCACTTTAGATCTCATGGAAAAGCTGAACTCCGCCCGATGACTTAAGCTACTTTTCTTTAAAAGTTAAAACATCAGATCGTTTAATTGTGGGCGTCAGATTTATGGACTCACTCATCTCTCTGTCTGCTCTTTAACCGAGCTGCTCTTTATCAGTGTCTCATTTCACCCAAATCCCAATACACGTCCAGCTTTAGCTGTCAGTGTGTATTCCTCCTCCTCCCTAACGCCCGATGTGTATTCCACCTCCACCCCGTGTGTGTGTGTGTGTGTGTGTGTGTGTGTGCTGCCTCCATACACACTCTGACCTTAAGCACACAACATGGGAATGGCAATCACCAAAAACACAAAGCTTTACACCTCTTTCACACCGGGTGTGTGTTACTCCATTAAGGCTTCTTATGGTGTGTGTGTGTGTGTGTGTGTGTGTGTGTGTGTTGACTGTAACGCTTTTCCCACCCTTAATTAGCTCAACACCAAACAAATTTAGACTTGTTGACCTTAATTAAGTTTAAATAGACCACATTTGACCTTTAATTTTAAGTTTAAAAAAAAAAAAAATCAGACTTGATTTCACCTCCAGGTGTAAGATTTTTTTTCCTGATTAAATAAATACAAAAAAAAATAAATAAATAAATGACAAGCTAAGAAGAATAAACGTTTCATTATTCACCCTATGCGGATTACAGGATATCTGTCTGTGAATATTTAATAATTAAATAATCATGTAAATTAGTGTTAAATCAGGCTACTCATGTGCTAACTTTAATACAGAGCCAGCTACTTTACGTGCTCGCTCACACTTATTATTATTATTATTATTATTAATTATTTATTTATTTTTGTTTTGTTTACAGAAACGCGTGTGTTTGCTGCATTGCTAAACAATTTCTCTCTTTTTTTTATCTTCTTGTTCTTTTAGTTTGAAACCTGAACAGTTGATGTTCATGCAACTTATTTAACTTAAATAAAGTTAAAAGGTTGTGAATTAGCGGCGTCCCTCAGAGATTCAGTCTGGGGCAATTCAATTTACACAAATGAGCTATTAATGTCTCTCTCTCTCTCTCTCTCTCTCTCTCTCTCTGTCTCTCTCTCTCTCTCTCTCTCTCTCTCTGGATGAAAAATAAAATCACGTTCATGCAGAAATAAAAGTGAAAACACGCAGCTCTGAGAACTGATTCGGGCTAAAAGAGGACTAGTACCGACATATGTTTTATTCATATAAAAAAAAAAAATAATTTATTCAATAAATCACATCATTATGGCGTTTATTATTATTATTATTATTATTATTATTTTTGGAATAATATGAGGTGTTAAATATTTAATAATATTTTCTGAGTTGTATATAAACTGATTAAAAGTAAGGCAGCACGCGCTGTAGTACAGTTATAACGGACGCGTGTTAGCGGTTACTGTTATTTTACGCGGTTTATTGTTCACGGTGATTTATTCTCGTACCCGGACTCGCGCCTCCGTGAGGTTGGTCCAGACGGCGATCTCCTCGCGCGTGCTCATGTCCGGGTAACGGTTCCGCTGGAATGTGGCCTCGAGCTCCTGCAGCTGCTGGCTCGTGAAGTGCGTCCGCTGCCGCCGCTGCCGCTTTTTCTTCGACGGATCATCCGAAGAGTCTTCGCTTTTACTCTGGACTTTCTCTTTTTCTACAGAAGCGGAAACAACAACAACAAAAAAACAACATATATTTATTTAAAAAGTCTTTTTTAACGCGTTCACGAGGCCGCAGCTTCAGCAGTGAAGGCGAACATTCACACTCAGTCACGCGCCTCATCAAGCGTGTAAAAGGTTTGGATCAAAATAAATAAATAAATAAATAAATAAATAAATAAATAAATAAATTACTTTCCAGTTCACATTGCTCTTTATTTACACTCCACACACACACACGCACACACGCGCGCGCGCGCACACACACACACACGCACACACACACATATCACTGCAGCTCCACACTCCGAAAGGAAGATCTTTTATTTTCGGATTGTCTCGAGAGGGCAGAGTCCTTCAAACAGCCTCCTGAGACTTTACTGCAAAAATTCTTCCGAAGGTTCCTGAGTCAGACTTTGATTTGAGACTTAGATTTAATTTAAAAATGAATTATTTAAGACTAATTGATTAAAAAGGAAATTGCACCAGTTGAGTCGCACGTGAAGCTTTACCAAGTTTTTATTATTATTTTTTTTTATATAAGATCTAATATTTTCACCAAAGCTCTCTCTCTCTCTCTCTCTCTCTCTCTCTCTCTCTCACACACACACACACACACACAATGTATCTTACTTATTAAGCAATGTAGGCGTTATAAACAGCTCGAGCAGGTTTAATAGGCCACCAGTTTCGGCTCAGACACACACACACACACACACACACACACAAACACCCACACACACACACACTGAGACTAACTCTCTCTCTCTCTCATTTTAAACTTGAATAAACACAAATCGCATCTGCACTTTATTTACCTCCTTTATTTGTTTAAAAAAAATCAGCTACCTTTTAAAAATAATAAAATGTGAGCTGCATTAAAAGGATTTCAGGAATCTTTACAACGCGACTTCAGAGTTCAGACAAAACTCCACCTTCTCCTCTACTCCATCCACACTAATTATTATTATTATTATTATTATTATTATTATTATTATTATTATTATTGTTTGCGCAGTTAAGTGAGTAATGTTAGCGCGTGACCGACAATTAATTATTAAAATGCTAATTAATTGTCATGCCAACTGAGAGAAGTGTTCCGTCATCACTTTAAGAGCTAATTCAACACTGTAGGTGTTAATTCCTCCATGTAGGTGTTGAGATGGAAATGAGTCTCTCTCTCTCTCTCTCTCTCTCTCTTTTTCTCTCTCTCTCTCTCTCTCTCCCCTCGTTCCTGGTCGTACCTGCGGCCTCGGGACTGTGTGTGTCCGTGTTTCCCTCCACTCCGTGTTTGGAGGCCATGTGGAGAGCCGAGATCAGTTTGGAACCTCCTGAGATGTGATGGTGGTGATGATGATGATGGTGATGATGATCTAAACTCAGCGGATCCTTCATCGAGTTCATCGAGCGATAAAAAAAAAAAAAAAACAGAAGTCGCGTTTTCGGTTTAACGGGTTGAAGAGAAAAAGTCCAGAATGAGAAGAAGAAGAAGAAGAAGAAGAGACACACTGGGACGTGTGTGTGTGTGTGTGTGTGTGTGTCCGCTTAGCAGATCCTTCCTCACTCAGATCAGATCTTCTTCTTTACAAAAGAAAAAAAAAATCTTCTCCAGCTCAGCCCGGAGATCAGCCGTGAGCAGTGTGTGTGTGTGTGTGTATCGCAGCAGTAAATGAGCGCAGACTGACAGAGACAGGTAGGAGATATTATATCCATACACACACACTCTCTCTCTCACACACACACATTTCTCACACTGCCATCTCTCTCTTCTCTCCTTCAGCTGTTCTTCTGCTCTTTTGCCCGTCCAAATCTCTCCCTCTCTCTCTCGCTCTCTCTCTCTGACGTCACACAAGCTCCTCCCATCGTTTTTGACAGGTCATCAAAGTCCACATGATGGTTTCAGCGGCCAATGAGAGGAGTGTGTGTGTGTGTGTGTGTGTGTGTGTGTGTGTGTTTTCACATGAAGATTTTAGAGCCCACACTGATGTTCCCACAAAACACAGGAAGCCACTTTATAGCAACCAAAAAAGCAGAAAAAAGGAAAGAAAGAAAGAAATGAAGCAGAAAAGTCACACAAGCTTCACAGTCACGTGATCCACACGTGACATTTACATTTAGGCGTTTTTTTTTTTTAGACAATGTGATATTTCACATATTTTTCACATGCAGTGTGTGTGTAGTTTTACTTTCACGTGTGATTTGTACACACGGGTCATTTACTGTCACGTGATTTTTCACGTTATTTCTTTCATTTCACGTCTTATTTTTTTTTTTTTACACAAATCATTTAAGACACGTGTTTTTTTTTTTTTCATTTGATTCATTTATTTTTTCACGTTTGATTTATTTTCCTGTGATTCTTTTTTTTTTACACGATTCATTTAAGACACGTGGTTTTATTTAATCCATATTATTTCACATGAGTTCACAAGTACACGTTTTTGACGTGTGATCACATATAAGTTCACATAATCTCGTGTTAAAAACGTGATCACCTCAAAACATATGTGAAGAATAATAAGAAGAAGGAGAAGAAGGAGAAGAAGAAGAAGGAGAAGAAGAAGTTCTCAGCTCATGTTGTGTCTGAACCTGTGTCCCACGTCCTGTTCTTGATAAATGACCAGGTGCATTATGGGTATTTTGGACGCTTCAGGGAACATGACGTCATTTGTTCAGGTCTTGGGAACTCAGGAGCGCAGTAGATGTTCTCTACGCTTTTGGATGTGGCTGAAAACCTCCGGAAATCGTGCACTACATGGTGTGTAGGGTGCGAGTGGATTCTGTAAATGTGTCAACCCCGAGATATTACTGTGTTATAACTGAACCTTACAGCTTATAACACACACGAGTTCACGGACACAGTGTCGTCCACGACACACAGCCGCAGTCAGACACGTTTAAGAGACGAATTGATGAAAAAAAGAGTCCGTTCAGCGCTGTAGGTGTTCATTCTTTGCTCTGTAAGTGTTGAGTTCTGTCTAGAACCCGTGGCCTCGGGGCTGTCTGGGTTTCTGCGCTCTGTGTTTGGAAGCCATGGAGCCGAATTCCCCAAATTCCCATCAAATATATACGCAAACCTTGATAAAAGCTTCAGAACTAACATTTTCGACTGGAATACTGGCCTCATTCATGATCTTAATCCTCAGTTTAAAGAGGAATCATTCCTTCTTCATGATTCCAGTTTGTTTCTATTCTGCACTTGATTGCTCACTGAAGATTGCAGGTCACTGAAGATTGATCCGTCGTGTTTGTGTGGTTGTGTGTTTTCGTCCCACACACACCTTGCGCAGTCATGTTTCTAAGTCGTCCTGGCATTATTAGACGATTAGTCACCGGACTAAGCCTCGGTGCTCGTCTCAGGAAAGGCAACTCCTAGGATGGAGCACTTCTAGGAGAAGATCCTGATTTGAGATTTGAGACATTAGAGCTTCAGCTGGTCTGAGACGATAGTGATGATGATGATGATGATGATGATGATGATGATGATGATGATGATATCTGCATTGCACTTCAGTCTGGAGAGTGGTTTTTAAGACCTGATAAACATCTCCATTTAAACTCAGTGCTTCATCATAAACAGACTCCTGAAGGCCTGGTTCTTCTCTAAAGCAGTACGAGGAGATAAATATTTTCAGAACCAGATGTGAGCTGTGGGATAACTTTCTCCTACTTTAATAAGAAATACATTTTAAGTCCTCTTTTGTTTGTTGGAGTAATTTATGTTATTCGCTGAGCTGTGGCTTAACTGAAGTTCTACAAAACAGATCAAATCAAAGTAGAACTGTACATTATGGTGAGAAGAAGAAGAAGAAGAAGAAGAAGAAGAAGAAGAAGAAGAAGAAGAAGAAGAACCAAGTACTAAAAAACATCCAATCAAAAAATCACCCCTTTTTATATCTCAAGGACACTTAAATCCCTTTAATTCCCTTATTCGGTATGTGTTTTATTTATTTATTTATTTATTTTTATTCCTTCACTCAGGACTGAAAGATCTCTAGATCTCCAGAAAAGTCTTTTACATGCACTTTATTTGTTCTGCATCAAAAAAGGAAGGACAAGAAAGAAAAGCCAGCCGTGTTTTTACATGAGTTCAAACCTGCATACGAATAATTCAACAGAAAAAGAATGAAGTAAGAGAATCCCAGCTGTTCCGGATCAGTCCGATTCGCGTTCACACTCCTGGGGTCTGAATTTCATCTGTATTTAATCCGTAAAGATGAAACGCGCCCGACAAATAAAACTGAATTCATTTACAGTTAAGTCGATTTTTAAATCGATTTCTATTCCTGTCTTGGTGTAGAGTGAGTTATTCATCCAAAATCAACAGGGAAGGATTCTGAGCAGCGAGTGCAAGCAACCTGATTCATTATTCATTAGAATTAATAAGCGCTTTGTTAAAGTTATAACTGTAAAGTAAACAAATGGACAAAAACTAAATTTACCGACATCAGTTGTTATAAATGAATGAACAACCTCAGTCACTAATATTCTACTACTGCTGACGATAATAATAATAATAATAATAATAATAATAATAATAATAATAATAATAAGAGTCAGGGCTGTGAGTGTTTTTCGGGTCACACTGATGTTAGATTTGTCGGGGGTTTGTGTCGGGGGTTTGTCGGGGGTTTGTGTCGGGGGTTTGTGTCGGGGGTTTTGTCGGGTCGGTGCCGGATTATTGCTCCGTATTCAGGATTTGAGGATGCTGTGGATTTACGCTCGCGCTAATTACCGATTCAGTCAATATTGAGCGCGAGGACAGAAGCTTTTCCGCAGGATTACCGAGCACAGCACATTCCGCCATTACTCTATTCCCCTTCAGCATGCAGGATTTCAGTACACATTTAGTTTCTCCCCCCTGTGGGCTGCATATATTACAGAGAGAGAGAGAGAGAGAGAGAGAGAGAGAGAGAGAGAGAGAGAGTAATCAAGGCTTTCTCCTCCATCACTCCTGTGCTTTTCATGCTTTTGCATTTTTTTTTCTGTCTCTTCCACTTAATCGGTTCATTTTCTGCGGAACTATTTGTACTATTTCTTTTTTTTTAATGTATTATTTTATATATTTAATGTTTTTAATCACTAGCGAATACTACTCTATAACTCATAAATAAGTTTAGATTTAATCAGCACGCTTTATTTATTTATTTATTTGCTTTAAAACTTTCTTATTAATGTTTTTATGGAGTGATTTCTGTCCTGCGGGTCTCCAGCCCGCTACAGTTCACTGTAATGTAACGCATTAACCTGATTTCAGCCATTTAAATAAACACAATGCTTTCAGGCACAAAACCGCAAATCACACGCGTACAAAAGAATGCGAAATAAACCAACACTCTTTAATTTTATTTTTATTTTTAATACGCTTATTGCTCTTTAAACTGAGATTCCTTTCGGAAACGCGTTCGTCTTCAGCTCTCGAGCGAAACAAACACACACAAGCAGCTTCTTAATACAACAAAACAACAAAACAACAAAACACAATTCCGCTGCCGGAGTCAGGAGTCGGTTTAAAAAAATCACCAAACTGTGGTTTCACCTCGACACACACACACACACACACACACACACACACACACACACACACACACACACGGAGCGCACTTGCAAATTAATAAAGAAAGAAAGAAAATAACGCGCGCGTATATTTTTCGTTTCCTCCTGCACTTCCTGCACTGACCACCAGGGGTCCATCTGACACAATAAACCACACACACACACACACACACACACACACACACACACACACACACACACCCCGACATTTCAGCTCAATTAAACTCCACCACTGATAGTAAAGACAAAGTAAAATAAATAATTTAGTAAATAACAAAGTCGGGACAAGAGGGGGAGAGAGAGAGAGAGAGAGAGAGAGAGAGAGAGGGAGAGAGAGAGAGAGAGAGAGAGAGAGAGAGAGAGAGAGAGAG
>CM074980.1:967523-987536 GCA_037576825.1 Pangasius krempfi | reverse complement strand
GTGTGTGTGTGTGTGTGTGTGTGTGTGTGTGTGTGTGTGTGTGTGTGTGTGTGTGTGTGTGAGAGAGAGAGAGAGGGGATTGGGATGCAGGGTGTATTCCCAGCTCACACTCAGGATTCACCGCGAGTCTGCTCAGGATAAAGCGCTTACTGAAGATGAAGGATGAATTTAGTTTATCTTCTCAAATATATAAATCTAAATAATAAAATCCAAAATAACTTACAGATTTTATAAAGGAAACGTTTTTACTATGTTTTTTACTCTCTCTCTCTCTCTCTCTCTCTCTCTCTCTCTCTCTCGACTGTTTTATTTCTCTCTCACCTGTTTTATTTCTCTCTCTCTCTCTCTCTCTCTCTCTCTCTCTCTCGTTCTCTGTCCCTGTGCACACTGTTGTGTGTGTAAGGCGGAGTGACGCCCGAGTGTGAGCTGTCGTCTGGACCATGATTTATAACAACGCTGAGAGAGAGAGAGAGAGAGAGAGAGAGAAACAGAGAGAGAGAGAACAATAAAGGAATGAGCAGTATTAGAGAGAGAGAAAAAAATGAGAAGCGAGGTTAAAAAAGAGAAGTGCAATGATGATGGGATGAGAGACAGAGGAGAAGAGGAGAGAAAGAGTGTGATCAGAAGAGAGTGATCATAGGAGAGAGAAAGACAGAGAATTAGATAGAATGAGAGAGGAAAGGAGTGAGAGAGAGATGATGACTTAATGAGTTACAGAAAGACAGAAGAGAGATAGAGACACCAAGAAAGCGAGAGAGAGAGAGAAACATGACTGAGTGAAAAAGAGAGAGAAAGAGAAAGGGAGTAAGACAGAGAGAGACAAGGAAAGAGAAAGGAAACAAGAAAAAGCAAAAGATGGAAGAGGAGGTGAAATAGTGAGAGAGAAAAACACAGACACAGCGAGAGGAGCGGAAGAGTGAGAAATAAAGCAGGTGAGAGATAGAGTGAGAGTGTGTGTGTGTATGTGAGAGAGAGAGAGAAAGAGAGAGAGAGAGTGAAAAAGACAGAGACAAAGAAAAAGAGAGACAAGGAGATAGAGAGAGACAGAGAAAGAAAGAGAGACAGAGAGACATACAGGAGATAGAGAAATAGAGATAAACAAGGAAAGAGTGAGACAGACAGAAAGAGAGACAGAATGATAAACTGAAACAGGTCACATGATTGGGGAACCTTTGTTAGCCGATTAGTATGTCCTGAAAGGTCATCACCTTTCCTTTCTCTCTCACACACACACACACACACACACACACACACTCTTTGAGAAATCCTCTGTAATCTGTCCTCACCTGCACACCGTCTCCTCGTCTCAGTGTGAGTGTGAAGCTGCAGGATGACCAGCTGCTCCCCTTCAGCATGGATTCCTGTGTGTGTGTGTGTGTGTGTGAGTGTGTGTGGTGAGCTTTGAAGCGTGTGTGTGTGTGAGTGTGTGGTGAGCTTTGAAGCGTGTGTGTGTGATGTGTGTGAGTGTGTGTGTGACTCAGTGAAGGATGCGGTGTGTCCTGGCGTTTCAGGTGCTGCTGTGCTGCTTGAGTCTCGCGCAGCCGTTTTGCCCCTCGCAGTGCACCTGTGTGTTCCACGGGACCAGGTAACACACACACACACACACACACACACACACACACACACACACACACACACACACACACACACACAAACAAAGAGGGAGAGTTCAACTTTTATCATTGTGGTATGTAATTAGTTTTTTTCCAAAAGCAAACTTGAGTTTTGCTGCATTTCTCTAATTATAATCTAAAATATTATATATTTTAAAATTTTATATATATATATTATATATATTATTAAAAGTTTTACAAGAATTACAACCAAAAAAAAAAAAAAGATAACCGTCGATTATTTTTACTTAAAAAAATTCTTAAGCTGTCAGAATCACATGACTTTTAGGAAAATAAAAATGTCTTATTTGCTGGAAACCAGTTAGCTTAACTAGCTAGCTAGCCAAATGTTAAATTTAGCATTACAAATTTAGCATGTGTTGTTAGCCTGGAGCTGTTAGCGCACTTAGCGTAAATATTGTTTTAATGTAATTAAAGGACGGTGCTGTGTAACGATCCCGACACGGCGGAGATCCCCGTCAACGTACCCTTGGACACGGTGAAGCTGCGTGTGGAGAAAACGGCGGTGCGTCGAGTAAAAACCGAGGCGTTCTACTACCTCACTGAGCTCAGGTATCTGTGGCTCACCTACAACTCCATCAGCTCCGTGGATCCCGCCAGCTTCTACAACCTGAAGGTCCTGCACGAGCTCCGTCTGGATGGAAATCAAATCTCCACGTTCCCCTGGGAGGCGCTCAGAGAGATGCCCAATCTCAGGACGTTGGATCTGCACAATAATCGATTAACAAGTGTTCCTGCAGAAGCTGCAGCTTACCTGGTTAACATCACATACCTGGACATTTCCAGCAATAAGCTAAACACCTTGCCCTCAGACCTTTTGGACATCTGGAGTCCCTTTTCTGGAATGATTCCCACCAGCAGGTCTTCTCAGAAGATCATACTGGGTGAGTAATGATGATGATGATGATGATGATCAGGGATTAGGTTTAGGTTCACTTGAGACATCATAATTTGGAAAACTGGGATCGCAGTGACGTTCACCGTGGTGTGGTTGTTGGTGTGAGGTTTGAGTATTTCAGAAACTGTTAATCTCCTGGGTTTTTCACACACAACAGTCTCTAGACTTTATCCAAAATGGTGCAGAAAACAACCAGTGAGCAGCAGGTCCATGGTTGGAAACACCTTGTTGATGAGAGGGTCAGAGGAGAATGAGCAGAGCTTACAGGTACTACAGTAACTCAAATAAATAAGCACTCTTTACATCCGTGGTGAGCAGAAATGCATCTCAGACCACAAGGTGGATGTGCTACAACAGCAGAAGACTGCATGGGGTTCCACTCCTGTCAGACAAGAGCAGGAATCTGAGGCACCAGTGGACACGCAAACTGGAAAAAGACAAGACAATATTTTTCCAATCTTTAACTGTCCAGATGTTTTTTGTTTTTTTCACCATTCTGTGCAAATTCTGGAGATTCTGTTTGGATGATTGCATGAACAACCAACGGTATAGGTGTTCCTAATAAAGTGGCGGAGTGTTGATAAAAATCTATATGTCTGCTTGTTAATCTTCACCGTCAGGTATCAGTGGCCTAGATATCTCACCTGGAGAAGGTCGGCTAATGTTAATAGGATGTTGAGGTCACGTTTGCTAATTTCACTAAAGCCCTAAGGAAATAAATCCTGTTGTGTGTGTGTACATTGTGGCCAGGGATGAACAAACAAACAAACAAACAAACAAACAAACAAAATGTGAGCAGAAATTAATATTCTGCACTTACAGTATAATATTTTATCAAATATAAGTAAGTAAAATATAGTTATAATTGGATTAAATGTAGGATTGTATATTTATATTTGGTGTAAATAATGAAAAAGGGAAACATATATATATATATATATACGTCGTATAGGTACAGAGTGTATATTAGTTTTGTGCTATCAATATAAATGTCCAAAATGATCATCATGCTTTCGTCAGCATTAATAAAAAAAAAAATACAGACAGTAAACAAAAATCAAATTAAATTAATTCAATCAATCGATTAAAACCGTAATCGAATTGCAGTGTAAAAGCTAGTTATAGTTGTGGTTGATTAGTCACTATAACAGTAACGCTGTCCTCTGTATCTCACCGATCTACCCGTCTCTGACCTGCTTGGTTTTCTGCAGCGGGTTTATCGTGTCTAAAGATAGCTGGAGCTTCTGAGTGTGCATGCTTCACCTCACTTAAGTACAGCTTGATCTGCTAATTCGGTTTCCACATGCGAGTCGGGTTTAAGTTGATCTGTAGACTTCATTTAGTGATTCTGAACATCACGTACCGCTCGTTATCACAGAACTAGTACACTCCTGGGCAAAAAATAAATAAATAAATAAATGAGCCAAGCGCAAAATGGCAAAATATTAAGCTTTTAATGGTCTGTACAACAAATCACTGGTCAGGAAATTAGCAAGAATTAAACAGATAGTGTCGCTCTCTCACTGCTCTCTCACTGCTCTCTCACTGCTCTATCAATCCCGGTTCATTTATGAGCTTGTTATCAGGCCAAATATCACCAATCTTGAGAAAAAACATCCCTGTAGATATTTTATTTAACATTTTGTACACCCAGACATGTGTGATTTTGAATTTTACATCAAGCATTTTAATCATTGTCATGATTTTGCATACAAGAAGACTGTAGAAGTGAATTTCGCTGTTTCTAGCTTTTCCCCAAACAGCAAAAGGAAACCAGCGAATGGAGGCACAGGAGCTCTCAGGAGCACATCTGCTTCATTCCTGCTCATTTCCTCACCAATCATTTGTTCCTAAGACCATTAAACGCTTCATATTTGTCATTTTGTGTTCGGCCCATTTTTTGCCCGGGGTGTGTTATCATCATCATCATCATCATCATCATTAGCAGAACACTGATTAGAGAGTAAAATCTCATTAATGTTAATAATTGGAGACGTACGTTTTATTTTTTTCACCTCAGCGCTGTTGAATTCTGGAGCAGGATTTCTGCTGAAAGTACTGAAAGGAGCTGTATATGAGGAAGAGGGATTACAGGATTATGGATTATATCACCAGCAGCTTGGTGTTCTTCTCCATACAGTTGCTCCCATTCATCAGAGAAACGACTTATTTTGTGTTTACAGTCAACAAAGCCGAGGTCCTGCTGTAGACAGAGTTGTGAATGATGTGCTGCTGAAGTGCAGCACCTGATCTTTTACTGCTTGTGTTGGAAACACTTCGAGATGTTAAACATTCGGCTTCCACTGGGCCTCAGATGACAAACTGAGGCTCCAGAAGCTACAGTCAGGTTCAGACGTCCACAGATGAGTTTTCACATATAAAGAAAATACTAATACAAAATTATATTTCTCAGACAAGACTCCATCATTCTTCCCTCCTGATTAGTCTCAGTTAGCCTTGCTAGCAAACCTGGCTACCCGTTTAATTTACATAAAAATATTGTATATATTGTTAGGAATTTTGCTGGTGAACATATCAACCTGCTTTATTTATACAGTATAATATTTAGCATTGATGTTTGGTAACTTGGTGGTGAATTGGTGCTAATTCCACAATTCACTAGTTTATAACATTTTCTAGGATGCTAGCATACATGCTTGTTTTATTTACAATTATACAACAATTCACTTAATTTTAGACAGCTCACAAGCAAACCTGGCTAGGTACTCAAACAATAACCTTAATTTTAGCTTAGCTAGGTAGGTTGCTTGGGTTTAGAAACTTAGCTTACATAACATTGTAAAACTGTTAGATTGTGCAATTAAAAACTAGGTAATGCTAAAGAAATATGCTAAAGAAGCTAAAGCAAATGCTAGTAAGTATGTCATATGATGAGATGCAGTGAAAGAACATAAAATAAATAACAATAGCACAATATTTTTGTATAGAGGTCTGATCTGGTGTCATAAATTATGTTTCCAAATCACCTACATTACTACTCGAAGGTTACGTTAATGCTAAAGATTAACACTGAAATTAAACTAAATTTAAAAAGTGTTTACCTGTTCACTAAACCTAGCTAATGGTCTGCCATTTTAGCACATCAGCTAAAAATAAATAACTAGCTAGCTAATAGCTTCCTAAAATAATGTATTAAATAAGTCTAGCTAGCTCGGTAGCTTAACACTGTAACCCAACCCCAGAGAGATTGACCAAAAAAACTGAATCACATAGCAACAAATATTATTTTAATGAAATCTGACACGATATAGAATTACAGCCTGAATCTGATTCGGAAAAAATTCAGATTCTTTTTTTTTTAGCTCTCAGAAATCACTCATACAGTGATCCTGAAGAATCTGCAACCAAAACCAGTGGTTTATTAATCAGTTATCAAAAAAATTATTTAAAAAAATTAGACAGTCTGCATTTTTTTTAAAAATGACGTAGTAATAAAATAAAATACGTCGTAAAAACCTAACATTGAAAAAATGCCTTCGATTTTTCTAGGCCTCCAGGACAACACGTGGTACTGCGATTGCCGCATATCCAAACTTATCGAGATGTCCAAAATGGCTGAAGGTCCTGTGGTGCTGATGGACCCATTGGTGACCTGCAGTGGGCCGGAGAACCTGGCTGGGGTTCTGTTTAAACGAGCAGAACTGGATCAGTGCGTTAAACCAACGGTGATGACTTCAGCCACGAAGATCACGTCTTCCGTCGGCAGTAACGTGCTCCTGCGCTGTGACGCTACGGGTTATCCGACGCCGACGCTGCTGTGGAGCAGAGAGGACGGATCAGCGCTCAGTAACCCAGGTAACAACTCAGCGCCGAAACTCGTAACACACTAGAGGGTGTGTGCTACAACATATGAACACCGTTGGTGTCACATTTTAAAAGTAAAAATCTTTGTAATAGCTTTTAGTAGATTATTTATCATTGACTTGTCTGCCATAAATTGCTGCTATTAGCTGCCATTAGCCAATTACATTCTACCAGATTTGACAAGCTTGAAAGCGGCCAATCGTAATGAACTTTGGCATCTTTTTAGAGAAATTCCTACGACATCTTCACGCCAGTTTGGGTTTCTGCTGCTCAAAACCCTTTAGCGCCATCAGCAGGCCAAATTTTAAGTTTCATTTCTACTCGTGTCTTCTGAACTGATTAACTAAATTATAACAATTTTGTTAACGCAAATGTAAAGGTACTTTTGCTAACATAGTTAACATCATTTTTGTCATCTCTTAATATCATACATTTAATTTAACACATTAATGATGGCTAAAGCTTTAACAGCTAAAACAGCTAAATCTTTCTAGGGGGCTTTGACGGTGTATTCTATAAAAGATTCAATGAAATGTCTTATGAGGTTTATGAATGTTTGAGAAGAAATCAGTTATCTCTTGTAGGTAACCAATAATTTTCAAAACAATAACAAAATGGTAATAATTTTATCCCGAAGCATCAAGTGCTTATTGAAGTGTTTTTAATGATGAGTGTAATTCCTCTTTGCATGTTTCAGTTGTGCAGGAGTCCCCAGGCGAAGGTGTTCGATGGTCCATCCTTAGTCTGCAGGGAATTGTGTTAAAGGACACCGGCGTTTACCGCTGCAAGGCAAAGAACGTTGCTGGAAGTGCAGAAGCTGCCATCACACTAACTTTGGCTGGGATGGACCTCACAACTCCATCTCCTCCCTTCAACAGGACATTTCCTGCTGTTACAGAGGCTGTGATTTCCTTTTCTAACAACATCACCACCACCACCATCACCACCTCCACATCCAAACCAACTCTGCCAACACTGCAATCTATAGCTAGCAAGCTGAACTTAGGCCCGGGTGGAGGCATCCAGAGATCTCCACCTGAGGGAAATACATCTAAGATGGAGCAGAGCAAAAATGGCACCAAGGATAAAGCTAGGAAGAAAGGCAGCTCGTACATCAGAGGTGTTGAGGTGGTTGAGGAAACAGGAGATAGTGCAGTTGTGTTATGGATGAGTGAGGGCTTTCCCAGCGAATTGCCCCTGTCAGTGGTGTACTTTCCATACGATGCAGAGGAGATAAAGGAGACTGTGGACACTGAGATTGGAAATGGTAAGCTTCTTCTTGAGAACCTGTTTCCCAACCAGATATACACGGTCTGTTTGGTTCCCAAAAGTGGGAAAGAGCAGTGTGTGAATTTTAGCACTCTGGACACGATTATGGATGCTGGGCAACTCAGCTGGCTGTTAATCGTCAGTGGAATGGCTTGTGTTTTTGCGCTTCCTCTCATTGTTCTCCTTCTCTACAAGATCTCATTGCTGTACTGCAAGAGGAGCAGCAACAGGAACACTGAAATGGATGACGACCTTTCCAAAGAGACTTACGTGAAATTTGAGACTCTCGCGATGCAGCAGAGGATGCTGAATGGACAGGCGAGCGATCTCTGGACCCGACGGCTGACGCAGGAATCAGAGAGGATGCTCCTTTGCTCACGTTCAAGTATAGACTCACAAATTACCTACAAAAGTGACAATTCACGATCTGAGTACCTTTGCTAGCTCTGTGTGAGTGAAGCGTAATGGCCACCTGCCTTGTGAGCCAATAGCACTGCAAGTGGGCGGGACAGCGGTCTCTTTTGTCCTCGCCATTTTCTTGTTGTTGCTTGGCGTACATGGTTTAGCGCTAGGGTTTTTGTGGTAAAATTGTGGGGAGTTTTTTTTCCCTGCCTGATAGAAATATTGGCACCTCTGTGTTCATGTAATCACAACACAACCAAAAAAATTCTCTACACGTCTCTACAGAGAAATGGTGAAATCGAATCTTCCGAGTCGAATCTCCACAACTGTTGGATTGAAAGGTCAGCCATATTCTGACATTTTCATCTACCTCACTGACAGCAAGCATCCTCTGATTGCTAGCCAGCTGGTTATATGCAATGATATACTCTTAGAAGATTTAGTCCCTTTTAAGAGTTCTTCAGGTGTCCATCTGGAGGAACTTTTAGATCTCTATAGAAGAAAATTTCTCTATTAGCAATTATTCCAAGTGAAACCACTTTAGAAATCAAGTGTACTGATCCAGAGAGCCTTTAAAGAACCATTGTTTTTTCTAAGAGTGTAGCTTTCTGCTTGAAAATGTTTCCAGAAAGAAAAATCCCAAGTACAACATTTTAAGGAGGCTACAACTGGTAAAAAGAACGCTTGAAGAACCTTTTTTTCTTCAGGGTTCTTCAGGGAACCCTTTCTGATAAGGAAACACTGTGAGGTTCTACATAGTACTCTTGAAGGTTCAGCCAAAGGGACAACCAACGAATCCCTAGAAGTTCTCTCTTTTAGCATAGCCAGCTAGATGAAGTGCTACTGTGGCTCTTTACTAATTCATGTAATGTGCTTATAAACCGTAAGCGTGTGAGTTTAGCTGACCGGGATTTATTTGTGTGGGATTTTAATTCTTTGGCATTTAATTAACTGCAACAAAAATTAAGTAATAAATGGATTGTTGATGTACTGAAACACATTACTCTCCTACACTTTCCTTGGCTACATTTGCATATTGGAACATGATAGGCTGTTATATTTTATGACATCACAGTACTTGTCTGTCACATGGTGTGTCTCGTCTGTTTCTGATCAGGGAACTGTTTAAAAGAGTGTTCAGGGTGAAATAAACATCTGGAGCTGTAGTCACAAAAAAGTGTTTTACTACCAAGAGTTTTCCTAAGCGTTTAAAATCAGTATGTAAATTTATTGTTCAATATATAATGTAAATGTGTTCTAATTTATGTACTGAGTAAAACATTCAGACCTGGTAAAATAACATAATTAACAAGCCATATTTAAAAAAAAATTAATGGTAATTGTAATATAATATTTAACATATATATATATATATATATATATATATATATATATATATATATAATTTTTAATATATTTTAATTCAAATTTAATATCTAAAAATTGAAAGAAAAACAAAGAAAGATTGTGTGTCAGCGATTAAATGCAGACTTTTCTTAATTTCTTGTTTATTTCTGTCAGGACCGAGTCGCAAAGTCATGAACTTTCCCTGTCTGGTTTAAGTGGGAATACAGCGCTGCTGTTGTGTGTGTGCATACCATCGTATTTGTCCCTCAGCAGGAACAGCAAAGATGATGTGGGTAACAATAATGCAGTCAGACGTCTGAGTAAACAACAACAACAACAACAACAACAAAAGACAGGCCAGGTCTGATAAAGTGCTCTTGTCCCGTGACCTGAGCTTCTACATTTTGGTTTACTGAAGGCAGCTAATGCAGGGAACAAAGTGTTTAGATTATTTATTTATGATTTAGTCACTTGCTGTATACACTTTGGGCAGTGGAGAGATTTTAACCAACCGGACTTCTTCTTCTGCGAAAACTGTGATGAATTTATTGGTTGCACATTTGCACTATTTGTCCTTAAAGTACACAATAATAGAAGGGATTTATTTATAATCGCACTATCCGTCGCACCCAGATGAGGACGGGTTCCTTCTGAGTCTGGTTCCTCTCAAGGTTTCTTCCTCATATCATCTCAGGGACTTTTTCCTCACCACCGTCACCTCTGGCTTCTCATTAGGGATAAATTTATACATTTAAAATTAATATCCTGGATTTATATATTTCTGTAAAGCTGCTTTGTGACTATGTTCACTGTTAAATGCGCTATATAAATAAAGTTGAACTGAATTGAATGTTGTTACACATATAATATAAACATTATGGCACTGGTTTATTCTGTTTGCTTTTATTTTTATTTTTATATTTTTAAAAAATAGATCTTTGTACATTCCCAGGGATTGTTAAATAAATACATAAAGAATTTTTTTTTAATCATTAATACATAAAAATTTTTTTTTTTTTTTAAATATTAAAGATTGTTAAATTTCAAAACTTTAAAGATGTCAACTTTAAACTTTCACGATAAATAAATAAATAAATACATACATTTAAATAAAATATGGCAATATGTAAAAGAAAGAACTCCAAGTATGTTCGACTCAAAAACAAAAATTATAACTCTGACAGCTTGAAACAAAGATGTGTTTCAAAAATAATAATAATAATAATAATAATAATAATGAAGTAAAATCTTTGAACTTTTTTGAGAAGAAACTCAAAACTGAAAACAGGTTAGAAACGACTCTAGATTTTTGAACTTTGTCCATTGCTGGAGATTGTAAACAAACATTTAATAAGTAAGTAAACAAACAGTAAGGAATTAAGTAAATAAATAATAAATTATTTTTTTTAAATGAGTACATTACAATAAAATTTTTTAAAAAACATCAGATAGGAAGACAATTATTTGGACACATGATGATGCTTATGTTTCTTCAGAGAGGAAATGAAATGATACTTTGCTCGGCGTTGTTCTGGGTTTAGTCTGTAAACAGTAATCGGTATTAATGTTTGTAGCACGCGGAGCATTTCGGCTGATATCAGATATATATATTTTAGATATATTAGATATATTAGATATATTTTAGATATATATTAGATATATAGAGAGGCGTGTAGCTGAAGGGGCTCCGCAGGCCTGAGAAGACGAGTTAAAAGTTTTCCCAAAGCTTTGTTGGAGGCAGCGGGATGAAAAAAAGCAACAAAAAACAAAACAAAACAAAAAAACCAGAAGCTTAGTCTAGACATGCGAGTGTACAGAGGGGAAGAAATGAAATGAGTGGGTTACTGAGGCAGGAAAGAGGATCGCTTTAGACGTGTGTGTGTGTGTGTGTGTGTGTGTGTGTGTGTGTGTGTGTGTGTGTGTGTGTGTGTCTGTGTTGACCGTAATTACACACATTCCTCAGTGGGGCAGGATGGCAGGGTGTGGTGCTTCCTGTGTAAATATGGAACAGGTAAAAAGAAACACACACACACACACACACACACACACACACACACACACACACACACACACACTCTATGATGTGAGGATGAGATTAGTCGAGGCCACCTGTGAGAAGTTTGCAGGAGTTTCTCACAAACTGACCTAATTATAATTAAATTAATGAAGCGTTTGCTTATAAAATTCATTATAAAGAAGCGAGTGAAGATTTGTGTGTCTTTTATTTCATTATTATTATTATTATTATTATTATTATTATTATTATCTATTAAATTTAAATGATTTAATTCACTTATTAATTCACTTGTTAATTAAAAAAACAATCAATTAATTAAATACATTTTAATTTAAATAATAATTCAATAAGTAACTCAAAATTTTACCAGCTGTGCCTCATTTTTTTACCGAGTTAAATTTTTTTTCTTCACTGAAATTGAGTCACTAAATTTAGAAAAAAGGAAAAAGAAGAAAAAAGGGAGTTTTTATTTTATCCTGTGTTTTATTTTATTCTCGGGAAACAGTCAACGTTACATCCGTCAGACGCCGGTTTATTTCACAGAACGTAGAGGAAACAGCAGTATGGCGGACACGATGACCTCAGATGACCTTTATATCTATATTTAAAAATGATAAATTTTATTAAAATACTTAAGTAAAAGCGACTATCCTGCTTTGTTGACTGAAACGTTTGGCGTGTGGCGTGGTGTACCCGAGTATAAATTCTGCTTAGTAGTTAGAGGTGTAATTCGATCTGATTGGTCCCCTCAGCGGTGAAGACGCTGTGATGTCGGTGTGTAATGAGACAGAAAGTCACCTCTGGCAATTTAAATGTCACATTAATAAGAAGTCCCACGGCGGCGTAATGAACGAGACGACGTGTAGCGCGTCAATCAATAGGCCAGTTAAGCACACGTCAAACAGACGTCAATAAACATATGCGTGAATTGATTCTGTCCAGTTATTATCATATAAAGCAGTTGGGTAAGTATGCAGATAATTGCTGATGGGATATAAAGTGCCCATGATGCACTGGGGTGGGGGTGAGGGGGGGGTAGGGGGGGGTTCGAGAGACCTGCTTATATGCACGGTGGTTAAACACTTTTAAAATCAATCCGCAGGGCAGTGTGTGTGTGTGTGTGTGTGTGTGTGTGTGTGTGTGTTACTGAGCAAAACCCGAAATAAACAGAAATTCCTGTTTACTGTTTCTTCTCTCACTCACGTAAGGCGTCTGATTGCATCATCACACACTCACAATAAATACCACTTAAAGTTAGTGTTGATTCCAGCACATAAACACTGGACTTTTAGATCGTGAGCTACTTTACACTCGGCTGCTTTACGCTAGCGTGCTTTAGACTTTAGATTTCTGTAACTGCGTAAAACAGTTTAAAGTAAAGCAGCCTAGCGTAAAGTAGTCTAGAGTGTAAAACAGTCAACTGTAAAATCATCTATCGTAAAGTATTCTATTATAGAGTCTAGACAACTTTACAGTAGACTGCTTTATGACCACACTAAACTAGACTACTTTGCTATTTACAGTGGCCCTGTTATGCTAGGCTGCTTTATCCTAGAATACTTTACTATTAGCATTGCCTTAACAGTAGAATTCTTTACGCTACAGTACTTTACACTAGACTTCTTTACGCTACAGTACTTTACACTGGACGTCTTTACACTACAATACGTTACACTGGATGTCTTTACACTACAATACTTTACACTAGACTTCTTTACACTACAATAAAATACGTTACACTAGACTTCTTTACACTACAATACTTTATACTAGACTTCTTTACACTACAATACGTTACACTAGACTTCTTTACACCACAGTACTTTACACTAGATTTCTTTACACTACAATACTTTACACTGGATGTCTTTACACTACAATACTTTACACTAGACTTCTTTACACTCCAATACTTTACACTGGACGTCTTTACACTACAATACTTTACACTAGACTACTTTACACTAGACTACTTTACTACTTTACACTAGACTACTTTACACTAGACTACTTTACTACTTTACAGAACTAATTAGAAATAGAATAATTTATGCTAGAATACTTTAGTACTTTACACTGGACTGCTTTATGTTATTCTGCAATAAACTAAACTACTTTACACTAGAATACATTATACTAGACTATTTTACTACTTTACACTAGACTACTTTACACTAGACTACTTTACTACTTTACACTAGAATAATTTGTTTTTTTATTATAGAATACTACTTTAAATTGAAATACTTTATGCTAGAATATATTACTCTTTTACACCGGACTGCTTTACACTGGAGTAATATACGCTAGAATACGTGACACTGCTTTATACGCTATGATGGCTGTTAACAGAAAATTGTCTATTGTCAAAAAATTAAAAAGCATTTGAGGCAAAAATATTAATAATAAAGAAAACCGTGACTCAAACTTTACACTATTCTACACGTAAAAATCTGGTTATACTGCGGAATGTTTTCATCGAGACTCCATCGGTCACTAAAAATGCTCCTTTGCTAATTTACTGCCTAAATGAGCAAGCTAATGCTAATGGATGACTATTAGCAAAGGCGATGCGACTTGTTAGTTTTTAATCATTGTTTTGTCCGTCAGTTATTAACAACTTAACATTAATGTATGGACTTTTAATACAATTAAGGTTTTCCCTCGAAACTCAAATATGGTAATTCATGTATCTGGCTGTGAGAAATACTTTTTAAAAATCTTTTTTTTAAGAATTAGCTAGTTCTGCTAATACTTTATTTATATTGCACTCCTGCACAAAAAGGAAAGCTAAAGAAGGATTTGACGGTTTAAAGTCTTTAAAGATCTTTTTCAGTGCTGATTTATCGTGGCGTTTTTTTGGCTGCGTACTGTACAGTATAGAAGTCCATTATTTCAAGCACACACACATTTTCTGACATGCTAAACCCCTGTATTAGCATAACGTTACAAACACACACACACACACACACACACACACACAGATATCAGTGTGTAGTGGCAGTAAGTTGACTGTAAGTCCTGTCACACTCAGCTGCTCTCCTCCATCCTCCTGTTTTAAGCGATCGTATGTGTATCATAACAGATTAGGAGCTGGATTAGCCCTAAGCTAACCTTTATCCTCCCTCGTCCCTACCTGAAACTTACAAGCCGATCGGACCGGCCTGATCCCAAACGACACTCGGCCCCTCATTACCCGGATTAAGGGGAACTCTTTTGAGTAATTATTTTCACATCGGATAAACATTAAGCTTTGCACGGATTTAGCCGAGCTCTCGCCCAACACCACGGAGAAAGACGCAGATCCGAGTGGGCTTATCGCGGCGTAACGGGGTGCTAGCGGCCTAATCGGAAGTCACCAACAAACAGCGAGAGAAAGACAAGGAAAACACGGATGATTAAGGGGATAAGAGAGAATCCAAACAAATTAAGGCACGAGGCTGAATTTATTTACGTTTTGGATCAGCTGTGGAGAAAATTAGGCCTTGTATTTCCTTGATATCATTTCCTTGATATTCACAGTTTAAAACAGATTGATACAGACTGCAAAGAAAAAATAAATAAAAACTTGAACTTTCCTGACAGATCTGTAAAAAAGAAAAGGGCAAATGTCGCTCGCTTTGGAAAGCCCGGCTCTGATTTCATATATTATTTCAATCATACACAATTACAGAGTGAGATCACATCCATTGGAGGCCAGATAACCTTTTAAGGAGAGAATTCCCACAGTGGTGTGACCTTTGACCTCAACGTTGCCAGCAATCTTCACTTGCACTGACACACACACACACACACACACTTCACAGTCTCTGGTTCTCTTACATTCCTGATTGTAGAAACACTTTACTCTTATTTGGCTAAAATTCACATATAAATCACAGTAATGCCTTTTATAGCATGTATGTGCAAATGAGGAACGGCTCTAACCCTACAAGCCCCGCCCCTTTCCACTGGTGACACTGCTGTTGCCTGGTCTACATCCATGGGCTGCATTTGCATATAGGCATGTGATTGGCTCTTATAGTTTATGACACAACAACAACATGGTGTAGTGAAATGAAACTCAAAAAGTATATGAGCTAAAATCATGAGAACTCTGTTGCTAGGCAACTGAGAAACATGGATGAGCATAGGCTAGCTAACGATAAAGGTTGAAGATTTAAATAGCTAGCACAGAGATGTTGAGTCTTCATCTGGAATATAGCTCTTCTTCTTCTTCTTCTTCTTCTTCTTCTTCTAAAGCTGATGTTTTATGACATTTGACCACTTAAGTTCATTCCACTGAAAAGACTAATAATTCATTTTTGAAGACTGATTTGTGTGTCTTTTAAATTATTCGTTTCATTGAAAAGGGGGGATTTACTAATAATTTATTATTTAAAAAATTAATTTCATTAAATTAAAAACTCTCCTGAAATGCACTTAAAGCTGAGTGCAAAAGTTTGCGTACCCCTACTTTGAAAGAAGTCAAAAAAGTGTATTTAAATAATAAATATGAATATTAAAAATGAGTGAAACAATTTGTGTTGTATTTATGAATGTTAAATAAATATGGACGTTTATTCCGTCTGCCTCTAACGACGTTTTCAGGTCTTCTGCTGCTTATTTAGAATTTTTGTGATTTTCTTCCTTCCACTCTTTAGTCGTCTTTGTGTCTTTCTATTTCTTCCATTTCGGAACGACGGTTTTCAGCATCAGTGAGCGGTTTCTCTGAGATCTCTCCTGTTAGAGAGAGTTGAATTGTGAGCTGTTTTCTTGATTCCCAGCGAGTTTGAGTCTTTAAACAAGACTTTTACCTTAAGCCAGTTTCACTCTGTGTGATTTCAGTGGTATTTTGAGATAATTACTCGCCACACTGTACCAGATCCCAGTAAGATCTTGGCCTAATTCTCTAACAGACTGTCTGATAACATGTTCTTCATGTCAGATTATACGATGAAGATCCTCTAACGATAGACCTGCGCTTAAAGAAAATGACTTTCTAACAGTACGTTCTGCTTACGTCGTAAATCAGCGTGATCTGGAAATCAGCTCGTACGGAAACGGGGAATGAGGAGATGTATTTTTTTTCCATTAGCATGTTTTGTTTACATTTCTCCACCACCGTATTCGTAGCCGTACCGCGAGTTTGCTGTCCTCATACTGATGGATTTTAGACATAGTAGCACTCGGATTTTAATTAAAAACCTTTAAAACTGAACTTTATCGTCGCTGTCTTTTGCACACTGGCACTATATCGTTGAGTGATGTGTCCTAAGTCGGCCAATTTCAATTAAATGAACTAGAACGTGTAAAAGCTTGAGCTTTGAGCTTGATCATAACCCCTGAGTGATACCCATCACTCTGACGTCAGCCATCAGATGTCTCCTGGTTACAGAAACATACATGTTTACATGTTTGTACATAAAATGCTGCATTGTGCTGTCGAGTATCGGAAGGAGAAGAGTTTTGTCATTAGTAGCTTAGATTTCAGTGCATACTCTCAAATCGGACACCGTTCCAAGCCAACAGAAGATGGTTGTGGTTACAGGTGATTAGGAGGGAAAATTGTTCGGAGGAGCTCCGTCTTTGCAGCACATATTTCTAGCTAACTAGCATATCAGTGAAGTTAACTTCGCTTGCTAACTAAGAATTTAACAGGCTTAGCTTGCTAGTTAGCAGACATGTCTAATTGATATTGTTTTAATAAACCTACGTAGCACACCTAAAAATCTACATCATGAAACTAGGTAGCTAACGCTAGATAACTAAGTCATGTTCTTACTGAGGAGTTGCCTATAATGGACATGTTTAGCTAGCTAATTTTGTTCAGCTAACGTGAGTTTATGGCATCTGTTTTTGGCAGCACCTCAGCTTCCAGTGCCATGACAGCATTCTCCATGTATTGATCATAAGACGTTATGTCTCGAACGTTGCCCACAAACAACAAAGTTGTAAGAGACTTGTATTTCTTCAGTTTCTGTTTAAAGGCTCAGAGTTTCTATGAGATATGAATATATGTCCAGTCATTGCAGGCTAGGCCACTGCTTAGCATCATTTAGCCACTGACAGAACGTCAAGCCATAAAAATCTTCTAGAGTTACATGAGTTACATTTAAACATGCCAGTTTAATCCTAATCCATAATAATGACTGGACAATATCTCAGCTAATGTCAATTCGAATCCTAAATAGATTTTTCAGTCAAATGATAAATGATAGAAAGCTAACCAAGTAGCGTCAGACAGAAGCTAATCAGGTTGTGCAAGCGTCTCTTTTCATTTATAAACACTAAAGGAGTCAATACTGTTAAACCTGATGAATGAGACTGTAATATCTCAGCTGTAACAGGAACTTCATAGAAATTTGTACATAAATTGTAAAATCAATGGACTTTTTTTTTCATTTGTTGACAAAACAGACTGAAGATTTTGCTACAAATTCAATCCATGTGCAGATAAAATCCATGTCCAAGTGACAGAGGGAAAATACAGAGTGAATTTTAAACCTGAGGCAAAAATAAAGGGTTTTATTCTTTAATAGCTCTGTGGCAGTTCTGGGATTGGAACATAAAGTTGTCTGAATAAATCACATATAAATTATTGTTTTTATATGAAAGTAACTGTGAAACAAATGTCTCTACAGGCGGCTGAAGTTCAGCCGCACTGTAACGGCTGGCCGAGATTTAACACACACTGCAGCTGTAAAGGTCCACGATGCACTGACACGGAGTGTGTGATTTATCTCACACACACACACACACACACACACACACACACACGATTATACACACATTTTTACTTTGAAGATACAACACAGTTTTCCGTCTAAATGTTTCCTAAAATCCACTTTCCATCTCACTCCTGTTCTTGTAATCATACAAGAGAATGAAGGCATAATGCGACTTAGCACAGAGTTTATAATGCATATATTAATAATTAAATATTTAGGCTGATAAATTAATAAGTTAATATGATTATGTCGTACTGAGACTTAACATTTTTCTCTGCTGCCTCATTTTTATCATTTTTGGCTTTAACTATTACAACAGTCAACATTTTTGAATACGTGAAAATAGAAATGAGGCAGTATAATGGGAACTGAGTCTACAGACAGACAGACAGACAGAAAACACCTGGACACAGAGAGAAGAAAGAGAGACAGACAGAGAGAGAGACAGAGAGAGAGAGAGACAGAGAGAGAGAGAGAGAGAGAGAAGAGAAACAGACAAACACCTGAACACAGAGAAAAAAGAGATAGCGACAGACAGACAGCAAATATGAGATACTGAGAGATAAGAGAGAGACAGAGAGAGAGAGAGAGAAGAGAAACAGACAAACATGAACACAGAGAGAAGAAAGAGAGACAGACAGACAGACAGAAAACACCTGGACACAGAGAGAAGAAAGAGAGAGAGACAGAGAGAGAGAGAGAGATAGAGAGAGAGATAGACAGACAGACACCTGGGGGCAAAGTGAATAGAGACAGAGACAGACAGACAGAAAGACAGACAAACACCTGAACACAGAGAAAAAAGAGATAGCGACAGACAGACAGCAAATATGAGATACTGAGAGATTAAGAGAGAGAGAGAGAGAGAGAGAGAGAGAGAGAAGAGAAACAGACAAACAGACAGAGGGAGACATCTGAATGCAGAGAGATGAAAGAGAGAGCAAGAGAGACAGAGACAGAGACAAACAGACAGACAACTGAATGCAGACAGGAGAGTGAGGGACAGAAAGAAAGAAACACAGACAGAGAGAGAGAGATAGAGATAGAGAGAGAGATAGACAGACAGACACCTGGGGGCAAAGTGAATAGAGACAGAGACAGACAGACAGGTATAAAGACAGAAAGACAGACAAACACCTGAACACAGAGAAAAGACAGACGGATACATAGATAAACGGACAGACAGACACTTTAACACAGAGAGAAGAAAGAGTGAGACAGACAGACAGAGAGAGAGTACATACTGTCACAGCTCTGCCATGTGTGTAATATCTTTATATCGCAGTGACGCTGGTCTGAGCGACAATGTGATAACATCTGGAATAATCTTCAAACGGCAGCCAGCTGTGCTCAATAAAGCGGTAAAAATAAGTGTTCAGGCTAAACTAATATTTAACATTCTTCGCCAAACATGGCCTCCTGTCTGACCTCATGCTGCACCCAAGTCCTGATCTGAGAGAGAGAGAGAAAGAGAGAGAGAAAGAGAGAAAGAGAGAGAGAGAGAGAGAGAGAGAGAGAGAGAGAGAGGGACAGGGACAGGAAGAGACAGATAAAAGCCCTGACCAGATGGAATTAAATTTACATGGGATCCTGGGAAAATTTTCTACAGGTACTACTGTATGATTTGATTTCCATCCGGATCATCCATGTCAGTTTTCTCCATCATCCTCTGAGAAGATTATAGGCTGAAATACACTTTATGGTCAAAAGTATGTGCACCCCTAACCATTACACCATATGTTCCCCAAACTGTTACTACAACCAGGAAGCACACAGTTGTATATTATGTCTCTGTGTGCTGTAGCTTTACAGTTTCCCTTCACTGGAACTAAGATCCCAAACCTGCTCCAGCATGACGACGCCCCTGTGCACAAAGCGAGCTCCATGAAGACATGGTGTGTGAAGGTTGGA
>CM074980.1:957674-960174 GCA_037576825.1 Pangasius krempfi | reverse complement strand
TTTTAAAGCTAAAGTTGCTTACTGCTGCTTTAAAAACTCCAGACAAGACAATTATATTTTAAAATTGCAGTGAGGATCTTTAGAGATCGAGAACCGAGCAGAAGCTCCTTGTTTCCGTTATTAGCCTTTGCCTAAATAAATTAGCGTTCACTAGTAGAACTAAATCCACATGCTGTACATTTAAATTCGAAAGATGCTTATATCAGCTTTAAAAAACTACAAACAAGACATTATTATATTTTAAAGCGACAGTAAGCATCTACTTACTGCTTTTATTATCAGCTTTTGCCTAAACATTGTAACCTTCACTGGTAGAAATAAATTCACATGTTGTACATTTTAATGCTAAAGATGCTTATCACAGCTTTAAAAATGACAAAGAAGATAAATTAATATATTTTAGAGCTGCAGTAAGCATCTTTAGGGCTGTAGAGTAGAACCTCTTTGCTTCTGTTATCAGCTTTTGCCCAAAAGTAACATTTACTTGTAGACTTAAATCCACATGCTGTACATTTTAATGCTAAAAATGCTTACTGCACCTTTAAAATCTACAAACAAGACAAACAGTGATATTTTATTGTTGCTCGTGACGCAGTCTCTCTCCTACACGATCGATTTTAAATAATTAAATGTCATTTCACAGCACTTTCAAAGGTTTCGCTCCACTTTCCAGCTAACGCTGAGTTTTTCCTGAAAGCTGTAAATCCAAAACCGGATCAGTTTTTGTACTGCTAACATGCTGAAGTGGAAAAGTGGGAAACGAGAGCGGGGCTGAGGGACAGGAGGAGACGGCGTGCATGTCGCACCGAGCAGCACTTCTCATTTAAAGCCTCCGCTACGTAATTTTACTGCCTCGTTGGCTTAACGACTACAAGAGCCCTTGATTAGCCAAATTAGCATGGACGATTTGCTAACGGCTCTCCAAACCATTGAAAGATTTTCATAAAGCCAATAATATTACTGCAGTTATACACACGCTGTGGTTAACATTCACAGTTCTGGCAGGACGACGAAGCACTAATGCGGCCAACAGTAGCCGTGTAAGCGCGCGCACACACACACACACACACACACACACACACACACACACACACACACAGGCTAACGCAGCACTAGCTGCTGCACCATATATTTAAATCTCACTCAAACGCTGGCTCCTGTTTATAAACTATTAATACCTCATTTACTGCAGCACCAAATGTCCATCAGTGACGTGATGCGGCTTCTTTACTGCTGCTAATTTAATATCAGGAGAAACACTGAGCTAAGCGCTAATGTTTGTAGCCATAGAGCTGGATTAATATCTCTTCTGTTTTTTACAACTAGCTCATGCTAGCACGTGAATGTTTAGAATAACATTCAATAATATTTAACGTGTGCTGTTAAATATTTTCTAAATCGTTCATCAAATGATTTTTACCGATTACTGAATTAAAATAAACCCTCATGAATCTTCTCTGTTATAGTATACAGGCTAGCCTTACCTAGTTAGCATTACATTAAACAGGCTAACATGCAAACTAGCATTACAGTAAACAGGCTAACATGCAAAACAACATATTTCAAAATGTAGTAATTTGTTTTCCCCAAAAAGTAAACCAACATTCAGAAAGCAGGCGGTTTCCTATAACACCCCATGATTCAGTAACATGTAGAAGCACCTTTAGCAACAATAACTTGAAGTAAATGTTTTCTGTAGAAGTTTTAACTCACTCTTCTTTACAGCATTGCTTCAGTGATGTTCACTGATCTTTGAGGTCATTCATTCATGCACAGCTCTGTGAAGATCCCACCACAGCATCTCAGTGGGGTTGAGGTCTGGTCTTTGACTTGAGCACTCCATCACCATGATTTTTTTCTTTAGCCATTCAGATGTTGGTTTTCTGGTGTGTTTGGGATCACTGTCCTGTTGCATGACCCAATTTCAGCCCAACTGAAACTGAAACTGCTGGACAGATGGCCTCACATTTAGTCTCAAGAATACTCAGGTATAAAGTGGAGATCATCATTGACTCAATGACTGCAAGTGTCCCAGCTCCTGTGGCTGCAGAACAAGCCCGAATCACCACCCCACTGCCACCACCATGCTTCACAGCTGGTGTGAGGTGTTTGTGCAAACATTGATGTTTGCACAAACATTGATGACCAAACATCTCCACCTTGGTCTCATCAGTCCAAAGGATATTGCTCGAGAACTTTTGTGGTTTGTCCAGATACAATTTTGCAAACCTAAAACGTGCTGCATATTCTTTTGGGACAGAAGGGACTTTTTCTTAGTCCATGAAAGCCATATTTATTCAGTCTTTTTCTGATTCTGCTGTCATGAAAATAAACATTTAATGTGTTTACAAAGGCCACATGATGTAGCTCTTGGGGTTTTCTTTAAATCTCTGAGCATTAAACAGTTTGACCTTGGACTGAATTTGCTGGGATGCTCAATCCTGGGAAGACTGGCAACTCTCTTGAAGGTTCTCTATTTGTGAACAATCCTTCTCACTGT
>CM074980.1:932776-952574 GCA_037576825.1 Pangasius krempfi | reverse complement strand
ATTAGCATCATAGTAAACATGCTAACTGACAAACTAGAGAATATAGGCGCTATCACATAAACTAGCATCATAGTAAACATGCTAACCCGTTAATTAGCATCATAGTAAACATGCTAACTGACAAACTAGAGAATATAGGCGCTATCACATAAACTAGCATCATAGTAAACATGCTAACCCGTTAATTAGCATCATAGTAAACATGCTAACCCGTTAATTAGCATCATAGTAAACATGCTAACAAACATTTGGCACAAAATATTACATTTCTTATATCAGCTTTTTAAAGTTTCTGTATTTGGTTTAGTATTTTATTTATTATAATCATTTGTAGGTTTAACTTACACGCTAGCATTATAGTATACATGCTAACCCAGAAATTAGCATTTCTGTAAACGATCCATGACCTAGCATCACAGTAGCATGAGCTAGACCCATGAGCTAGTTTTGAGGTGAATTAAAACCCACACTGAGCTTAAATTAACTGCCCAAATTTAAACATTAATTGTCAACGCTAATGTGATGCTACGAAATCTGCTAATATGCTAATTTATTGATCGTGCGTGTTTAGTGATGTTTAACGATCTGTTGTTCCACACACAGGCTGGACAGGAAGAAGAAAAAATGCAGGAGCAGAGTCGATCAGTCGGCCACAAAGCCTCTATAAATATCTGACCCTGAGTCGTTTGTCTTGGCACAGACACGAGCTCGTTGTCGGGATGCTTCCCGTTTCGGACCGTGTTCAGGTTTAAATTTAACCTCGTGCACGTGAGAGTGTGTTTTCCCTGGAAGTCCAGCTCCACTGGGACAGATTCACAACGATCCGGGAGGCGAGAGCTGCTTTCTTCCTGTCAAACGGATACACGTGTACATAGTGTACATGATTTAAAGCCACACTTCAGTATTCCTTTCACCTGAGTGTTCCGTATATGTCAGTATTCCGTACACTCCAGTATTCCATACATTTCATTATTCTTTACACGCCAGTATTCCGTACACTCCAGTATTCCATACATTTCATTATTCTTTACACGCCAGTATTCCGTACACTCCAGAATTCCATACATTTCATTATTCTTTACACTCCAGTATTCCGTACATTCCAGTATTCCATACATTTCATTATTCTTTACACTCCAGTATTCCGTACACTCCAGTATTCCATACATTTCATTATTCTTTACACTCCAGTATTCTGTACACTCCAGTATTCCGTACACTCCAGTATTCCGTACACTCCAGTATTCCATACATTTCATTATTCTTTACACTCCAGTATTCCATACATTTCATTATTCTTTACACTCCAGTATTCTGTACACTCCAGTATTCCGTACATTTCATTATTCTTTACACTCCAGTATTCTGTACACTCCAGTATTCCGTACACTTCATTATTCCTTACAATCGATCTTATCTGGCTAATAGAATGATGAAATAACGTTAAATGCATTAAATATAACCTGGTGCTGTTATTTATTTATTTATTTATTTATTGTTATTTACTTTATTCTCTTTTCCTGACAGATTTGCTACATGACATGAACAGTGCGGATTGGGAAGCGTTAACAGAGCTAATGCCGTGGAGTGGGAAAACGTTTTTCCTTGACTATTTAAGCGTTCACACCATCACACCAGCGGACGGTTCACTTCCAAACAGCGTCTTTAGAAAGTAGAAAATCGGCAAATGAAACAAAATTCTAAAATCTGAATCAGAGAGTCAATATCTGTAAAGATTCCGACTCCCTGTGGTCCTTACACGCAGAAATGTCATGCATTGTTTCTTTTTACGAGTTAAATAAATAATATTCGAGCTTCCCGAAGTCTGAAATTTCCCAGCGGTGTGGAATCGCAGCAGAGCAGCTGCACGTGTCGACGGAGTGAAGAAAAATGGCCGAATCGTAGCATCTAGTGTTTATTTGAACAAAACCGCATTAAGCACTAAGTTACATAGTTGAGGTCCAAACCATCAAGACAGTCATGACACACTTTGTAAAATCAGCCGGAGCATAAAATTATGAAAAAAAAAAAATTCTCTTTTCTGCCGCAGACTGGTGTTTTTTTCTAATTGAGTAATAAAGTGCGAGTATCAGCTGCCATGGAGCGCATTTTGTTCTGGATCGAAACAGCATGACCAAACAGTGTCACTATAACCATCGAGTGTCACGTAACACAGCGCCAGTGTGTGTGTGTGTGTGTGTGTGTGAGAGAGAGAGATCATAAATCCCACTCTGTCTGTGCGTTGAGTGACACATATTTGAGAGTAAAAGTCTAATGTGCCGAGCTTAAGTGTCATCATCGTTTACCTCAGAGCTCGGGCGACAAACTCGTAAATTTCACTTAAAATAAAACGTTTCCAAGACGTCATTTAACATCATCCAGCTTTTTCCGTACAGTTCAGGATTCCTTACACTTCAGAGTCTTCTACACTACAGTTCAGGATTCCCTATGCTTAAAGATTCCTTACACTTCGGCATTCCTTACAGTTCAGTATTCCCTATATTTAAACAATCTTTACACTTCAGTATTCAATACACTTCAATATTCCATACACTTCAGTATTGCTTACAGTTAATTATTCCGTACACTTGAGTATTCCATACATTTCAGTATTCTGTACACTTTAGTATTCCCGACACTTCAGTATTCAATACACTTAAACATTCCCTACACTTCAGTATTCAATACACTTAAACATTCCCTACACTTCAGTATTCCATATACTTAAACATTCCCTACACTTCAGTATTCCATACACTTCAGTATTGCTTACAGTTAATTATTCCGTACACTTGAGTATTCCATACATTTCAGTATTCTGTACACTTTAGTATTCCCGACACTTCAGTATTCAATACACTTAAACATTCCCTACACTTCAGTATTCAATACACTTAAACATTCCCTACACTTCAGTATTCCATACATTTCGGTATTCTCTACACTTTAGTATTCCCGACACTTCAGTATTCCATATATTTAAACATTCCCTACACTTCAGTATTACCGACACTTCAGTATTCCATACATTTCAGTATCCTGTACACTTTAGTATTCCATATACTTAAACATTCCCTACACTTTAGTATTCCGTACACTTTAGTTTTCCCAACACTTCAGTATCCCGCCTTCCTGTGAGGTCAACATGAAATATAAACCTCATTTATCTTCTGTAATGTTGTTTCTGAGTACGACAGCAGGATAAATAGATTACACATAAATAGAGTTTATTAAGTATAAACTGCATGATCTGCATGATCAGAGCTCGCAGCGTGCAGTGGCAGTCTAATGCTAACGCTAATGCTATCGCTAACGCTAACGCTAACTGTCCATCTGCCCCCGTATGAGTCATGGCTGCGTGTTTAGAGTTGATGCGGCGCGATCCGTTACTGACAGGACCCGGGAAATTCAGGATGTAATGCAGAGCATTAAAGCGTCACAGTTGTTTATTTGTCTCTTTGTCGGTTAGTGTGTTAAAGTAGCGAAGTAGCTCTGATGCCAAAAGCCAGCTCGAGACTCTCATCTCACACACACACACACACACACACACACACACACACACACACACCAAGTGATCTGCTGAAGGACGCTCAGACTTATCACCCTCTCAGAGGTCCTCCAGAGAGTGGCACGTGAAATCGCTGTAGCAGAAACGCTCCGTATCAGCGCTGCGTACACATGACCTCATTTCGCATGCCTGAAGCCGAGTCTGACTCGGACCTCGCTCGCTCGCTCCTGATGGGACTTTTCCGTTCAGGTCCACGGTGATAAATAAGAGTCCTGACAAGGAGAGAAATTCGATTAACGCCGCCGTTCTTGCTTATTATTGCTTTGCATTTTTGCGGCGTGAGAAGACGAGGCTTTAAAAAAAAACAAAAAAGCACCTTGTGTATCTTGACAGAGTTATCAGGATTCCTGCGCCGAGGGTATTTCAGACGAGGAGGATGTGCTCTGATATTCCTGGCCTCGTCTCGTCCTGGTTGTGTTGCAGATGGATGAGTCTCGGGCTGAATCTGAGAGAGACCAGAGTCACGACCAGAAGAGAAAAGTCGACCTTACGTGACCTTATCCTGCCAGTTTAAATGCATGCACGTTATGGTGGACCACACGGGACAAGATTACACACATCGATATTCATCTGGAGAGCAAAAATTATTCCTCTATAAATTATTACGCATATGTACAATACATACACACAAAGTACGTGCTGTTTTAGTTTATTATATGACAAGCTCATCTGTCAATCGACCTCAGTGGGCGGGATCAGCTATTTATGATTTGCATGAAACTCTGAACCAGAGAATATATAAATATATAAAATAACACTGCCATAAGGTTAACTAGCAGTATCTCTGTAGTACAACAACAATTGGACTGAGATTTTTCTCAATTCTATGCAAATTAGCTATGATGCTGTAAAGTGACGAAGCTTAGCGGTTGTCTCGAAGTATTTTTTCAGCTCCCTGCTCACAACTGCCTTTAGTTCCTGAAAAAATAAAGCCAAACTGTGGTTTTATCTTATCCTGTCATACACGAGCTCTCATCACATGTGTATAGAGACATTATGAAGAAGCTTGGAAGGAAGTAGCGTAGCTCGTTGGTGACTCTGGGGAGTGTGTGTAGCTAGCACAGTTAGCATAAATCACTTACCTAAAAATCTAACTTTTTAAACCGTGTGTGTAAATCACACACTGGGCTACGATACTGGGCTGAAGGTTATATATTTTGGCTACAGTTTGTCTTCTAAACATAAACCCACAAGCGACAAACTACAAACACCTTTTTTGTAGCAGCACTGCAGTTTCTAGTGTGAAGATCGGATTGTTCTGCTGTACGACCCTGAAGTTCTGAAAGTCTGAAATTGTATTATTCCGCTTTATCCGTGATTTATGACCAGAACTCCAGAACGTATCACTTCGACCTTTTCTGTGACCGTCCTAGCGATGTTCCGTGTCTCCGGCTCTGATCTGTGGAGGACAGAGAGCGAGACTGACAGCAGTGAGGTCTCGGCGGAGATCTGCATCACCTGCATCAGCACAATCGTGAGCAGAGAGAGAAGGTCGATCAATGTCCTGCTCCTGCTTCCCCTCAACGCCGGATTACTGCAGCACCACAGCAGGCTACGACGTCCATCGCAAACAAACACGTGGATCACATGTAACTCTTTCTTCAGAACCCGATCACATGGTGTGTTTGGAGAACCAATAGCATGACACGATGACTTTTAACCTTACATCAAGTTTGTAGGAATTTTAGATTTTGATACATGACATCGATTCAGCTTGATTTTATAAGCAGCTTTTTAAGTACAGCCCTTAGTTTTGCCCCCAAATTAGAAGTACACAAGGCGGCGCTTTCTGCATGATTGACACTCACAGTAGCCACGCCTCTTTTTCCTGATGGCTTGGATGTTGGTGGTCTTTGTCACGTTTTTTCTGACAGTCCGGGTCAAATTTATGCTTGTGCAAGATATTACAAATTTTATTTATATTAAACAATTGTTTATTTATTTTATTATTAATATTATTATTATTTATTTTTTTTTATTTATTTTTTTTTTACAAAACATCACTAATGACAGAACAGACCCAAAGCAGGGTGGGGGGTGTTCAAAAATAAATATATGAAATTTTAGCCCAATTTTTGCACAGATTTTAGCGTGGTGTGTGTTTGGCATGTGTTTGATGTGTGTTTGATGTGTGTTTGGCATGTGTTTATTATGTTTGATGTGTGTTTAGTGTGTGTTTGGCATGTGTTTGGCATGTGTTTGGTGTGTGTTTAGTGTGTTTAGTGTGTTTGATGTGTGTTTAGTGTGTGTTTGATGTGTGTTTGGCATGTGTTTGGCGTGTGTTTGGTGTGTGTTTAGTGTGTGTTTGATGTGTGTTTGGCATGTGTTTAGTGTATTTGATGTGTGTTTAGTGTGTGTTTGGCATGTGTTTATTGTGTTTGATGTGTGTTTAGTGTGTGTTTGATGTGTGTTTGGCATGTGTTTATTGTGTTTGATGTGTGTTTAGTGTGTTTGATGTGTGTTTAGTGTGTGTTTGGTGTGTGTTTGGTGTGTTTGGAGTGTTTGGAGTGTTTTTGGTGTGTGTTGAGTGTTTGGTGTGAGTTTAACGTGTGTTTGGTGTGAGTTTAACATGTGTTTGGTGTGTGTTTGGTGTGAGTTTAACGTGTGTTTGATGTGTGTTTGGTGTGTGTTTGGTGTGAGTTTAACATGTGTTTGGTGTGTGTTTGGTGTGTGTTTGGTGTGTGTTTGGTGTGTGTTTGATGTGAGTTTAACGTGTGTTTGGTGTGAGTTTAACGTGTGTTTGGTGTGAGTTTGGTGTGAGTTTAACGTGTGTTTGGTGTGAGTTTAACGTGTGTTTGGTGTGAGTTTAACGTGTGTTTGGTGTGAGTTTGGTGTGTGTTTGGTGTGTGTTTGGTGTGAGTTTAACGTGTGTTTGGTGTGTGGTTCTGTGCCACAGCGGTCCTTCCCAGCCCACACTGGCGCCGTGGAAAGGCATGATTCAGATGGTGAGGTCGAGCAGCACCTGTTCCATACTCCACCGCCGCTCGAGGAACTTTACAAGGTGAGAAGAGCGAGAGACAAAACAGCTGAAAGAGCCGACAAGCGCTCAGCTGCAGTCTCCAATCATCCTTCAGTCAATCACTGTCACCGTCCAGCGTCCGGGTACCGAGGACCGACTCGGGTGGACCGAACGCCGCTGCTCTCAAACGCTCGGGGATGCGGAAATCAGGGGCGGACAACAACGACAACTACGTGGAGTTCTATCCAGAAACTGTTTTCTGGAGTCTTAATGACCTTCAACAATTGACAAGAAAAAACAAAACATAGGAAATGTCTGGAATTTTTTTGCAAGACAATGGCCAGAACTCTGGATAATAATAATAATAATAATAATAATAATAATAATAATAATAATAAAGAAAAAGATGATGAAGAAGAAAAATTAAAAGAAGGACAAGAACAACAGCAACAACAGGTCTCAAGAAGTCCAGGAACAGTATGGAATAAAAAAAAAAAGTAATTTCCAGACCTGTAAAGTATAGAAACCCATTTTCTCTGTTGCTAAAAAATTATAATAATAAAAAATAGAAAAAGCTAGCCTTAATTACGTAGTAAGTTTATAATAATAATAATAATAATAATAATAATAATAATAATAATAATAATAATAGAAGAAGAAGAAGAAGAAGAAGAAGAACAGGTCTGGAAATGTCTTGAATTTAAAGGCACTCAATTCCAGATCTGAAAAAAGTATGGAAAATCAGAAAATGATTGTCTTTTGCCTAAAAAAAAAAACTCCATTAAACAATCTTCAAAAATGAGCCAAAAAAAAAGAAAACATAAAAAGTGTAGAAAAAGTCAAAGGTCTGGAATTTTCTCCCAAGAAAAGTGCAAGAAAAAAATTGCACATATCTGAGATATTAGGTGATAAAGAGATCCACTCTGATGATATTGAGATAAAGATCTGAACCCTCTGATTAGACCGTATTTCTACTTCAGCTTTTTTGGCCGTACCTTTCAGAATATAAAGATGATTTCTTGCTGAAGTTATGCAAAACGTCTCACTCGTTATTTATTTCTGTTTTTTTCCGTGATTTTAGTGTGAGTAATCTCGATTCCATCCCTTCTTCACAGGATCGAGTTGTATCATGTCATGGGGAGGAAAAGTCTCCAGGACAAATGACTGAACTTTTAGTGAGCTCGGATTGCGGAAGGAACGAGTGAAGTCTAGGACAAAAGAAATAAAAATGCTTTCAGGAAGAAAACTGAAATTCAGAATTATTCTTTCGTGGACGTAGTGGAGTGGAGTGCTGTGTGCCTGGATTTATAGCTGATGTGGTTATAGCGATGGGGTGGAGGGGTGGCTGTGGGGGTAATGGGTTGTCTGGTGGTGTGGTGGTGGTGGTGGTGGTGGTGGTGGTGTTGGCCTTCTAACAGGTCGTCTTAAAACGACAGCACACGAAATGAACAGTAATCCTCCGTGCTGAAGAAATTGTCCTCACCACAAATGGGAATTCCATGAGAAAATTCGGAAGCATTTATTATTTATAGTGTCCTGTGTGATGCTCGGGGTGAAGGAGGCGGCGGCAGGAAATGGAGGTATATCACAAAAACATGTGATTCATGTGAACGCTGGCGCGCTCAGTGATGCGGGAAGATACAGATTTTTTTTTAAACGATGGCTGCATATGTGCCTGATTTATTAACACCATGCAGCGCTTCTCCACCGTAACGGATTCTTCCACGCAGAAGCTCATTAGCAAAACCTGACTAGCATTCAGCTCCAGCTTTTGTTATAAGACTTAAACTGTGTCTTTAAGTCCATTCCCGTTTCTGAATGCTGCATAATAGTTATTTAGCACTCTATAATTTGTGGGAATATCTCCATGCTTTGGGAAACCTCCAAGTCTCAGAGTCTGGCTGCTTTGCTTCAACTCATTCTGCTTTTTTTTTTTTTTTTTTTTTTTTTTTTTTTTTTTTATTTTAGAAACACAGATAACATTTCAAGGAGTCCCGAGAGGGATATGGTAATGAGATTTGGTTGGTCTTATACTTGTTCTTTTTGAGATGTTTTAATGAGGGGAAATCTTCTGGTTTTGGAGTACTAGGTTTAGTTTGGACGATGTTCTTGTGGTTGGGATTTTCTCTGTCTTTTAAGCATTCCTTTAGTTCTGTTTTTTAGAAATAAAGGTACATTTTTCATTTTTTTTGGGTTTCCTGAGGTATGAACATAGTCTTAATAAAATTCTCAAAGGTTCGGTCCACTCAAGGTCCATTTGATTAGTTTCAAATGTGCACTACATATATTCATTAGAAGTGAATGGTCCATTTCTCCTGCGTAAAAAAACGTGCATTTTCTTTTAAGTTTTAATCTTCGGAGTAATCTTTTGTCCTGCAGCGTTTTTAGGAAACCTCCCCGCACTCTCTTTTTCATGTCTTCTGGTGGATGCTTGGTGGAGTTCCTCTGGTGTTGGATGGAGGGTTTGTGGACCGAGGACCATCACACTCCATCATTCTTACTTTCTGTGGAGTTTCTCTGCCAGCGCACCCTTCTTCACCTCACAGGAATGTGGCTGCGCTCTCTCTCCCCATAGACACCGCACACTTTATTTCATTTAAGTTCAGACATTTCTTCTTCTTCTTCTTCTCCTTTTTTTAAAAACATTATTTCTAATGAAATTAAAACAGCGATGGAAATAAGCTTGGTCTTATCTGTCATTTCGAGCACTGGCTCATCCATTCTCCTCTACTGGCTGTGTACTTTATGAAGGTACAACGGGACGCTTTTCAAGGAAGAACATTTGATAGCCAGACATGTGCCTCTCTGGAACCTATTAAGACAGTATATTAAACACATTCCCTCCCAGTGTGATTTGTACTAGCAGCCTTAACCCCTGACTTGCATCAAGGCTTTGGGAAACACAGAGCTCTTGACAGCAGAGTGATGGCTTTAGTTGGGACAGTACATGTTAATGTTATTGTCTTTGGCTCGCTCGCTGTGATACTTGCCCGCTCTGGTTTGCGCTCCATCCATTACACCATCTCATCAGCCGTTTTACGCGCAGTTTTACAATTTTCAGTAACCTGATCCCGTGCAAAACTCGTAGGAATTGTAATAAGCGAGAACATTTTGCTAAGTTGCCAGTTGTTGCCTTTTTCATATGGATTTTATCAGCTAAGCTTGTCATCTCACAACCAGATTTTTTTTTGCAAATTTGGGCATTTTCTAGTTTCTAGACAGCCTAGAACTTAAGTGCTCCTTTAGTTGGTTCTGTTTCATAGAAATTAAAGTACTCCTCCGGTACATTTTTCTTCCCAGAGGTACAAACATGAGAGCTGTAGCTCTCAGTAAATCTCTTTACAGCTACGTTGTTGGTTTACAGCCGAATTTCTTAATAGCTGTTTTGCAAATTTGTGGATTTCCTACTTTCTACAGTTCTGTTTCATAGAAATAAAGGTACTGCTCGAGTACGTTATTGTTCCCAGAGATACAAAGAACATTAACTTTCCCAAAGAACTAACGGTCCTAACCAGGGATTGGAGATATGACAAAAATAAGACATCTTTCAGGATATATAGGCTCGCAAACCAACTTCCAGCAAAACAGTAATGTAGCGTTTAAAACACTATGAAAATGTCTAATATCTACAGAAATAAATTACTTTAAACTGCAAATGGAAAGATATTTAAAACAATATATTTTCGTTGTTTCATGTTTGTCTTTTTATCTAATATTTAAAAAAAAAAAATCATCTGTGATATCATATAAAAGTGTATCGCGACATAATTAATCACGATATTAATACGTCATCATGTTGCCGAGTTCTAGTTCTACACTTGGGGTTTCCCTCCCTTGTAAAAAAAAATCGTACAGAAATATTCGTAGGAATTTCGTAGGAAAAGTCGCCAGTTGTAGCTCCACCTCTCACTAACTTTTTTGTAACTTTCCTTAAAATTAAGGAACTCTAGTGTTGTTTTGCGAGCTTCCAGATCTACGTTAAAGTTTTTGGCTCATGACTGGATTTCTTAATCTCTGTTTTGCAAATTTTGGAATTTCTTTTAAGACAGTTGACTTCCCATGTAATCCTTTACTTGGCTCGGTCTTGAAGAAATAAAGGTTTTGTTTGGATACATTTTTATTTCCTGAGGTACAAACAACATTAATGTACTCTCAAAAGTACAAAAATTGTCCTTAAAGTCCAACTATAAAGTCCAATACTCTGTTAAGACACTAAATTCATTTTCCGAAAGAATTAGAGATGCAAACTTGCACTCTTCAGGGCTCCTTCCTTCGTAAAAATGATAGAGCAGGTCCACGTTCTCAGAAGCAGTCTTACTCAGCAGTTATAAAGTTTTCAACCTGATCTTGTGTAAAACTCTTAGGGACTGTAAACAGGCGAGAACATTTTGCGTTCTCTCGTCTCAGCCTAACTTTATCCATTCGTGACTTTTCTTACAGTCCTGGGACTCGTAGGATCTACTTTTTTTCACCAAGATCTACGTAAATCTACATGACGCTTACTGCCTCATAACCGGATTCTCATGAAATCATTTCTAGCTCTTGATTATTCTGTGAGTTGGTTCGGTTTTACAGAAATAAAGGTGCTGTTACATTTCAGTTACATTTTTCTTCCCTGAGGTAATAACGCCATTAATGCACTCTCAGGAGTACAGCGGTGGTCTTAAAGATCTGATGAAGCCTCGGTTAGTTTAAAAGATACACTCGATTTACTTTCCAAAGGTACAGAAGGCTCCATTTCTCAAAAGCAGCTTTACTCAACAGTTTTACAGTTTTCAGCAACCTGATCTTGTGCAAAACTCGTAGGAATTGTAACAGGCGAGAAGGTTGTGCGTTCAGCATAACTTTAACCATCCACGACTTTTCTTGCAGTCATGGGACGTTTTTTTTTTTTTACGTAGCTTTCATCAGGATCTACTCAGTAAATCTACGTTAAGGTCGTTGGCTCATAAACGGATTTCTTAATAGCTTGAGAAACGTGGAGCTCTCATTGTGACGGATGGGCGTCGTCTGTATTGTGACAGGAGGACGGTTTGTGTGCGTAAACATCGGCCGAGCTTGGCTTCGGGACTCGGCTGACTGTTGACACCTCCAGCTGTCTCTGGCATGAAGGCGAGATCCGACACTGCCGACAGAGACCCGGCCGGGCAGGGGGCCAGGCCAAGCCACAGCCGCGGGTTTCCACTTTCCTCTGTATATTTTTCTAATTCGGCCTCCTGCTCTTCCTTCTTTCTTTCTGTCTCGCCCCATTTTCTCTCTCACTCTTTCCCTTCCATTTGTCTTCTCCGAGCTCTTGCCTCTCTGCCGTCTCTGCCAGACGACGTTATGTAGAGCAAAAAGGGAGGTGAGATAAAGAAAGAGAAAGAGAGAGAGAGTGAGAGAGGAGGTATTGGCAGACTCGTCCCCTCCTCCCACTCCCTCTGTCTCTCCTTTAACCTGCAGTAGCTGCTGACCCCCCTCTCCCTCTCTCTCTGTCTCTCTCTCTCCCTCTCTCTCTCTCTCACACACACACTTGGCCAGTCCGACGGCCTCATGGAAGTTATAAAAACTGTTGATCGTGCAGAACGGGGAAAAGGAGTGATGTTGTGGCTGAACTTTTTTGGCTGAGATCCCTCTTTTTTCTGTTGCTTCGTTGCATCTTTATTTTCCATATCCTCATCTGGACTCCTGCTCAGCTTTACCATCCCTCAGGGCCTTTACTCGAGTTCCATGGTGAGCAAAAAAATATCAGATTTATCCTAAAAATCAAAGCAACTGGGCCAACTGTTACAGTAAAATACTGAGTGACTGGGTGGTGTGATGGAGCAAGTTACTGTCACCACCCTGGAGTTGATTATTTTCCTCTAACAGCACGTCCCTGAGTGTTTTATTCCTCTTATACCCTGCCACGTTTATCCAGTAAACGCAATCGCAACGCGTGAACGCTTTCAGGTCGGAATAACGGGAATTCTCTCACTTTCGGCTGTAATTTATGTGGATGATTATAGAAGGAAAAAATGAAGAATCATGAAAATTTTGAAACACAAAGTCGATTTGGTTTGTATTTAGTTCTCTTATATGAGAGAAATCTGCCAACAATTAATTTTTTTTTTTTTCATTAAATAACAACATCATACTTTTTATCCGTTTATAGTTATATTTAATGGTGTGGAATGTCTGTGAAACGAGATTCTGTTCTTACTTACATTATAGCTATAAACAGTCGTTCCCTCATTAGTGTTTTGTTCCAGTTAATCAGCATTATAACTGACATATAAGTTCACTTCAATTTTTCAGAGTCACTCTGAGATACAATTTCATCATAACACAAACGTTAGCTATGTGATTAGCGCTGCTAACGCTTACATGCAGAAGCTAGGAGCTAGTAGCTAATGCTGCATTTGGTTAGCATGAATCCACACAGATTAGATTAGATTTAACGAGACTAGCATAGGACTTTGTACCTATGCTAACTCTGTGTGATGATGCTGCATGAATGAAGGGGTTCGTTGATGTTTACTGGGTTGTAAGGAGTCGGTTTGGGTTATTAAACACCGTGTTTGTTTTGTCTCGGCTTACGAACGCGTCTCTTTGAAAGGCTCGAGCGCACAAGCGAGCCGTGTGTTCACTTAAACGAAGCGGCGCTGTAACATTTGTGTATCTTAACTGCAGTCTTTCATCAGTTGTCAGTGTAATTTTCAGGGCGGCGAGCGCAGCGATGTTCTCCGCAGTCCAACGCTGCCAAAGTAAATCGGTGGAACACAGCCGCATAAAAGATAAAAAGAGCAGAAAATTGCCCCAGAAAGTTTGCAGCATGAAAGATACCAGCTTTTTTAAACGAAACGTCCCGCAGTGTGTTAGTGGATCCAGAAGATCCAGCCAGCTACAGCTCAATCAGGAACGTGAAAAAGTGCAAAGGAGGCATTTTGCCCGCTAAGATGGAGAGAATGAGTGAGTGTGTGTGTGTGTGTGTGTGTGTGTGAGTGAGAAAAAGAGAGCTGTGGCGTTTTTAAACTTGAGATGTCTGTAATGTTACCCGCTGCCAGCGTGCCGTCATGTGAAATTAGCCCGTGCCTCCTGCCAGGAAACATTTGTGTTTTCTCTTCAAGAGGACGTTCTGCATGGACGTGACTACAGAAAACACTTTAACACACACACACACACACACACACACACACACACACACACACACACACACACAGTCTCAGGTCTTAACACTACGCTCACGACTTTAGTTCCTACCTGCAATTATTTCCTGCAAAATTAATAAGAAAAACCTAAAATCGTGGTTTCATCTCCATCTTCGTTAAACGTGTACAGAGACGTTAGGAAGAAAAATAGAGCTGGAAGGAAGCAGCAGCGATGGCTGGAGTCTCTGGTGAGTGTGCGTAGCTAGTACAGCTAGCTCGCTTTGCTAATCTAATCTGAGAACGAAGCCGAGCGCGTAACACGTAAATCACAGAAAGTTGATTATAAACCCAGAAAACCAATGTAGTTATGAAAAATGTCCAGAATGTTCTCGAACATCACCAATCATCTGAGATGTTTTCAATGTCTGAAGTTTACTTCTGTGAAGTTACGATGCTAATGTAGCTAACAAGTAAGGGATGTTTAGGAGCCAGTGGGACTTCCTGTCTATCTATAAACATCAAACTTCACCGTGAAGATCACATTGTTTGCTCAGTGCAGTTTGATATGACTCCGCCCTCCTTCTAGGCCACACCCCCAAGGATTAAAGTCGTAATTGTAGCGTAAACCTGTAAGTGATGTGTGTGATAATAAACACCCAGTTTAAACTTACTATTAATGCTATTTTATTAATCATTATTGATTTACATGTTTGTACGAGTGCGTTATAGACTTTGGATTATGTATGTTTTGCAAAAAAAAAAGAAGTTTATTTACATTTTTAATGAATTTATTCCTCAGGATTATAGAGCTCCCTCTCTTTCTGACTTCATCGTGAAATCGCTCCTTCATCGGCTGCAGCTTGAGGAAGAACTTTTGGATTTTTTTTTTCAGACAGTTTTTTCATGTGCTTCTGTTCGGATTGCCTTCAGATGACTATCTGAATATGCTGATGTGGCTCTGCTCCACGACAGCGAATAATAATAATAATAATAATAATAATAATAATAAGAAGAAGAAGAAGAAGAAGAAGAAGAAGAAGAAGAAAAGCGGATGGGAAAAACGGTCGATGTCTGCGGTCAGTCGGCGGTGTAGCGTATCAGAGGCGCAGAAACGGATCCACGAGGTTCTTGATCGTTCTTCTGTGCCGCTGTTTCCTGTCACTTTCAGAGATCCAGCCTTTTCTCCTGATCCAAGGAGCTTGATGTATGTCGAAAGGAGGAAATTCCTCCATGTTGTGGTCAACTAGTTTTGGAGTTGTGTATCGTTTCGCTTCCCAATTTTACCCATATATATATATATATATATATATACTTCATGTTAAACACACACACACACACACACACACACACACACAGTCATTTGCTGAACCATTTAATCAGTGATACGGAGTGAGCTGTGGTCACTCCTTTTTAGTTTTATGTGAAGCACCGGAGACGTTTCGTTTGCGGTTAGAAGGTGCGAGAAACACGTAAAAATCAGCGTAAAATTACAGATAACGCACCATTCATTTCTCTGTCTCATCACTGTCCTGTTAATCAGCTCTTCTAAGAAGCAAAGACGCATCACTGTGTGTGTGTGTGTGTGTGTGTGTGTGTGTGTGTGTGTGTGTGTGTGTGTGTGTGTGGATTTTATTTGAGCCGTACCACACTGACATATCTCCAGACTCAAACTCAAAACAGATGTCCTACGCATGTCCTGAAAATCCTCCTGCGTTTCAATTAAATTAGATATTGAACTTCTTATCTTGTCGCGTGATGAACAATCACCTCGAAGTTTTTTAACAGAAGGAAAAATAGCACACATTTGTGTTCTTGTGTGTTTGTGTTTGTGTGTATTTGAAGAGAAGAGAAGAGAAGAGAAGAGAAGAGGGAGGAGGAGGAGGCGCGTGATGGTGATGTTGATGGTGTGGGTTGCCAGATCTCCGTTATGTTTCTCTCTCCCTCTCTCTCTCTCCCTCTCTCTCTCTCTCTCTCTCTCAGCAGGGTTTGTGTTCTTTGGACTTTCGCCTGCCCAGATGTTTCTTTTTGGGCCACTGTAAGCGATACCTCCAAGCGTGCTGTAGTTTTTTTTTTCTTCTCAAAACCCCAGCCTCAACACCCACACAAAGCCCTGTTTCTATAAGCGGAATCAGTATGGATTGGAAGCAATAATCCTGCTCCTCCTCCTCCCTCCTTTCCCACTTGCATAATTCATTATACGCACCACTGGCGTCTGTGAAGAACTTTACAAAATTACAGCGAGCTCAGACGTGTGTAGGAGGAATGCAGACTTGTCGGACATGAACAGAACAAAACAGAGTAGATGGAAGACGATGTTAAACAATGCTTCGTAAAAATTTCCTTGTTTCCGGTTTTAATGTCAATATTGTTACATGGAATTAGGAAGAAATCAGATGGAGAAATTCTTCCAAGATAGCAAGTGTAAAGCAATCTGTATCTGTATTCAGATTTAAACCTGAAGTGGGTGTGGCCTAAACTGGAAGTCAAAGTGTGTAGAAACGTCAGCAGCGTCAGCATGGTGTTCCTCAGTTCCTCAACCTCAGCTACATCACTCCAGTTCATCATTGTTCTCAACTAGAGATGTGTTTTTAATTCCGCTCATGATTTTACTGTTTCTGTTTGAACATGCTGCCATGATCGATTTTTTTTTTTTTTTCTGGATTGTCACCATTTTCTCAGTAATTTGGTCCAGCTACCAACTGGAGAAGGTGAACGCTTACATGTGCTTCCTCTGAGACGTCTTCAAACTGCTGCTCATGCTGCATCACAGGGAGGCGTAACACACCCTGAGGAAAGTGCTGTCCGCCCTCTTCCACATACATGAGCTCACAGACGCCCATGATTGGCTGGTATCACTGTGATGGAGGTCACAGGGGATATAGAGAATGCCCCTCCCACTCGAGAGAACCCCACACCTCCAACCAAATTAGTTTGTTACCAAAATATAAACAGATAAGCAGCCTCATTTAAACCACCATGACCCGGCCCAGGCAGTTACTAAAGATGAATGAATGAATGTTGTAAATGCATCCTGGCACGTCACATGTTCATGACTTCATATCTGACCATTAGCTCACACTCGCGTTCTGCAAGATCCTGGTCCGATACACACCTCGGATAATCTCAAACAGATTTCTGGCAAACTTTCTAAAAAAAAAAAAATAAAAAAAAAAAAAGAGAAAAAAAGCCTTGCAGTGCTCTTCCTATTCATATCTGTGTTTGTATATGTTTAGAACACATTATCTGTTCATTAATAATAATGCGAGTGATGTGTTCATGTTCAGTTATTTCCCTAATACATATCCAGTGATGAATGTGTACAGTGTAAATATGAACAGTCTGAAACACATGCAGTAGAAAAACGGCGAGACACACACACACACACACACACACACACACACACACACACACACACCGTGAGATAGATGAGTAAATACAGATCAGGTGATGAATATGAGCGCAATATGAAAAATTATACAAAGGAATACGTGCAATGTGAGTAATTACATCAATTAATTAAACTCCTCAGCCGTCTCGTCATTCCAGTCTTGCAGGGAATCATGCCTCCTGTCTGTTTTTGATTCAGCACAAATTATTAATTCCTCCCAAATCCCATGATGACACGCTTTAACTTTCCAAGCGCCTACATCAATCCGACCTCCTGATATCAGGTGCCGTCACCGTCTCACCGGGACGCAACGAAAACACGGCGAACAATGAATAGCGCTCGCCTTATGAGGATCTGTGGCCGAGCCGGTAGAACTGGCTAAAAATAAGTGGCACACGTAGCCTCGGAACAATGCGGCGCAAATGTCTCGTATTTGTTCGTCACTCGGGCGAGGTTTCATTCTGCCATCCGTCCTCGTCACGGTCCAAGCAGAGCGCTCGCGCCGCCATTAAAAACATGCCAATGCTGTGACAGCCTGAAATTATGACTCTCTTAATGGGTCAATCTCTGCGTCGCAATAAATAAGACGGCCCTTTCGTTTGAATATTTGCCAGGCTATCTTTGCTATTAATTTATGTGAGGTTCGGATTTCTGACTCATCTCCATCTCACACACACACACACACACACACACACACACACACACACACACTGGATGGAGGGAAAGAGAAAAAGGAAAAAAAAAACAGGAAGCATGAAAAGAGTCTGCTCATGACTGAAAGACTGGTGTATTCATGATAACCTTATAAACATCAGGCATTCAAAAATGACAGAAAAAGCTTCCCACACACACACACACACACACACACACACACACACACACACACACACACACACACACACAGAGAGTAAATATTAGTTTTGTTTGGTGCAGTCTTGACAGATGGCGCTGATTGCAGGGCGTCCCTGCGTGAATAAGTGAGAACCCCCCGCATTTCTGTGCTCGGATGCTTTGGTCTTTAAATAGAGCCCCTCTGTCTGTAATCCCTCCATTGTTTCAGCGCTGGACCGTCGTGTCAGCGGAGGTACGTGGAAGTCAAGTGCAGTCCAAGTTTGCAGGCCATGTGTGTATGTGTGTGTGTGTGTGTGTGTGTGTGTGTGTGTGTGTGTGTGTGAGACAGCGATGACTCACTGCTCAGCTCGGTTCGAGTTTCAGCTGAGCCCCATAAAAACCAATCAATGTCAAACAAACAGAGCGCCGCGAAACAGGGATGAGCCAAGAGAACAAGAGAGAATGCCATTTGCTTTACTCTGATTACAAACGACTCGCTCTCATTCTCTTTCTCATCATCTGTTTTTTTTCTGTCATTTCCAGAGATTGTATTACGAACGTTCTGCTTCGAACTGTTGGAGGAGTTTATAAAGAATTACAGAAATTAAAGTTACATATATGTTGATTTTTGAAGAACAACTTTTTTTTTTTTTTTTTTTAAAGCAGGCATTTGAAACTGTTTTTTTTTTTTGTTTTTTTTTTTACAAAATTCTCTACTCTATTTATCTTCATTTCTGAGATATTATGAAGAATTACATAAATGTTACATAATTATTGATATTAGTGAAGGACATTTAAAAAATTTGACATTTTTAAAGTGCAATTGAAAAGAAGCTTCAGATGCCTTTAAATATTCCTGAAATAAATGTATTTTTATTTATTGATTGATTGATTTATTTCTACCATTTACTATATATATATATTATATAAGAAGGAAATAAATTTCATAATTTTTTTTGAATATATAATTGAGAATAAAAATGGTTTAAAAAGCTTTAGCGCTTTAGATACCTTAAAATTTTACAGAAATTTCCTGATTTTGTTTTTACCATCTTTGATTTATTATGAAAAATAAGTAAAGTTACATATTACAAATACTGATGTTGAAGAATGAAGTTTAAAAAGTTTTTTACATCATTTCTATTTTCAGTTAAAGATTCATAAAATGTCAGAGATTTTAAATAAAATAAGTCTTTCTTTAATATCAGTAGAAACATAACTTTAGCTAATTATCCATAATAATCAGCGATGGTTCATTATTTAAAAACAATCCCATTTCTGAAGTTTATAAAGGTATCCGAGACTCTTTACTTTCTTTTTAATTTCTATTTTCAGTTACAGATTAAAAAAAATGTCTGATTTTTTTCTATGATTTTTGAGTTATTATGAAGAATTTGATAAAGTTACACGTGTATTAATGCTGAGGAAAAAAATTCCGACATTTTGGGAATCTGTAATAAAAAACGCAAATGGTATAAAAAGCATTGGATGATTTCGAAAAGTCCAGAAATTTCTTGTCTTTTTTTCCCCGAGTGTGATTTAACCTCTGCGTGAGTTCTTTATTTTGAGTTTGATATAAAACATATTCATTAATGTGATAATCACCAGACTGAAATTCCCATCACTGATGTCAGCATGAGGTGACTGAAATATTTCCTCAGCGTTCTTTATTCAGTTCAACATTTGCACATTCAAAGCGTTAGTTATTTAAAGTCCTCGGATTTGATAAATGAACTCAAACACACCTTGACAGATTAAAGTGGTCTGATTGAACCACAGAAGCGAGGAAGCTGAAATCAAAGGGTAAATGAACGCCTTTAGGTTGAGGGGTGTGTTATAAGCCTGCTACTTTTTTAAAGGTTTAAATGTGTTTTTTTTCCCCTCTATGAACACCTCAAAGCATCACTTAGCGTCCTGGCTAAAAGAGATGGATGGAGTTTCCA
>CM074980.1:920276-927776 GCA_037576825.1 Pangasius krempfi | reverse complement strand
ACCACGTTTGTTTGAGATTTTCAAATTAGAGACATAAGACCAGGAAAATCTCATTTCAGTAGTTTTAGTTTCCATCATTCACTCCTCAGAGCTGTGTCTCAAGAACAACAACATGGATTTACAAACAAAACAAAACAAAACAAAACAGCACATTAGCTTTCTTTCGCTAGTCAGGTGACGTAAAAACGGGAATTACGATGCTTTGCTCCAGAATGTAACAATCCATTTGTTTTGGTAGGAGTAGGACGAGGGGCACTCCTACTTCTTACACTTTTCTGGCTACAAGCTTCACAATCTTCAAAGCTGAAATCTGATTGGCTCACTGCACTTCAAACCTTTAAACACTGCAACGCGAAGAAACCGAACCAAATAGCAAATGAACTAAAATGACCGATTTCAGGACTAACAGGTGTGAAAACATCCATAACGTTATTTCTGCAGCATGACCCGCTCTGTGGTTTGGATAAAAGTGGGCGGGTCTTGGTCATATCTCTTGTCCTAACCTGGAGGTCTGGTTTGCGAGACTTAAGAAACTTTATTAATTTTGTTTTGTGTGTGTGTGTGTGTGCGTGTGTGTGCATGTTAGCATGTTTTTTGACCAGGACCTGCTGATAGAACTGGGCTAGCATTGGGCTAACCTTAAACCTTCCTTCACTTTCAAAGAACAAATGCATAAAATAAGCCTCAATTTTATTTTTTTTTACCGTCCACACTGTCCTGCTTTCAGCAAAGTCTTAAAGTTGATTATTTTTTATTTAGTGGAAGCTGCCACTAACAGCTCTAAGAAAAACATTGGTATGAAGATGTGACTTTTGGAAAGCAGTTCTCTGTGCAGTTACAGTCTTTATACTTCGTAGTGGAAATTACTTCCTGACTTATTTACTCAGTATATTAGTCCGTAATTAATATTTGAGGTTTGGTTAGTTTTGTATGACTATTTTTTAACTCTCAGGAGCATCTCTATTTCCAGGGTCAGGGATCTGTCGAGCCAAATCTGACTAACCAATGAGAGTAAATCGCTGTTAAGCCCCGCCCACACGAGAGGTTTGTGCCAGAATGGCGAACGTAACCTTGCGGAGCATAAAGGAAATCTCTGGCATCGCTTTCATAAACCGTGATTAGAAAAAAGGAAGCTTAGAAAACTCTTAACGAAGAGAACGCCGTTTATTTGAAGATCATGTTTAATTTTTGAGTTCATTGTTTTCAGTTTCAGAGAGTTTTTCTTCTTTCTCACTGTATATTTTTGTTCATTTCTTGAAAAGTTTCATTCAACACTTTTGTCACAGATTTAATTCTAAGATATCTAAGAAGGCCGAGGTTGATATCTTTCTCATCCAGACTACAGATCGTCGCTGAAAGTTGCGCATCTTAGATTTTTCATGCATTGAGGCTAATTTATTTTAAGCTAGCGTCACTGAAACATCCGTAGCACGCCTTGGTGGAAAGAGAACGAAACACACGGAGTTGAGTGAAAATACTGCAACTGCACTAATAATTCAATGAATAAATATGAAGGTAATGATACAATAATTACTCAAATGAATTAAAACCTACTTTAAAAAAAAAACTAATCATGATTTTTTTACATGTCTGTTATCGACACCTAAAGCAGACATGTTCCTTCCTACTCTGTGCTATTTTTCTTTTTTTTATAAAGACCATGACTAATGAAAATAAACCAAACAGTAAATAGAAACATAACGTTAGCCGGTTAAGGTGAAGATACTCCTTACGCACTATCCTAAGCGTAACTTATAGACTGCAGCAGGACTTGTAGCTTATATATAGCTTAGATATAGCTTAAGCGACAGGGGATCGCTACTGAACTTCAAACCGATAATTTAATACTTTAATACCAATCTTTCATTCTGTAAAACATCAAACGATCCGGCTAGCTAGTCTAGCTCTCTCAGCTAGCTAACGGCTGGCCTGTAGGCGTTTCCTGTGAAAGCTCGAGATCTTCGGCTCGCGTCGTCTGCAGGTCGTTATCACACTGTTTCCTCTGAAGCGTTTCAAACTGAAGGTATCTGATGGATCGGGTCAGGGATGAAGATCTGTCTCGGACATGCGGTGTAGATTTTTGGTGGAGTTTTATTTTGATTGTGTGTAGAAATGTAATTATATCATCATCATCATCATCAGCAGCAGCAGCAGCAGCAGCATTGATTGAGTGATTGATTGTGAAATGCAATAGCGAGTGTAATAAACTTGATCGATCAAACAAACAACGTCCAGTCAAAGTGAAAACGACGTGAAAGGAAATGAAAGTTTTGGGATTTTTTTTCCTTTTTTATATCTATCCGGTCGTTCAGTGATCGTGCTCCTGTGTGTGAGCGTGATAGTTTTATGAGACCTCATGTTTAAATTCTTTAACTCTCCCATTCAATACGGTGACATTTAGGCTTGAAGTGTGAACGCAGCTTTATTGTTGAAGGAGTCTATAGTCTACTCTTTAACACCAGATGAAATAAAAACAATAAAAACTTCAGGACTTCGTGTGTGTGTGTGTGTGTGTGTGTGTGTGTGTGAGAGAGAGAGAGAGAGAGAGAGAGAGAGAGAGTTACAGAAGTGAATCTGATTCTGCAGTGGTTTGACATTTAAGTGAAAACGTTTAAATGTGTTTCTGACGGCAACCGAGGGAACGAGTCTCACACTGCGCCGTGCACAAACCCACTTTGAAATTAAACTCCAGCCTGAAATAAACGTTTGCCACCAACGACGTTGTTTCAGTCACAAGCCGTGACTCACTTCGTCCGCACTCGCTACGGGGGGCGACGTGAGTAAAGCTGGAGTTAAATCACAACAATCTTGTGATTAAAAGAAGATTCTTCTTCTTCTAAAAACGTACAGTTTTGTATACTCTATATATGTGTCTCTGTGTGTGTGTGTGTGTGTGTGTGTGTGTGTGTGTGTGCTGTAGCGAAGCGTTATTATGGCTGACAGTAGCCCTGAAAAGCCTCAGTAGGAAAATGTAAGAGGCTCGGATCGCGGCGAGATCGTGCCAGCCGCCGGTTTCTCAGCTTTCCTTCTGGAGCCTTTTAAACCTTTTCTTTTTTTTTCCCTTCCAGTTTTACTAGCGCTCTGTTTTTTCCTCTCCTCTGCGTAAAATGTGTTTCATTAAGATCGCTCTGATCCGCAGACCGTGCAGATTCAAACCGCCGGGGCTGCTGGGATTCGGTGTGGCGGTGTGACTAATTACAGTCACAAACAAACACATTATTCAGGAAAAAAACTTCACTTTTACTCCCGATAACATGGGTTGAGTTTTAGACGTTTTACTGTATCTGTGTTTCACCTTTCAATCTGAAACCCTGTGTCCAAACCACACACACACACACACACACACACACACACACACACACACACACACACACACGAGTTTGAAAGTACTGAATAAAATACGGCTAAAAAAATAACAAACCATTTTATATGGCAAGTTAAAAATCTGCTCTCGCTGTGAGCTGCACATGAATTCATTTATTCGTAAATTGTTCGCAGGAGCTTTTGCACAAGAAATGTGGTGTTCGTGAAAATCCACTTATTTTGGAAAAACGTTCGTATCCCTGCTTCGCTCCGGAGTTTGTGTAAATTTCCATATACGGAGATTCACCAATGTGAAACTCGATCGTTCGGCTTTGAACCGTATAATTGTCGATGAGTTACTGCGATTCATATAAACGGCTAGAAATAAAGTGATTCCAAATCAAATCCATAAATTTGGACAAATAAAACTAGCTGTGCGATCAGGACAAAAGTAATGGCGCCCTGTAAAAAGAAGGAGGAGTTAATGTGTGTCTATGGTAGTGTGCGCTGCAGTGGCTGAGCTGCATTGCTGGAAAATTTATCTCAATTTGTGCTTAGGATGCGTGCTTTCACCATTTCATCACCATTTTGTTGTTTTAAGCTCTCTTTTCCTTTTATGGAGTTTTGTGGGTGTGGCTAAATCAAAATGTGCTGTAAACATTTACACACAACTTTACTCAATTCTAAAAATGGCTGAGGAGCATCTCTATGACTTTACCCATATTAACAATTCCAGGATCTCTGAATATGCATGACATGCAAATCAGAAACGCCCCATGTTCTCCTGTTATCATAAATACTCGCATATTTAGTTAACTTAGCTATCCGGTTAGTTAACAACTAGTAAACTATCTCACATTAGTCACAGATATCAGTATCAGTGTCTCGATTTACATCTAAATATCACATTTCCATGACAACCATCATCTCTTCTCTAACAGAAGACAGCAGGATGCAATACGATGCAGTGGATCCACAAAGTGGATAAAAATGCACATGTGCAAATAACAATCTGATATAAATAACAGTAATAGTGACAGATAGTGCAGTAAAGTGAAAGTACTTGCAAATAATTGCAGATAACAGCAGTGTTTATTGCTAATGTGTAGTTATTAGGTGGAGGCTGGCAGAGTTCAGCATCAGTACAGCTGAAGGGAAAAAGCTGTTCATGAGTCTTTCTGTGCAACAACGCAGACTTCTGTAGCGTTTTCCTGATGGGAGACGCACGAACAGTCGGATGGGAGGTGTCCTTGAGAACAAATCTCGCTTTCCGCAAGCAACGCGTTTGATAAATATCTGAAATGTTGGGCAGTTTCACTACACGCTGTAGTGCCTTCTGGTCACACACTGCGCAGTCGTGGTGATGCAGTTGTAAGGATGCTCTCAATACTACAGCGATAGAAGTTCACCATGATCTGAGGAGAAAGGTGAGCTTTCTTCAGTCTCCTCAGAAAGTACAGGAGCTCTTATGCCTTTTTGAGGAGAGAGGAGGTGTTGAGGTTCCAGGAAAGGTCAGCGGAGATGTGGACACCCAGAAAGGACTTCCGGTAGTCCACAATTGGTTCTTTGGTTTTCTGGGTGTTAGGATCGAGGCTGTTATTGGGATCGAGGCTCTTATTGGCACACCATGTTTCCAGATGCTGAACCTCTTCCCTGTAGAAGGTCTAGTGTCATCTGCGAACTTGATTATGGAGGTGCACAGGTATGCAGTCGGAGGTGAAGAGGGAGTAGAGGAGCGGACTCAGAACCCAGCCTTGTGGTACGCCGGTGTTGAGATGTTGTTACCAAGTCTAACAGTCCATGTGTAGAGAGCGGTGCTGATACCAAGACTGGAGAGTTTGCACTACATTTACATTTATGGCATTTGGCAGACGCCTTTATCCAGAGCGACTCACTGTTATCTCACTCAGCTGAGGGTTAAGGGCCTTGATCAAGGCCCAGCAGTGGCAGCTTGGTGGGGCTGGGATTTGAACTCATGACCTTCTGAGGAGAGTTGCTTAGTAATTAATAAAATTATGTAATTATATGAATTATTTTTGAACATTTATGGCAAAGTAAATTTCACATAGCTGCCATTAAGCTTGGACTAAAGTCTAGTGATTAGCGTTGAAACATTTTAGGAAAATTTCCAGAAAGTTAGCAAAAGAAATTTAGTACATTTCCATAAACTGTTGTTCTGTTAAAGATTCTAAAGAAAAGTAACATAAAAACGTAATCAAAAGCCTTTATTCCATTTAAACATTTTCATTACTGAGACTAGCAAATTTGGAATTGGAAAAGTTCACGTATGTAATTGCGTCAGCGTGTGATTAGCGTGCTAACCCACGCCGGCGTGTTTACACTGAGTCGGTATGGAGCAGATTTAACGGCTCTGAGCTCGACGTAGACGGAATGACACGCAGCATTACTGCAGTGATGGCTTCATAAAAATCTTTATTGGACAGGTTTATTAGATATGATGAAAGACTGGGAGAGGAGAGTGTGTGTGAACTACGGTCACGAGCTCGTGAACTGCGTCTGAGAAAAAAGCCGTACAGCGATACAGTCGAATCTGATATAATACACACTTTATTGGCGTAAGGAACTGAAACTCTGCTCAATAACACACTCTTATTTACACTCTTAGACTTAATCATTTCCTGTCCAACAAATATTTTATACATAATATTGAAAATATATAGAATATTTTATATATAATATATAAAAAACAGAAAAAAACAAGTATAAATAAAACTAAGCACAAATAGCATGATAAATACTTAATCAGCAATGAAAATGTGTAAAGAAAAATAAATAAGCAAATAAATAATGAAAATAAATGAAAAATAAAGTTTTCAAAATAGTTTATATACAAAGAAAATGTAATATGTAATATAGGTTACAAAATTATATTAAATAAATAAATAAATATATAAATATATGGTTTATACCTTTAGATCTGAATTCTTTTTATCACGTGCAATTTAAAAAGAATTAAAAATAAAATTTTATTTATTTCTTCTTTTTACTTCCTCTCATCTCCGCAGCTTTTTAAAATAATAATAATAATAATAATAATAATAAGAATAATAATAATAATAATGTTATTATTATTAATAATAAATATATATAATTTGTTATCAATATATATATATATGGGGAAAAGGATGGGAAAATAAATGACAAATAATAATAATAATTTAAAAAAATGTAAAATGGGAGAAAAATAAAATTAATGGTACCATTAATTAATTAATTGGTTAATTTTTAAATATTAATTCACTTAATTATACATCACTCTGTTGAGCAAAGCTGGACTCTGATTGGTTACTCAGTGATTTATAAGAACCTATAAGATCAGTGGATATTTGCTTAATTTATGATTTATTAACTTTTTAAATAAAACGTTATCAGAATGTACGCAGGATCTGAAAGTGATTAAAAAAAACGTAAACATCTTCCGACTTCCAACTCCAACGTCTCATCCTCGCTAATTCGTAACAATCATTGGTATGAAAAGTTATAAAGATTATATTTATGTTAGGGGCGGAGTTAAGGGCGGGACTATTGTTTCAGTCATTCGTCATTAATGTTAATGTAAATGCAGTAATATGCGTAAACATGCACTGAAGTACATTTTTATACGTGGTAAAGAAAGAGAGGAGCGCGTTAGATATGAATAAAGTCGTACAAAGTGTACGTGAAGTGGTGAAGAGAGCCATTAGGGACACAGACGAGGGAGTGAGACGGGGAAAAAAACTTGTTCTGACGTTTTACTCACGTCTTCTCTACGTCTATTAATCACTCGGCCTAACCAGAGAAAGATGTTGGGGGTCGCCATGACGATACGAAAAAACGAGACGGATTTTTATTTAGATGGTTTGGTGTCGACATTTGTGTGCATGTATGTGTGTGTGTGTGTGTGTGTGTGTGTGTGTGTGTATACTGCTTTGGAAAAACTTGTTGAGACAAATTTATTTGTGTGCATGTGTGTGCATGTGTGTGTGTGCATGTGTGTGCATGTGTGTGTGCGTGTGCGTGTGTGTGTGCGTGTGTGTGTGTGTGTGTGTGTGTGCATGTGTGCGTGTGTGCGTGTGTATGTGTGTGTGTGTGTGTGTGCATGTGTGTGTGCGTGTGTGCGTGTGTATGTGTGTGTGTGTGTGTGTGCTTGTGTGTGTGCGTGTGTGCGTGTGTATGTGTGTGTGTGTGTGTGTGCAT
>CM074980.1:911559-912584 GCA_037576825.1 Pangasius krempfi | reverse complement strand
CACACACCACCTATCTGCCCCTCTACACACAACTGTTTTTATAGTGCCACTGTGATATATAAAAAATATATAAAAAAATATATATCTCTATATATATATATATATATATATATATATATATATATATATATATATATATATATATATATTATTCATATAATATTCATTCATATTATATATTTTCAAATATTAAAGTTAAACTTGAGAAGTTGGTAGATGACAACACGTGAACGCAAGAACAAACGAAAATATGTTGAAAGAGTTGTGAGAGAAAATTCACTTTTAATTGACTTAAAACAAACATTTTATTACAGATGAATAAAAATGCAGAAATAAAGCATGCAAACTCGAGAAGTACAAATAATTCTGTCATGTTCCTGCACTTATAAAGACATCAGGTCCCCACAAGTACAGCAATATCTGAACACTTGTGTGTGTGTGTGTGTGTGTGTGTGTGTGTGTGTGCTATGACAGAGAATACATGCTTAATTTACCTAAAATATATATTGTATTTCTAATGCATTAAAATACTAAAATAAAACATGCAAACTTGTGCTTATGAGGACATCCAGTCCCCACATCTACAGCAATACCTGCATGTGTGTGTTTTGAGAAAGAATATATTTTTTAATTTAATTATAAATTTAACTAAAATGCCCTAAAAAATAAATAAAGCATGCTTCAGAAGTACTGCAAGTCATTTGGTCATGTTTTTGTGTTTATGAGGACATCTGGTCCCCACAAGCACAGCAATACCTGAACGTGTGTGTGTGTGTGTGTGTGAGTGTGTGAGTGAGTGTGTGTGTGTGTGTGTGTCTTTATAGCCGCTCCCCAGGAGGAGGGAAGTTCTCCCGCTGAGAGGTCGGCACAGTTTTGACTGCTCCTCTCTGGATTTTATTAACACAGGAAACGTCGCATGTCGACCTGCTGTGTGTTTGTGCCTGCAGAATGAACTCTACTGAAAATTCCCCAACGTGGGGTAAAACGGGGGTGAAACAGAGGGCTAGTGGGGGAAAGTGATCTAT
>CM074980.1:899059-909059 GCA_037576825.1 Pangasius krempfi | reverse complement strand
GAAGTTTATATAAATACAGAATGTATTATACATAATTAATTAAAATATAATATAAATAATAGAAACTCTAAATTAATTTAATATCAATCTCCTGTAATATATGCAAATTAATTCGCGTATTTATAACAGCAAATTTTAGAAAAATACGACGCTCTTTTCGCGTACGTTTTCCCTCGGCTTCAGCTTGGTTTCTCTCTCAGGAACGTTCGTCGTTCTCCTCCACTTCTTTTCTTTTCCTTTGTGATCGAATGATGTGAAATTTCACCTAAATACAAAAGAAGGTTTCTCTGAAAATTTTCCACTTTTTCCTCCAACTTTTTTTCTTTTTTTTTTTTTTTTTTGGCGCTAATTCTCCCTTACATCCCAGCGTTCTCGCTACATCCTTTATGAGCTGGGAAGTGACCGCAAACCGCTGGGAATAATGTTCACCTTATTCCTCATTTCTCTTCTACACAATCAGGGACGAGTCCAAAAGGGAAAAAAAAAAAACAGGCGTCCGAAGAGCAAAGACGATCCTCAGCAACTTTAAAAGGGCAAAATCCTTTAATGCGTCTCGGGGCCTTATCTGAAACACCTCGGCATCTGTCTCCAGAAGCAGGCCTTTGAAAGAGAGAGAGAGAGAGAGAGAGAGAGAGAGAGGGAGAGAGAGAGAGAGAGTCAGGATGAATAATAGACCTCTAAGAGTCTGGGAATCTCTCAGGCTAATGTTTCGACCCGAACCATGCGGCTAAAGAACCAGCTCCGAACCTGCTGTCATCCTAAACGGCTTTGGATTTGGTTAAAATTTACGAATATGATTACGGAATCGCTATCAGCATTAAAATCGTGTTTAAAATTACGTTTCAGCTTTAGCTCGTAGTTTTAAATGTGGTTTAAAATGCGATTTTTTTGACATTGATATAATATCGCAGATTTTGTTTTTACTACGAGCTAGGTTTTTATCGTAAGACAATAAATAACCAGACAATCTGCATTGCTAGCTCGGTAGTTACGGCTTTATGCTAGCAATCACTCATCCTTTTTTAAGTCTTGCTTTAAGAAATCTTGGGCTTTCTGATTTCACCGATTATTTCCAACAGGGTTCGGAGAAAGTCGTCGTCCAACAGCATAAAATATCTCGGTACAGAATCAGTGCTGGTTAAAGTGGCCCTGTTTACCTCCGTTTTGTTGACGTGTTTACATTTTCTTCAGCGTTTGTCAGTATTGATCAGGAGATTTTAAAGAAAAAAGACCTTATTGGCTTAATCTTATTAGCTTGTTGAGATTACGCTCGAATCATCTGTTACTTAAAAGACAAAATTCTTCATTTTTGTGTGTAATCGTCTAATAATAACCAAATACGGTCATCGCCCCTCCCCCACACCCAGCTACCACTAATCAAAACATGCTAACAGGGTGCACAAACTTTTGCCTCTGCATTTGTGTCACCAGACTTAAATCAAAAATGGCTTTTAAACAATGTTTTCTAAAAAAAAAAAAAAAACTTAGTAAGATGGAGGACAAAAACCGATGAACGGCAGAACGAGCAGAACATCAGGCATGAAATTTATTTTTAAAAATGTTTTCAATTTTATTTATTGACAGAAATAAATGCTCTGTATTCGCTAGTTAACTTGTGTTCACATTAGCAAACAACAGAATGACGTGCGTAAAACAAGCGACATTTAAGCTAAAATACATTTATGCAAATTAGGTGTGATGCTATTAAAAAAGCGACAAATCCAAACTATTTTCTCGAATGATAGTCTGATGTTTCTTCCGTTCCTCGTGCAAGCTTGGAAGGAAGTAGCAGAGATCTAGAGATCTTGCTAGTCTAATCTGAGAACGAAGCCGAGCAAATAACGAATAAATCACGCAAATGTTTTTCCACACCAATTAGTAAATAGCTAGCTTTAGAAGCTGTATTTAGCGACTACTGTACAAAGCTGTATAGGCCACGCCCACATTTTGCTTGTCACTTACATGTGAAACGAAAGTGTTGGAAAATGTGAATATTTTTTAAAATACGTATATTACCTTTACAAGTTTTTCGACTCTGTGTTAATTTTAAACTGTACGTAATTTTTGATTGTACATATAATTTTCGTATAATAGTGACAATACAATCAAGTTGGCAGTTTATCAGGTTTTATTAGGTTTAACTAAATATTAATTAATAAACAGGTAAATCAGTGACGAGTAATTAAGATATTTTGACTTACGAAATTTACTAGGAATGAAAGACGAACTGGAAAAGGAAAACAGATAAAAGCGGAGAGATTATCTATAGCTATTCGTGTTTCATGCTAATAACCAGACATTTCGCAAGCTACGCTGAGGAAGTTACACTGAGGCGAGGATTTATTTGGTATAGAAACTCATTAACTGGTGCATTTCTTTCTTTTTCTTTCGTTTATTTTTGTGCATGTGTTTATTTGTTTCTAAAGACCGCAAAAGAGAATTTAGCAAGATTATTTTTAACAGAAAGTTTTACTTGACCTTCATTTTTCGTGACAACTTCATCTGAGCAGTGTCAGGGTTTAGAGAACTCTTCTCTCTCTCTCTCTCTCTCTCTCTCGCTCTCTCTCTCTCCGGAGTCGTGCTGGACTGTTTTAACAGGCCTGGCCCGATACAGGCAGATAAATCTCCAGCCGAGGATAAAGTTCAACTAGATAAAATCAAACAGATGTCGGCGGGGGGACTCTCTCTCTCCGTGACCCATAAAAACGCTCTCATCAAAGCCGAGAATCATTTGTTTTGAATTATGACTCTGTTATGGGACGGAGGGAGGAGAGAAGAGGGCACGGAGAGATGTTTGCAGTGGAATGGGATCTGTTTGTCTGAAGACGACACGAGGATGCCTGGGAAAGTCAGTGCTCACACACACACACACACACACACACACACACACAGAGCAAGCGTGATTGACAGCTGCTCGATAAAACCTGCTGGGAGACGGACGATAAAAACTGATGCTCTTATAAAAGTGACAAAGTGAAGCTGTAAAGAAGAGCATGTATATTAAATTGTCTTAAACATAAAGAACGCATCAGGGAACAAAACACACACACACACACACACACACACACACACACACACTTTTTCCTCGAGATGTCTTCTTTTAAAAACCTGAACTTATCAGACCTCTTCTTTTTTTTTAACTTTTCATTTTCGGATTTCTGTTCTGTAGCCTGGTAAAAGTTTTTTTTCCTGGAATTTTGGGAAAATCGACAGCTAGAAAACCGGATCAAAGACACTTTATGATTAAATATTATGATCATTTAACCTGCTGAAGTCTCTGATGTCATCTTCAGCATTAAATATTTCGCATAGTGCTCAGAAATTTTAACAATAATTTACAATACTTTAGTAATTTAAAATATTTCACATATTGCAAGTAATTTCCTTTTTTTTAAATTTACTGTTATTTTATTTTAACAATTGCTGGATTATAAACTCTGTAGTTGTAGATTTTTTATTTGTTGCTGTTCGATTTTCAAGACTGAAGTTATTTGTACTATAAATATAATATATTAGGATTTGTTTATTTATTTTATTTTTGCATTTTTATTGGTTCAGATTTTTATGCAAGCACCTGACACTCAAAATCCCGTAGCACCGTTTGTGTAAAAACGCCACAAATCTTTTCAAAACAGAGGCGTTTTTATTACTATAATTTTACACACAAGTTAAAAATAAACAAATTAAACAACAGGACAGAAAAAGCGGCAATAAAATGTACAGTCTGTAAAAAAGCTGTTGTTATGGAGGTAAAATAGCATCTTTAACAGCTTTGCTTTTAATTGAACAGATTAACAACTAAAGACTTTCATGAAACTTTGTTCTAATCTCTGTTTCAAATTAAAGGTAGAACTGACAAAAGTATTGGCCCCTCACCCTGTTTTCATTTTCTATAAACTAAATTATGCGCAAAACAAAGCATGTGGGTTAAAATGAATAAAAGTTTTTTATTTTGTAACTTATTGTTTATGATGCTTGAAGAAGAAGAAGAAGAAGAAGAAGAAGGCTTTTATTGTCACATGTATACATACAGTAAGAGTGATTTTTTTATTATATCCCAGTTTGTTAGAAAGATGACACAGTAACACAGAAATACATAAATATATTTAAATTTTTTCTTTTTGGTCATTTTGGGAGCAAAGCCGTGGTTCAGATTTTGCTCGAAACACCGTCTCTAGATTTTTAGCGTTAAATGAAATTCTTCAAAACCTAAAAAAAGTGCAATAAGGCGTCCCTCAAGGTTCTGTATTAGAACTGCTGTTGTTCTTGCTTTATGTCCAGAACCATGAACAGCGTAACGCCTGCTTTCGTTTCTACACTAATATACACAATACGGAAAGATTTAGCTGCATGTCTACGCAAAAATAAATAGAACTGTGTCCGAGAAAACGTTAAAAGTTAGATGAGTAGAAACTTTCATTTATTAAACAAATATCCAAAGGTTTTGCAGAACTGACCGAGAAAATCTGTTGAATATGATCCTCATCACTCATCTGGATGGATTCAAAATTTATGAAAGTTTATTCTAATTTATTTATTTTATTTTTTTAATTAAATTTTTAAGTAAAATTACTCGTTACTTTGCACGCAGCTATCGTACTCCCGTCGTGTTTATTTTATTCCGAAGCACGTGCGTATTCTCATATTTGAATTTTTGTGTTTTAATCGATGTATCATGTTTATAGTTCTTACTTTATCGATAAAAAGTTTGCATTCTTTTATAACCAGGTCACAGGAGAAGAAGTCGAAAGCTCCGCCCCCTTTTTCCTCCTTCGCCCTCCAGGGCAATATTGACGATGTATAAGTGTTTCGAATCAGAATTGCCGATAAGATCTTAGGCAAACCCAAATAACAAGCTTATGAACTTGGGCAAATGTTTGCTTTGCTCGGGCTCACGCGCGGAATTCTGCTTTTTATTCCCGACCTCTCGGAGACGGTGCCGCATCGGGGTCATATTTTTCGGCGAGGGGTTCACGGCGGGGTTAAATAGCTGCTTTATCGCTGAGATCTGGACCTTTGGACGAAGTGAGAAAGCACTTTTTACCTGCTGCTTTTCAGTGATGTATGTTCTCACAAAAAATATGTTTCCAAACAGTGCCGTAATTCAGCCACATCAGTGTGTTGTTAAATTTTTTTTTTTTCACCAAGCTTGACGATAAACTTGCCTTTAATGTTTGCGTGTGTGTGTGTGTGTGTGAGAGAGAGAGACAGAGAGAGAGAGAGAGAGAGAGAGAGAGAGAGAGAGAGAGAGAGAGATCGGAAGCCATGGGGTCAGCGCGTGAGAACCAGGAACAGAAAAGGACGATGAGAACCAAAGTAACAAATTCGGAGCCGAGATGCTTCAGGAAGCGTGCTGAAGAATCTTGATGACCTTTGACCTCTCAGCTCCACAAGCAGGGATTATTCAGCGGGACACAAATGGAGCGGCGTCGCATCCCGAGTGAAAACGTGAGCGTATTAAAGAGGGAAGATGGTCAGTTTTACGGCTGGTTTGTGTACGTTAAGACGATTGAGGAGGAGTGGCGGAGGAGTGGGAGCTGTTTCTTTCTTCTCTCACTCTCTCGCTCTTTATCAGGCTCCTGTTCTTGACCTTGTTAGTGAGTCACGGAAGCGTGTAAATCTATCCGAAGTGCACGCTGAGGAATTACAGCTTCTCCCACAATTCCAACCTTGACTTTTTTTTTATCTGAAGCAGTGAGAAAAACCAAACACACACACACACACACACACACACACATTAACTACACATTTACCCTAGCAAGTCACAAGTCTCACGCTGTCGTGTGTAGATTGTCGCTTGTGGGCGTGGCCTACCCAGTGATTTTTATTTTTTTTTAGTTCTGATGAGAAACAGATGTAGCTGTAAAATGCAGAACCTCCATCCTGCTATTAATTAGAATTATAATTTAGAATTTAATTTCTACACATCACTTTTGTTTAAAATGTATTTTCGTGTGATTTAGGCGCTACGCGCTCGGCTTTATTTTTCTTCCTAAAGTCTCTGTACACATTTGATGTATGTGAGAGGAGACGATGAAACCAGGCTTATAAGTTTTTCTAACATTTTAGCAGGAAGCACCGACAGCGCAGGTAGGAAGTAAAGTCGTGAGTGGGGAAGTGAAGGAACGTCGGACCTCATGTGGGATAGGATCAGTCTGAGGAATCATTCGAGACAATCGTTTGGATTTGTCACTTCTGTACAGCGTCGCACCTAATTTGCATAAATCTGTATATATAACTTTATATAGAACTTTTTTTAAAAATGTTATTTTCATATTAAAATGCTTTTAGAGGAATTACTGTGAGTGCACAGGATGATCAAAAGAGTGAAAAATCATCAACTTGGAAAAAAATGATGTAAAATAAAAACATTTTCCGTCGTCTAATGACGTTGTTTTCTGAGATGTTATTTATTTATTTATTATTTTACACACACACACACACACACACACACACACACACACACTTGTCCCTAGTGCACTGTTTACGTGTAAACGAGTGTAATTATATGATGATGTCACCACGTCTCAATAACACGTAAGAGCATGAAGAAGAAATTCAACATGGACAGCAAATCAGTGTGTGTGTGTGTGTGTGTGTTGGTTGCCAGGGTCAAAGGTCACACCACACCATCCTCCAATCATTAAGAGCAACTTTGAATTAGACAGGCAGTCAGGATGATAACACACACACACACACACACACACACACACACACACGCGAAAAAAAGTTCTCCTACAAAATAAAATATCATATATATATATATATATATATATATACACACACACACACACACACACACACACACTTGCTATGTGATTGATGGGACACAAAATTGATGGAGTGTCTACCTACAAACACACACACATACACACACACACACACACACACACACCAAAAAAAGGTAAAGATATTGATGCAGGTCCAAGATGTTGATAGATATTGACTGTGTATTTGTGTGTGTGTGTGTGTGTGTGTGTGTGTGTGGAATGACTTGTAACTGAGATATACTCTACACACACACTCACACACACACACACACAAATACACACACACGGCTTCATTGCTGCCAAGTCGTCAGAACCTGACCGTCTTGTTTACACACACACACGCACTCACACACACACACACACACACACACACACACGCACTCACACACACACACACACTCACACACACACACACACAAACCTCTGGGACAAACTTCATTACAGGTTTCAGTGATAAATGTCATCAAATACCATCTCCGATCGTCCACTAGTGAACTTCATGAGTGTACTGTGGCCTTTAAACACACACACGCACACACACACACACACACACACACACACACACACACACACACACACACACTTCTGTCTTACTCTTCATTGTTTTGAGAAGGTTAGCAAAGCTCTGCTGCAGATTTGTTAAAAATAACACCAAGTGTATTATATTTTTCATCAAATCTGTGCTTAGAACAAACACACACACACACACACACACACACACACACACACAAACACACAAACACACACACACATTATATATATATATATCTGTAATTGGTTGTAGCTGATATACACCAAGGTACTTTTTATATTTTATTTATTTAAAACTGAAAAAACTGAGAGAGAAGAGAAAGAGAGAGGATGAGAAAGAGAGAGAGAATGACAGTGAGCGAGAGAGAGAGAGAATGGTAGCGAGAGGATGAGAGAGACAGAGAGAGGGAATGAGAGAGAATGAGAGAGAGGATGAGAAAGAGAGAGAGAGAGGGGGAAAGAGAGTGAGAGAGAGAGAATGACAGAGAATGAGAGAAAGAGAGAGAAAGAGAGAATGAGAATAAGAGGGAGAGAATGACAGAGAATGAGAGAGAGAGAGAGAATGAGAATAAGAGAGAGAGAATGACAGAGAATGAGAGAGAGAGAGGGAGAGAGAGAGTGAGAGAATGAGAATAAGAGAGAGGGAATGAGAGAGGGAGAGAGGGAGAGAGAGAGAGAGAATAAGAGAGAGAGAATGAGAGAGAGAGAGGGAGAGAGAGAGTGAGAGAATGAGAATAAGAGCGAGGGAATGAGAATAAGAGGGAGAGAATGACAGAGAATGAGAGAGAGAGAGAGAATGAGAATAAGAGGGAGAGAATGACAGAGAATGAGAGAGAGAGAGGGAGAGAGAGAGTGAGAGAATGAGAATAAGAGCGAGGGAATGAGAGAGGGAGAGAGGGAGAGAGAGAGGGTACGTTGTGAGTGTTTTCGTTATCGCTCTCTTCTGTTGCACATCAGTTCTTTCTCTTATTACTACACAGCAGCTTCACCTTCTCTTTTTAATCAGAGCAGCAGATATTAGACCGCGCTGTCGACTGCGACTCGGATAGCGCGGGGATTTACGCAGGGATTTACATCTTCCACTTCTTCCAGTTCAAATATCTGTGTATTCGCACATCAAATCATCATCCGAGTCGAGTCGAGCAAAAACCCAGAGAGAAGAAACACACACACAGAGAGAGAGAGAGAGAGAGAGAGAGAGAGAGAGAGAGAACAGGAAGTGTAGCATGGAGTTCATCTCAAAAATAATACATATAAATTTAATACAAAAAGAATTAATAATAAAATTCATTCCATAAATCTCAGATAAGAGCGATCCTGTAACGTTCCTCTGTCTCTGGTCTATATTACTGCACTCGCTCTAATACGTTATCGTTGCTATAGTAACAGCTCCCTCACAGAGACTATAAACAGATTAAACGCTAATCGTTAATGTGGGGAAGTTTTCTGTAACACTGATGGAAGGAGTCTCCAGTGTCAGCGCTCGGTAACAGTCAGAGGTGAAGCTGTAACTTTACGGACGTCTTCAGGACGGAGGAGTTTACGCTTCTTTGCGGTTTCTCGGTAACGTGAAAGCTGTGATTTTTTTTCTTCTTATCAGCTGCCTTGTAGAAGTGGGCGGAGCTAATTTACATGCCTTAGATATCTAGAAACCTGAAAAGAAGAAGCTGGTGAGGGAGCGAGTGTTTATAGCTGCTATAACGTAAGTGACAACAGGAACTAACTTGCTTAACAGAACGTTAATTGTAACTATAAACGGATAAAACGTATGACATTTAAGTCTTTAGTAAATTAAAAATTGTAATTTTGGATATATTTGCTGTGATATAAGAGGAATAAAACACTTGTAAGAGGAAAATAATCGACACTGTGGTGGCAACAGTAACTCCGCTTCATCCCATCACGCAGGGTTCATTTATTTATTTATTTATTTATTTATTTATATTCTTACTTCTACAGCAGACAGCAATTTTATTTTCCTCATGGTGTTCCTCAGGGCTCGGTGTTCGGTCGTTTTGTTTTGTTTTTTTACAGTTTTTAAAACAGTTTTTCTTTCATGTGTATAATAAGGAACCACAGTATTAATCTTTACCGTTAGACTGATGATATTTTACTTCTCCTTTGCTCTCTCCTTTAATTTAAAGATGAGTAAGTTAGAGGAAAGTAAACTGAGCTGTTTGGTGAAAAATAAAATATTAATCTTTACTCCAAATCAGTCGACACAGTGTTCACAAGGCTAATGTCGCTAATAAGTAATGGAAGCGTATGGCCTCCAGTGTAGCATCGTGCACGTGTACAGTGTCTCAAATAAACCTGCTGACGTGGAACAATTGAAGCATACGATCTTAGGTTGGTGGGCGTGGCCTAAAATGAGAAGGTGGAAATTGTGCATTGGAAGAGATTCAGATGCGTATAAAGGTCATGATTTGGCATAAAGTGGATCTGATGATGATCAAACTGTAGCGTCACGTAAGATCTCAGTTTTTTTGTTGTTTTTGAGGAGAAATAAAACAACAGAATCGCGTCTTCTGTGTCCTCGGCTCTGAACTCTTAAACATAACGTGTGGGAAAATGGCGTAGTGTGCACTTCAGACGTTCAGGAGATTACAGCGTAACACCGCTGAACTTCCAACAACAAACACAGACGATGTTTATGGAAAACTGTCCTTTAATCGGCTTCGCGTCGGTTCACAGAGGCC
>CM074980.1:882744-895244 GCA_037576825.1 Pangasius krempfi | reverse complement strand
ATAAATTCTGTGGCATGTAAATATTTAAAACACATTTATAACAGCAACTAATTTTTCCCCCAAAAAAAAAAAAAAAGAAAAAGAAAAAGAAAAAGAAAAAGTGAGAGAGAAACTTTTAATTCCAGTTCCAAGGTCTGGATATACAGAATGTCTCATGTGAACAAAGTGCTTGTAACTGCATTAGTTTTTAATTCTTGAAGAAAGTAAACACATTTTAATTTAAACTAAATTCCCCCAAAAAAACCCTGAAATAACGTGTATATAGTCATATAATAATATATTGTATAATTCAGAATATAAATTGTCTAAAAGAAGATTGAGACACTCCAAATATCCAGCTGTGGAGGTAACTGATGAATAAATAAATAAATAAATAAATAAATAAATAAATAAATAAATAAATGTTTTCAGCTTGAACTCTAGCAGTCATCTTTCTCTCAATCTCCCAATTTGCCCAAAGAAAACAGTTCAATGGCGTCGTCTCGAAGCCTCGAGTCTCACGCTTAAGCACTTCTCCGTCTGCGCGCGCACACACACACACACACACACACACACACACACACACACACACACACACACACACATGCTCCTTATGATAAAATGAAATAAATGAAAATAAACGAATGGTGAGTAAAGAGTAAATGGATTTTCCCTGTGGAGTGTTATTGCAGGAGCTGGCGGTGCAGATGGGTATCGATCCCGAGCGCCGCTGGTCATTTACTGCAGAGCGATGAGCAAATCAGCAGCACCGGTAAACAAGCCTGAGAGAGAGAGAGATGGAGAGAGAGAGAGAGAGAGAGAGAGAGAGTGATGGGAAGGAGAAAGACAGAGATGGGAGAGATGGAGAAAGAGTGAGATGGAGAGAGAGGGGCAGAGAGAGCGAGACATGAAGAAAGAGAAGGAGAATCAGGGAGAGAGAGAGAGAGAGAGAGAGAGACGGATAGTGATGGAGACAGAGAGAGAGATGGAAAGATGGAGAGAGAGATAGGGAGAGACAGAAAGATGGACAGAGAGAGAGGGGGAGAGAGAGGCGGGGAGAGAGAGAGATGGAAAGGTAGAGAGAGAGAGGGGGAGAGAGAATTAGAGAGAGAGCTGGAGAGAGAGGGAGATGGAGAGAAAGAAAGAGAGAGAGAGAGAGATGGAAGTTTGTCTCTTGTTCCACTCAGCATCGATTGAACTTTGAATCTGTGTTTCTGAAACAACAACAGTGTTCAGTGTGAGAAAAAAACGTATACTGCTGTTAAACACACACACACACACACACACACACACACACACACACACACACACTCGCACACACACACACACACACACACACACACACACACACAACGACACTTATATCAAAATCAATGTCTCATCCTTTTCAAGGTCGTGAAGAATTCGTGTGTAATTTTATTCCCAGAATCTAATCTTTATCTAACGTCTTGATATTTCCATCCTGGGTCGGTTCTGACGAGGCGCTCATGCGGCTGAGCCTCTGGTGTCAGAATCGGACCAGCGACCCGCCGCGCTTCGACCTTCAGCTGAGGCGGAGACAGTTTTTCATCTCTGATACGCCACCCACTCGCCGGCTTCCCGTTCTCATCCGTACGCCTGAGAGATGCGGACCAATTAAATCAGTTTAATTATAACATAGAGTAAGAGATAAAGTTACAGCTTCACCTCTGACTGTTACAAAGCGCTGACACTGGAGACTCCTTCCATCAGTGTCATCCATAAATAAACATCTCCTTACAGAAAACTTCACCATGTTTACGATTACACACCTTTCTAAAATCCGCTGTTACTATAGAAACGATGACGTATTAGAACGAGCGCATTAATATAAACCTGCGCTGCTGTCAGAGCTGCTGTTAGAGAGAATTAATCAACGCCTTCTGACCAATCAGAGCGCAGAACTCAGCAGCGCTGTGGTGTTTATAGTGACGTTTTTTCTTTTTCTTTTTTTTTTTAAAATTTAACACATTTGATACCCGTCCTATTAATTCACAGTTTCACAAACACACAACCCTCCTTCACCGTGATTGGTCACACTGTTTTTTCTCATTTGCATAATGTAAATTTTTCCACATCACTAGCCCCGCCCACGTCACATCGCACTATTTATGATTTGTTATGATAACAGTTTCGCTAAAATGGACCTATTTTACACTTTTTTGGTCATTTTTAAAATCGGAGAATCTTTATCTGAGTATTTTGATAACTGCTGCATCTAAACCGTAACTCTTTATCAATATTTAGTGTTGATTTTCGCACTTTCTAAGTGTTTACACTCCGGCAGCGTCTCAGTGGCCCTTAATGATCATAGAGAACTCATTTTAATGCGAGTATTTACAGCGAGGCTCAGAAATTCCGGCTCTCGCCAATTCACCGTGACACACAAGGACCCTCATCGGAAGCTCATCTGTATCCCGTTGTTTATGGAGATCACCCGCAACTTCAAGCCTATCAATCAGGACATGTTTTTTTTTCTTAGTCCTTTTTAAATTTAGTTCCGCTCCTCTGAAGGACACTCGTGCGGTTCTCCGGGTTCTCCCCCGGCACCGTAATCCTTCTTAAATTGAGCATGAACATGGTGACCGAATATAGCTGCGAAAAAAAGTGTGTCACATTTCTATATTTCTCCCAGATCCGGGAGGCTTATAGGGAGATAAAGACAGAGACTCGGAAGATCGTTGGAGAGAAACAGAGCAACGATGGAGTGTAATGGAGTTCCGGGTCGTCCTGCCAAAATTATGTGGAGGCATGCATGGATTTTTTTCCAGATTAGCGATACCGGGCTTGTATTAGCCAAGTTTCTTAGCAACAGGATCACACCTCGTCTCGGTGTGTGTAATAACCCAGACGGATTTTTTTTTTCGCCTCGATTTCTCCTTCCTCTCCACCATCATCTCCATCCTTCCGTCTATTTCTCTTTTCATTTTCACAGATACACGTGTTGGAGGTCTTTTTGTTGAATAAGAGGAATTGGTGTGATGGATGGATCATGTGTGTGTGTGTGTGTGTGTGTGTGTGTGTGTACAGATTAGAAATCTTCCTTGTTTAGTTTCCGACAGGAAGCTCGTGAAGTCTGTTTTGTTTCCCTCATCCTGATTTTTAATAAATAGTAATAATGATAATAAATCACTCTGAAACGTCGTCATCCTTCACTGAGAGTCAGACGAGCTCCTTGACTGAAACGTCATCTCGGAATGTCGGAATGTCATTTTGACTCAATTGGTTGATTTGCGAATTATTTTATCCGCCTCCGTTCAATCTCCACCTTCAGAGGTTAGCTAGTCAAATCCACGATTAGCTTCCTCTTGTCTGCTTTATGCTAATCTCCCACAATCCACTGCTAATACATGGGACAACAGCGGACCTAAAACGCTTTAATAAACTCAGCGTTTTCCCCCTCTCTCTCTCTCTCTCTCTCTCAATCTCTCTCAATCTCTCTCTTCCTCTCTCTCTCTCTCTCTCTCTCTCTCTCTCTCTCTCTCTCACTCTCTCTCTTTCTCTCTCTCACTCTCTCTCTCTCTCTCTCTTTCACTTGCCTGGCCACAGACTGCTGAGTTTATGAGCAGCTGCTAGCACGGCTTAGCTTAGCGCTCGTAAAAGTTAGCCTGTCATTAGCCGTTCTGCTCGCATCCCCCTTCAGAGTCATTAGTCCCCTTTTTACCGCTAAACACGGTTTCCGCATGAGCAAAACAGAAATCCTGACGTTGATAATTACGAGTTTTGGAAATGACGGTAATGTGGTGTTTTACGGCTTCACTTTTTACCGAGTTATTAACATTCTTGCCTTTAGCGCTGTTGCTGGATAAATACGAATTACATGGAAATGACTCAGTAATTTATACTATTTAGCAGTTAGCTAATCTGTTTTAGTAGCATAAAATATTAGCAGAGAATTTCATAAAAAAATTATAATGCTAGTTTATTTTTTTTCACTATTTTCACTATTTTTCACCTCTTTGTATTTCATCACATTAAAAATTTATAACATTATTTATCTTTTATTTATAAGATCTGCTGTTATATTTTGTAACTAAGAAACTGACAAATATTGCTATAAATATTTATTTTTACACTTTTATCCCAACTTCATTTACTATACAGGAGCTTTTTTTTGTTTGAAGTTTGAATCATCATTGAAATATTCACTGTTTTATGAGATTACTGAAGGTGTGATTATCAAAATGACTCAGTGCCTCAAAATGACTCTCTCAAAACGATTCTTTCTCAAAAAAAAACAACTTTCTCAAAATTTCAGTTCCATTTTATTTGTATAAAAGAAATTGCAAATAGCATTTTGACTCTCTTTCAAAATGACTCTCAAAACGACTCAATGCCTCAAAATGACTCACTTAAACTGACTCTCTCAAAATGACTCTCTCAAAATGACTCTCTCAAAATGATTCTCTCAAAATGACTCTCAAAATGATTCTCTCAAAACGACTCTCTCAAAATGACTCAGTGCCTCAAAATGACTCAAAATGACCATTATATGCAGATTTATGAATATTTAATATACAATAGTTTCACATTTCAATGCATTGCATTAGCATATTCTTTTAACACGTTATATTTCTCTCTAACGTCAGTAAAGGATATAAAATTATTCCTTAAATCATCACTCGGAAAGTTGCTTCTTTGTCTAATTAATGAGTTCGAAATCAGCTGTTAGTCGTTAAGAGACAGCAATTAACGCACGGTACTGAACTCAGACACGGATAACGGAGCGGCTGATTTGCAGCTGAGGATGGATTTTAGCTCGTCTTACTCTTTCTGTTTTTCTTCTTTTTCCTCGACTGGAAAGGGAATTGCTCTCTGGGGCTTAATAAGCGTTTATATGGTGCTGTTTTGAGTTAATGCAGATTTCAGCTTTGTGATTTGTGAGTATTAAGGATCAGCAGCGGGAAACGTTTTAGTTTGTGATAAGTGATGAAATAAAAACAGCGCTCCACACGGCCGTGTGTTGATTCTGTCCGTGTTTCTGTTATCGCCGTGTAAAAAAACGCCGTCGAGACCCAAAGCGGCCGGAACGCCGATTCCCAGAGCATCCATCTGTACGGGTTTATCTTCAGTGGCCTGCTAATAAAAAACACACACAAAAAATTCGTCTCTACGTTACGGTGTCTTTAGCACATAGAGGCATATCGGTGTTGTTCTGTTGGATGTGACGGGTCAAAGCTGGAGGGTGTGGATCTCCACCAGGAGACGGGAGAGGAAACGCCAGCTCACGTCAGTCATAAACGAAGCTCAGCTACAATCTGCAGAGAGACAGAGAGAGAGAGAGAGAGAGAGAGAGAGACAGAGAGAGAGAGAGAGAGACAATGACAGATAGAGAGAGAAAAAAGAGGGACAGAAAGAGGGACAGAGACAGAGAGAGAGACAGAGAGAGCGGGACAAAGACAGATAGAGAGATGCGGAGAGACAGAGAGACAGAAAGAGAAACAGAGCCAGAGAGAGAGAGAGAGAGACAGAGAGAGGGACAAAGACAGACAGAGAGATGCAGAGAGACAGAGACAGAAAGAGAGAGAGAGAAAAAGACAGAGAGAGACAGAGAGAGAGAGAGAGACAGAGAGAGAGGCAGAGAGAGAGGGAGAGGGACAAAGACAGACAGAGAGATGCAGAGACAGAGAGACAGAAAGAGATAGAGGGAGAGGGACAAAAACAGACAGAGAGATGCAGAGAGACAGAGACAGAAAGAGAGAGAGAGAAAAAGAGAGAGAGAGAGACAGAGACAGACAGAGAGAGAGAGAGACAGAAAGAGAGGCAGAGAGAGAGGGAGAGGGACAGAGACAGACAGAGAGATGCAGAGACAGAGAGACAGAAAGAGAGAGAGAGACAGAGACAGACACAGAGAGAGAGAGAGAAAGGGAGACAGAAAGAGAGACATAAAGAGAAAGATGCAGAGAGAGAGACAGAGATAGAGAAAAAAGAGAGAGAGAAACAGAGGCAGAAAGAGAGAGAGAAAAGAGAGAGAGAGATAGAGAGAGACAGAGAGAAAAAGAGAATTCACTCAATATTTTTTGCCTGTTTAAAAAACCCTCGTTGTGAGACGAGACCCTACGGTTAGAAACAACGTCAATCGTTTTCAGATTTTTGAATAAATTGGAAAAGATTTAAAATAAAGAAACATCACCGGGATGGAAACGTGGTTTCTGTCTGAATCCGTCTTTTCCGCAGACTGAGCTCCTGAAACTTGTTTTCCTTTAGCACATCCGATCTGATTCGCCTTTAAACAGCAGATAAAACTATTGCTTTTGTGCCAGATTTTTAAATTACTCTCTATCGATAACTTTCACCCTGCGTACACTTTTATTCCAACCTCTTTCACTGCCAACTTTTGTTTGTTTGTTTGTTTGTTTGTTTGTTTGTTTGTTTAGCAGGAGTTCTTAAATCTTGTTGGAGGTTTAATTTCTAAAACTTAACGTTAGAAGTTTATTTTCTTTCTCCATGTAGTGTTTAATTAGATGTTTATGTAAATAATGTAATAACTGATGCTGAAATATTTACTGCTTCGTGCTTCTGGATGGATGGATGGATGGATGGATAAACAAACAAACAAACAAACAAACAAATAAATAAACGATCTGATTCGCTTTTAAACAGCAGATAAAATTATTGCTTTTGTGTGATTTTTAAAAAATATTTTCTATCTATAACTTTCACACTGCGTACACTTTTACTGCCAACGTTTGTTTGTTTGTTTGTTTGTTTGTTTGTTTGTTTGTTTGTTTGTATAGCAGGAGTTTTTTAATTTTGTCACTGAATCAATTATTGCTGGAAGTTTATTTTCTTTAGAACGTTTTATTAGATGTTTACTTAAATAACGCAAAAAAATTGATTCTGAAATATTAATTACAGAGATATTTTCCACAAAATGCTTTTTTCTGGGGAAAAGATTTCGAAAGAAAAATAACTTGGACGTTTATAAACAAAATACGACGTAAGATTAGAATCTGTTTAAACGCAACATCCGAAGTACTGAGCGTTAAAATGAAAAGAATCGAATGTTGTAGCATTGAAAAGCTATCGAGGTTTTCATACATCGTGACGCTGTAATCACACATCACACACATGCTAACACGTCCTGCTGAATATATTAATATATTACGTAATATTTTATACGTAAATATTTATTTCGTAAAGGAATAGTTTGGCGTAGAGACTTCGCAGCTGGTGAGAAGATCTACATCGAGGACGTGAGATTGAAGTCCTGCCCTCGGAAAACTTTGGCCAAAGTAAAGAGTGCTTTTGTCTCTTTTGTAATTTTTTTCTTTCGTACAGACTCGATACGAATAAAGAATCTCTTTAATATAACCGCGCGAGCTGTAAGCGATGTTAGCGGCGTTCGGGCTGCGGACCTCCTTTTGTCACGCGTTATTAAGATTAACCAGAACCTAAAGAACAACCACAATCCTGCTCTCATTCCTCACTGGAGAAATTATCGGCCCGGAGGAGCGGCGCATGAATCATCCATATTAATTGATGTTTAAAACGCGTTCCATATGCTGCAGCGTAGCCGAAGCTCCTCGGCGCACCGCGGCGTCCTGATCAGAGCGATAAAAAAAAAAAAAAACGTAATGTAGACAGTAGATATTTCTCATTTGCGAATGTGGTGTGTTCTGATTGGCTGAGAGCTGTACAGACGATCCTGGAGAACATTAACATGTGTTCGACAAGAAATCAGAAAATTCATTAATCTATTATTTAGTGAGTTTTTAACTTTAATACGTAAAGTGATTAAAACAAACAGTCTATTTCACCTAACGTTTTAGCGAACCAGCTAGCTAATATGAGCTAACCTCACAAACTCACTTTCTGACAGGGTTTTGGAGTTCCATTTATTAATGTTTATTATCTTCACGGCTAACACTAGCTAGCTATCTACGACGCATTAATCATGACAGAAATAATGAGTCGTATTCATCAATGTTCATGATCTAACACCAGCTAGCTAACATACGCTAACTTGAGAGAACATCTGAGAGGATTTTTACCTCATAAAACTTTGACTGCTAATGCTGACGCTAATGCTAATGCAGTAAGCTAAAATTAACTAACCTGATAGGAATTTCTGAGAGGATTTTGGAATTACATTCGTAAACTAATAGCTAACTAGCTAGCTAATATACACTAACCAGTCAGAATCATTAAGTCATATTCATCAATAAGGACTTCACTGTTTACAATCATCACTGCTAATGCTGACTTGTTAGCTAGCATAAGCTAACCTGACAGGATTTCTCAGAAAATCGTTTAAGATTTATTGATAATTGTTCATAATTTTCAGTGCTAACAATTCGCTAGCTAAGATGTGCTAACCTGACAGGATTTCTCAGGGGATTTTGGAGATTTATTTTATTATCGAAGACATTTTTTCTTTATTTTTGATAAAAGCGGATGTTTCGGACCCGAGCCGACTCGCAGAGGAACAGCGCTACAACAGAAACGTTTCGCGCTTCTAGCTTTTGGCTCGTGATCGGGCGATCGAGGTTAAACGCGAGAAGACTCTCGTGTTGATTACGGGTTTTAGTTTTCGCTGCGTTTCGTCGCTAGCGCCGTCGAGGAGACAGAAACCACACGTCACACACAGCCACAGCTCCGACCATCACGTTTCCACTCCGCCGCTGTGTGTGTTTTTTTTCCGTCTCCGAACTGACAGCGCATTTTCCGAGACGATGGAAGCGACACGAACACGCGGAGAATTGGCGAGAATTTTTCCGACATGCTGAAAAAACGCGCAGTAAGTGGATTAAAGCGTGATTCTGTTTCCTTCGGGAGATTAGACATCTGCGTCGGACGAAATCCGATCCAGCCGCTGCTGAAAGATGCCCTAATGGCCTGTTATTATCTTATTTAGCTCGTTAACCGCGTAGCGTGTTTTCAAACTGCCGAGAAAAATAGACACAAACCATGTGGAAGAAGTGAGGCTTTAAATTAGTGGGTGTGTCTTTATGACCATATATGGACATAGGCGGAGTTACTGGTGTTCATATAGGAACTTTTTCCCAAATATTTTTAGCAAAATAGCTAATATTCTCAAACGTTTATTCTTCTTTTTCTTTCTTTCTTTCATTCTTTCTTTCTTTCGTTCTTCTTTCTTTCTTTCTTTCTTGCTTTATTTCTTTCTTCTTTCTTTCTTTCGTTCATTCGTTCGTTCTTTCTTTCTTTCTTGCTTTATTTCTTTCTTTCGTTCATTCATTCTTTCTTTCTTACTTTCTTTTTTCTTTCTTTCTTTGTTCTTTGTTCCTTTCTGGTCGAGGTGACGTTTTAATTATATTAATTTTTTAATTATATTAATTTTTTAATTATATTTCTTAACCAAAAAATTGGCGGAATTAAAAAAATAAATTAGAAAAACACTTTTCCAGCTTGATTTATATTTTCTTTTTCCTTCCACCTGCTCTCAGGAACATGGGAAGGGACTCGGCGGCTCCTGCAGGATTGTTTGTATCGATCATGACGGAGATGAAGAGAAAACAGATTGGATTTTATTTCAGAAATAGACGTCGCGCGGCTGTCAAACCTAAAATCGACGGCGTGGAGCGTTGAGAAGCAGCGACACTACAGGAGGAGTAAAGATTTTTCATTCAGGGGCCTTCGGGGAGCCATCGATGGAGCAGCTGCTGTAAGAGCAGATAAAAGAGAGAGAGAGAGAGAGAGAGAGAGGGAGGGAGGGAGGGAGGGAGGGAAGGAGAGAGAGAGCGCAACAGAGAGAGAGACAGAGAGAGAGAAAGAGAGAGGGAGACAGAGAGAGAGGGAAGGAGAGAGAGAGAGGGAGAGAGGGGGAGAGGGGGAGAGAGAGAGCGCAACAGAGAGAGAGACAGAGACAGAGAGAGAGAGGGAGACAGACAGAGAGGGAAGGAGAGAGAGAGCGCAACAGAGAAAGAGAGACAGAGAGAGAGAGACAGAGACAGAGAGAGAGGGAGAGAGAGAGAAAGGTAGAGAGAGAGAGAGGGAGAAAGAGAGAGACAGAAAGAGAGAGAGGAAAAGGAGAGAAGGAGAATTTGTCTAAGCCCTGATTTTTTCTCTGACTGTCCCCATGGAAATGGAGTGAAGGAGAAAACGGACAAAAAAACAAAGGAGCTGAATAAATTTTCTCTTTATCTTATTTAAAACGCCAAACTGCCAAATATTTACATTAAATTTTATTAAATTTTATGACATTTTTGCGTTTGCTTATAGGAGAAATCTCAAAATTTTAAATGTTGTATGAACTTTAAATAAAATAAGACTATTTTTTAAGAAAAAAAGGACAAAACTGTGACTTAAAATTAAAGAAGTCAACATAAAAAAAATTAGGCCAAGAGAGAGAACTTTAAAGAAAACAGTTGGATTTTTAATAGATAGATAGATAGATAGATAGATAGATAGATAGATTCCTTTTTGGTTTAAAAGAGAAGCAGCTCTATATAAAAGTGTTCAACTATTTTTAAAACAAAAATTAAATTAAAAAGCTGTCGGCTTCAAACCCAAGAGAAATAACCACACAATTTTCTCTACGTAAAAACAGTCAGCTGTTTTTTAATCAGAATTAAAAGGCAGAGAAAAAGAAATTGAAAGCAAAACTACATCAAAAATAATCAACTTTAAAGAAAAATTCAGATTTAAAAAAGAGAAACAGCTTCACAAAAAATTCAACTTAGAAAAAAAAAATTCTGTCAGCTAATGACCAAGAGAAGGAACTTCACTAAAGTCTCTTCACACACGTTCACAAAACATGCATTAAAATAAAAATAAATAAATAAAATTAAAAAATTTAAAAGCAACAGTAATAAAAATTAAGTGACATCTAAAGAAAAACTTTAAATAAACTCTTCATTTAAGCTAAAAATTTTACTGGCTATAACTTAAAACTTTAACTAATTTGACTTTATTTTAACAAGAAAAAAATATTTAAAAATAATAATCTAAAAAAAAGGAATCAATTAAATAAAATCTAATTTAAAGAACTGACGTATTATTTTGAAACTTTAAATAATTTCATTTTTAAATAACAAATTTAGCCTTAAAGTAGTTAGGGATTTATTCTGTCTTTTTTATTAATGTTGTGATTTAGATTTTTTTTTTCTCTGCAGTTTATAATAATTTTTTTACGCCGCTTTGCCGCCATATTTGCGAAGCTTCGTGTTTGTCGACTCGTCATGTTTTCATCCGCCTGGTTTTTGGTTTTTTTTCTGACAGAAAATCAAAGTATTTTTTGGGTGAACTCTTTGGCAGCTGTGTGACAACGTGAGCCCGGCGTTAATCGATCACGCTCGAGAGACTGGAGAGAAAAGCGGTGTCTGGCGTCCGTCGCGTCTCTCATTGACCTTTCAGTTTTACTTTATGTTGTCACATCAGAGCTAATGAGCGCTCGCTATTTTAATTAGCCGCAGGATCCATGCAGCAAATAAGAAAACCGTTTAATCAATACGCAGTGTCAGGAGGAAATCAGGCCGGATCGCGTGCGGATCATTCCCGTCAGGATGCCTCATTACTCCACATTAGCCTTCGGAAAATGTGTGTATTCCACATGTTGTGTGTGTGTGTGTGTGTGTGTGTGTGTGCGTTTCCTTCTTGGACGCATCTCTGTAGAGAATCAGGCAGGATATTGACAGACTGAAGCCCAGAGGCAGACTCGGTGCATGGGGCATCGTTCCCAGACCCCACCTGAGTAAAGAAACTCATCTGTTTACATCAAAAACAACCTGCTTCATATCTGTAAAAAAAAAAAAAAAAAAAAAAAGAAAGAAAGAAAAGTGAGGCTCTGTTTTTCTAACAAATGTGAGAAATTGTTTTCAAAAAATTCAGTTTATTTTTAGTTTTTATTTCCTGTGTCCTTTCTTTGTTCCTTTGACTCAACTCAACTTAGGCAATTTTTTTTTTTTTTACATTTTTAAACTTTTTAAACATTTTTTTTTTACATTTTTAACAAAGTGGAACTAAAAACATGGAAAGAGAAACTTTCTCAATTGCAAAATAAAAAAAGCAAAAACAAAGAAACAAAACAAAAAAAAACACACGATATTTCGCAGGAGTCACATTATTTTATTTTATCACTTATTTTATTTATTCTAGAGACTGTAAAGGTGTGATATAAATTATATATATTTCTCATTATCACGTTACTGAAGCTCCTGGCTGATAATAATACACTGTTTCACGACGGATTTCAACTAAAAAAATCATATCGTTACGATCAGTTTTGCTCTCAAGTCTCCGTCAGTGAACAGTTTGATATCGTCAACAAAACAGACTTCATGTGGAAACTGGGATGAATTTCCTGGTTACACAGGACACAGTTATAGAGGGAGTGATTTATAATCGCACTATCGGGTGTCACCCAGATGAGGACGGGTTCCTTCTGAATCTGGTTCCTCTCAAGGTTTCGAATTGAATATATAAAAATTGAAAGAAAAAAAAAGAAAGATTGTGTGTCAGCGATTGAATGCAGACTTTTCTTAATTTCTTGTTTATTTCTGTCAGGACCGAGTCGCAAAGTCATGAACTTTCCCTGTCTGGTT
>CM074980.1:845666-855666 GCA_037576825.1 Pangasius krempfi | reverse complement strand
TATTAAAATTATTACAGCAAAAAAAAAAAAAACATTATGCCTTTTCACCTCAATAATGTCAATATTTCAAAAAGAAAAAATAATAAGTAAATGAATAAAATTAAAAACCAAAAAATAATTTAAAATAAAAACAGAACAAGCAAGGAACTTTTTTCTTTTTTTCATTGCTGTTTTTTTGCCAATCTTAAAAAAAAATAATAAAAATAAATAAATGAATAAATAAATGAATAAATAAGTAAATAAATAAATAAATAAATAAACACCTGGGCAGGTGTGTTTTTTTCAGTGTATAAGGCCAATATTATTGTGTTCCATGATAAAAATAAATAAATAAATAAAAGCATAACACCAGCCAGGTGTTTTTTCCTTCTGTTTAATGCTGATATTATTGTCCTCCAGCAGGAGCTCATGTTCGCTCATAATCGAGGCGTCTCCGTTAGCGCCGAGCTCATGTTTAGGGATGAGAGCGACGCTGACTGTAAAATTGAGCCTGAGTGATTGATTCGTGTCGCGCGGCGGCCCTTCGACCCTCGCCGTCGCCGTGCTGAGGGGGTTTTAGCGACCCGGCCACATCTACTGCTGTGAGTGTGATTAGGAGATGATGTTGTAATCTGTTGCACATTAGCACTGGGATTTCTGCGAGTTTCTTCCTGCTAGCTGAGAGGAGAATAACTCAGCGCTGTGTTTGAACTGCTCGACCCGGCAGGTGACGCCACGGCGGTGCGTAACGCTCGCTTTATTGAGCTACACGATTCTCATTAAGGAGTTTGTAATTATGAAAAATGGAGCCCTTCCCCCACTTTCCTCCATGATGGACAGGGATTAGCGTCTCGCGCTCGCGCCGAATACCCGATTCAGATACACTGTTAGCATGACGCTTTTCTTCCCTGTTATTACGGGAATTTAGGGATTACGGGATATTTTTCAACCTTACGATTTTGCAGCTACCAGACACAGGATTTAAACATCTGACTTCTTATTCTGTAAAAATTAAATCATTTTGTCCTCATTTGTTGCACTAGACAGGAACGAAATTCTTCATAAATTGTTAGCAGGAGTTTTACGCCAGAAAAGTGGCGTTCACGAAAATCCACTTCGTTCGAAAACTGTTTGTATCCTACGTTTTTTTTCCATATAAGGAGACTCGGTAACTTGAACCTCGATTGATCGTCTTCAAATTGTATAAGTGTCGATGAGTTCCTGCGATGTTATATAGGGATTACGCTGGCACGTTTAAATCACTTATTTATTTCAGTTGCACACCAATTTACTGAACATTTTGTGAAACTTCCCAAATAAATTCCAAAACAAATCCATAACTAGCCGTTCCATTAGGACAGAAATAACAGCGCAGTTTGAGGAGGAGGAGTTAGTGTGTGTGTCACTGTGGTAGCTGACACGCTGCGGTGGCTGAGCTGCATTGGTGGAAGATTTAGCGCCCACTGTGCTTAAGAGTCTCTCTTTCACAGATTAGTTGTCATTGTTGTCATTTTCGAATCTGGTTTTGTGGGCGGGGCTAAGTGTAATTGTGCCATAAACATGTTTGGTGATTTACAACTGATTGGCATTTCAACATACACAAGTGAGTACGAAGAAAATCAGAAACTTTTAAATCTGGCAGAAATTTTTAGTTCAAGTAAAATATAAATAAATCAAAACAAATAAATAATGCTAGCACGTAGCAACTCAGTCATTCTGTCCAACCTTTTAAATTTCTTCATTTTAGGTTTTTGATTCTTTCAGTCGAACACGACCAGCAAAAGCGATGAAGTTCGCTTAGCAAAGTAATTCGATTGTGTTATTTATGAGTGCGTATTATTGGCTCGATTTCGCTATTCATGGCTCGATTAGTCGTTAATATTCCGTGTGCAGTTCCTCATCAAGCTATGCTACGTACGTTAAATAAGAAGAAAAGAATTTCTACAAATTAAATAACGCTAAAACGTCGTTGCATAGATGACACACAAAGTTTGCTCAGATGGACCTGTGAACTGTTTCAACTGATTCATTAAAAAGAATTCATAAGATTCGTCACTAGGAGCTAGCAGTGCTCTGATTGGCTGAGAGCGTGGAGAAAATGGTCACAGAGAGCAGTGACATCATCAAGATCTCCTACGATCATTGGGGCAACGTCATTCCTTCATAATGCGACAAAGATTATTTAATACAACCTCGTGCATTCAAGCAGCGATCGTTCCTCCTCGACTCCTTTCTCTCTAGTAATATAACAGTAAAAGAACCAGGTGGACGAGTTTATCCGGACGGACCGGTGTGTATAAAAAACGTCATAAAGTCGTAATAAAAATCTCACCTTCTACTGTATTGTGTATTTCAGGGACAAAAGGTGACACTCGTGTGTGTTTATTTTCCAGGTCATGGAGTTGAGTTTGATGGAGTGTGTTTTAAGCGGCGCTCTGAGTGCCGTGGGTCTGATCCGGGATCCAGGATTCTCTCTTTCTGCCCTCTTTTGGGCAGGAGTGTGTTTGTTGAGTAAATGTTTGGTCCTGAGCTCCTGAGCAGCTCCGTCTCTCAACAGCAAGCCTAAAAAAAATTACACACCCTCCATCTGTCTCTCCGTCTGTCTCTCAGTCTGTCTGTCTCTCCGTCTGTCTGTCTGTCTGTCTGTCTGTCTGTCTGTCTGACGGACCTCCTGTTACTTCTTCTCATGTTAGCATTAGCTCCAAACTCCTCCAGACCACAACAAAGGTCACCGTGTCTCCTAATTATTGTTTTTCCTCTGGTCATTAATCATCTCGAACCACTTTGATCTGCCTTCACACACACTTTGTTTCTCTGATGTAGTGTCTATGCCTCGCAAAGTTCCTTAAAACTATCCTTTTAGCGGATTTGTACTTTACCTGAGTTTAGATACTCAAATAGATTCATTCATCTTCACTAAGCACTTTATCCTGGTCAGGGTTTGAGTGGAATCCGGAGTCTATCCCGGGAAAACTGGGCACGAGGTGGGAACACACCCTGTATATAATATTTAAAATAAATTGTGTTCCACTGCCAACTTTATTTATTACCTATATATTATTTATATATTATACATGATATTATATATATTAGCCTCACACACTCTTTAAACAGCACTGTAAATAACATAATGTAAATAATTTAAAACAAAATCATTAAAGGTGGTAAGATAAGTTATGAACGCTTTATAAGTACTCCTGCGACAAAACAGGTCCTGCAAAAATGTAATAATAATAATAATAATAATAATAATAATAATAATAATAATAATGTCATTTCTGCTCTACACCTACAACTTCTCATACAAACTCTGCAAATTCTTAACAAATCTTTCAAATTTACTTAAAATAATTTACTTTTTAATTGCATTCTACTAGAATTTTAAAACTCAAACATATACCTTTCATTTCAGTAAATTAATTTAAGCAAATGGATGATTTATTTATTTATTTATTTTTTTTTTACAAAAGTAACTTCATTTCTTTCTGCTTTTTTCCGACTTCTGCTGACGTCTAAAGCTTAGTTTAAGAATAATTTCTGAATTTAGACCCAATTTAGATTCTTTAACTGAATAACATACACCAAGTCCATGAATCTCACCTTTAAAACCTAAAACTTTTCAGCTTTTCAGTAAAGTTTAGCTTATTGTTAGTTTGTCTCACTACTTTTTAAAAAAAAAAACTAAAGTAATTTGTAATACTTTGGACTTTTTAACACACGGTTGACTCAGTACACGGCTAATAGCAGGATTTAAATTTATTTATTTATATTTTTCTTAAGAGTCAAATAACTTCCCGGTTAGTTTGAGGTTTTTGTAATTTATTTTCCTGCTTAAACACGTGGTATTTCAGTAACAATTAGTGTGAAGATATTTCTATTTACAATCATATTACACAGAATAAATGAGGTATTTCATGATGTCATTTTCTAATAAAGACCTAAAACGTCTCATACGAATTACATCCTGCAAAAACAAAACAGGTGTAAGGTGTAATTTTAGATAGAATAATTTCCCATTTACTTAAAAAAAGAGAACATTTAACTTAAATTTCTGTAGAATTTTAATGCTAAGTACCTCAACTTAGACACGTGCACTGTAAAACATTCACTAAGTCCATAAACCTTTAGTTTGTTATTAGTTTGTTATTAGTTTGTTATTAGTTTGTCTGGCTTCTTTTTTTATTTTTAGCAGGTTACTTTTTTAACCTTTACATTCTAGCTTTTACACCAAAATATACGTTTCAATGCTTTCCATCTTCTACCGTAAAATAACTAGCTAGTGTTTTAACTACACAGTTAGAAGGTTACTCGAATTTATCAAATTTACTAAATTTAGTTAATCTCTTCCAGTATTTATCATTTTGTAACCCAAAAACATTAGCCAGAACTTTAGAGATGTACCACATAGTTAGCAGGTTAAAAGCTAGAATTTATTAGTTAAATTTAGTTCAAATGTCGTGGTTCTTACCATCTTATTACCTAAAATAACTAGTCAGTACTTTAAAGATTACAATTACCATCTTACTAATGAGAATTTATGAGGGAAATGAAGTTCATCTGAGTTTATACTTTCCATTTTTTTTACCTAAAACAATTAGCTAGAAATCTGGAGTTTCTCCCACACAGGTAGCAGGTTAAAAACTACAACTTATCATTGAAATTTTTATAATCTGTTTTAATATTCACAGGTTATAAGCTAAGATTTATCAGTGAAATGTAGTTAATCGGTTTGGGTACTTGCCGTCTTGCAACCTAAATTAATTAGTCACACTGTTAACAGGTTTTAACTGTTTTGATACTGAACATCTTGTAAAGTAAACAAAAAAATTAACCAGAAATTTGGAGTTTGCACCACAGAAATTTAGTTAATCAGTTTTGGTATTTTCCATAACAGTCTTTTTTATCTAAAATAATTAGCCGGGACTTTGGAGTTTGTGCCACACAGCTAGCAGGTCAATGTGGAGAATTTTGTCAGGAAACATTCTGAGGTCACGCTCAGGAACACGGTCAGGGTAAGTGCTGATGTTCATGTAGCTCCAAATCATCTCAGAACACCAAATCAATGGCGTCTTCAGTTATCAGAAGCCCGTGTGTTGGACAGCGTCTCCGTTTCAGGTGGTATTAAAGATTCATGCTCGGCCCTGAGATGGAGCTGTCTTGTGGTCAGTAATCTGGGCTTTCAGGGAGCTGGAGATGCTATCTCAGGTAATCCAGGGATTAAGCATGCACACAACTAATGGCACCCAGCGAGCAGAGATGCTTTTTAGCCAAAATCCCAAAGCCCAAGCGCTCAATAGGCCATATGCGTTTATCATCGGGGAGGTCCGGAGGCTTCTCCGCTTTCGGCTCGTACCGTTTGGACACCTTTTGTTTGTATCGCGTTGAAACTACAAAACGAGTCTCTGCTTGTTTTCTTTTTATCTGTGTTGTGACAGATAGAGACTCTGTTCCAGTTCCAGGAAAAGTCCCTAAGTCCTGCAGCTGCTCTGCACCTTTTTTTTTTTTTTTGTCCAAACGGATATTAAATTATTCACCATTTTCAGTAATAGGTTACATTTATATAACTTACCTCATCAGTTTCTTTGTCGTCAACGTGCTCAATTTATTTGACATATTTCCATATTTTTTGAGATATTTCCTAAAGTCTAGTTCGAGTCCAATTTTCCCCATGTTTAATTTTTATTATTATTTTTTTTAAATACCATATTTTCCTGGTTAAATCTGTAAAAGTTGGAAATACTTACGACACTAATGATACTAATAATACACAAACGTCATATAATCATGATATTATTACGTCTTTTATCTGGGGTTGTTTTATATGACTTGAATTTATATAGTTATATGTATTTTGATATATTTTTCTAAATTATTTAAGTCAATTTTTCTACATCAAGGTTCTTCTATGTGTATATACACTTTATACTTAACTTATTATTTTCCCTTTTTATGTTTGTTTATCTTTTTCCTGAAGAATCAATTTCAGTGTAAATTATACAAATTTTACGCAGGTTCTTGAGAACAGCAAGACTTTCACCATAATAAAGAATTATATTATTTTATGTGTATTTGTAGGAATGTTAGACTTATTTTGTGTAACCGTTGATTTTTGTATAAAAATAAACAAACAACAAACAAACAAACAAACAGATAAATAATGAATAAAGCCTTTGTTTTTATTAATACTTTAAACTTTTTTTTTTTAATTTAAAAAAAGCATGAAAAACTACACTCTTAGAAAACTTAGAAGCCTTAAAAGTTCTCTTGAGAACCCTAAAACAGCGTGTTGTAGTCATATGAGACGTTTGGACGCTAAGAACTCAGAATTATCCAAAGAACCAACAAAGAACTTTTTTACTATGAGTGTAATATTCAAAATATTGACTAAGTGCCTGAATCATCGTCCCTCCGGCTCTCAGCCAATCAGAACGCACCGCTCTGTGCTCACGCTGGTTGTTTAGGATGATTTTTTGGGAAATAATCAAAGCGTATGTCCAGCGTAAAATGTCCTCGTGATGGTCACATGATCTTGAGGATTTGTTCATATAAAGCTCAGGATTTGTGACCTGGTGTAACCAGAGGAGGAAAAAAAACCTTCTCTATTAAACTGTATTGTAATTTATTGTGGCGTCTGGTGGCGAGACTCTAAGACTGCGCTTTAATTAGTATTTATTTGCGCTGCAATCAGTCACTGCCGCTGCACAGGGAAGAAGCGAAGCGAGCGCCAACGTTCGCACAAAAAAAAAAAAAAAGCCTCTCCTTAAATAAACTCGTTGCACTTGACTTGAGCGAGACGTGTTTGTCTTGGAAAGGTGAAGTGGCGTATCCTGAATCTCCCACTCGGGGAAATGAAAAGACGGAAAGACGGGAAACAATGAATAACGTCACCTGTCCTGTCGTTCGAGTCGTATCAGGTGTGCACTGAGTGTGCACAGATTCACCTAGTTTAATTTCTTAAATCTTCATAATAACTATATTTTAATTTATAGTGTATATGTATGTATATATATACATATATATATTTCTGGACTTGGATTTGGATTTGAAAGCAAATTGTTTATAGTCACATAACAGCGATTCAGGACAAAAACCCATCGAATGCAGCGTCACTGAAGGGGTTTATTTTTAGGAGCGAGCGTTAAAAACTAAAAGAAGTCCCTCGTTTACTTTCCCTCGTGTACATAAGAAGCATCGCAGGCCCTTTTTTTCCGACTCACGTGAATCATTGCTGCTCATTTGCTAATCGGGGAGGATTACAACAAGGGCCTTGTGTGGAAAAGGGAGGCTTACACTAAGGGTCTCGGAGCGAGCAGTAAGCCAGAATAAAAGCACTTTTGGAAAGCAGAGAGCACTAAAAAGCCCTGCGTTAGTGTTAGTGTTAGCGTTAGCATTAGCGTGGAGGGACGGGCGTACTAGCGGGAAATGCCGTGGATCAGCGAATCAAAGCGGATGAGGCGGAAGTTGGACTTCACTCCAAATCGACGTCGATATGAAGTTAAAAAAAAAAAAACACAGAAAGCAAAAGATTTGATTATTAATGAAAGTGAAAAATGGCGCCATGAAGGCTAACGAGAATAAAAATGTCGTTACAGTTGATGTGTAAAGCTCTGATTGGTTACGATCAGGACGAGGGGCGGGAATACCGATCGTTCATTCGTATCGAACTCCTGCTTGATCTTAATCACTTTTCATACACATGAATATGCAAACTCGGACACGCCTCCACATCCTCCTTCCAACCCTATTAGCATATCACTAACATTAGATAACTTAGCTAGCTGGTTAGCTAAATGCTAATACATTAGCTCATAATTCAGTACCAGAAGCTCGATTTACATTCTTATTTTCTCACTGATTTGTTGAACGGCCAAAAAACATGACCGAAACGAGTATTATGTTACCATGACAACCATGTGTACATCACTAGCGTTATTTAAGTAAACTAGCAGCCCTGATAGCTTAGCATAAAGGCTCTCTGGCTAGTTCTATATGACTTTAATACGTCTAAAAGTATAAAGTAGCTTTAAAAAAATGTCGTTTTAGGTTTCTTTAACGGTTCTTAGCCTCCAAAAATGGTTCTAATTGAAACCCTTTTTTTTTTTTTTTTCAAAACGCTTCATTCTCGAAACGTGCAAAGATACTAAAAGGATACTAAAAGAATTGAAAAACATAATAAAAGATGAGATTGAATTGATTTAAATTGTTTACAAATAAACTTGTATGTTATCAGAAGTGATTAGCGATTAATCCTCTGACCTGAGTTCGGCTCTTTACCCAAACATACTCACACGCTGTGATTTTAATTTATGCTAATTTATTCAGGTTGCTTTCATCTGATGATTGGAGTAAACTTTGGCTAATGATAATAATGTTTAAGGTACAAATAAATAAAAAGGCACTAACTACTTCGCTATTAAAAGTTTAGAGTATTAAAAGTTTATGGTTTGTTATATTAAAGTTAACTCGTAGTGAATAAAGTTCTATTAATGAGAATTTTAATATTAATAAATACAGTTTCATGTCAACGCAACATGTTTTTGTAATAATGTGATTATACGATATAACGTGATATTCGCTACTAACAGTGTCATAATATCGTCACGACTTTATTCATTTATGTACAGTTTTGTTTCCTGCATTAAAGCACACGCACTAATACAATTAATAATCAGTTAATTAAAAGAGCTTTAATGTAAACCTTAAGGGAAAAAACAAATAAAGGATTTTTTAAAAAATAAAAGTATCTGATGTTGTGTAATCGTTATTTATTTCCCATGTGGAAAAGGTTCCCAAAAAGAACATCATCACTTTTGAATTATTGTCAGCGGTTTGTTTTTACTGAAGCGAAACAGATCTTTTTGCTGCATGTGACGGAAAAATGCAAGAACGGTGTAGACCACAGGAGTGGCACATCATTGGCAGAAAATCCAGTGGAAAAAGAGAGAGAGAGAGAGAGAAGCGAGACAGACAGGGAGTGAGACAGAAAAGAGAGAGAAAAGTAAGAGAAAGACAGAAAATAGAGAGATAGAGAGAGACAGAGATAGAAAGAAAGAAAGCGAGCGAGAGAGAGAGAGACGGAGAAAAGAGAGAGATAAGAGAGAGAAAAGTGTGTGAGAGAGAGAATTGAGCGTGAGAAAGAAAATAGACAGAGAAAGAAAGAGAGAGAAACATGGAGAAAAGAGAGAGAGAGAGAGGAGAGAGAGAAAAGAGTGAGTGTGTGTGAGAGAGAGAGAGAGAGAGAGAGAGAGAGAGAAGTGTGTGTGTGTGTGAGAGAGAGAGAGAGAGAGAGAGAGAGGTGTGTGTGTGTGTGTGTGAGAGAGAGAGAGAGAGGTGTGAGAGAGAGAGAGAGAGGTGTGAGAGAGAGAGAGAGAGAGAGATGTGTGTGAGAGAGAGAGAGAGATGTGAGAGAGAGAGAGAGAGAGAGAGAGATGAGAGAGAGAGATGTGTGTGTGAGAGAGAGAGAGGTGTGTGAGAGAGATGTGTGTGTGTGTGAGAGAGAGAGAGAGGTGTGAGAGAGAGAGATGTGTGTGAGAGAGAGAGAGAGAGAGAGAGGGGGAGAGAGAGGTGTGTGTGAGAGAGAGAGGTGTGAGAGAGAGAGAGAGAGAGAGAGAGAGAGGGAGAGAGAGGTGTGTGTGTGAGAGAGAGAGAGAGAAAGAGAGAGAGAGAGAGAGAGAGAGAGGTGTGTGTGAGAGAGAGAGAGAGAGAGAGAGAGAGAGAGAGATGTGTGTGTGTGTGAGAGAGAGAGAGAGAGAGAGAGAGAGGTGTGTGTGTGAGAGAGAGAGAGAGATGTGTGTGAGAGAGAGAGAGAGAGAGAGAGAGAGGTGAGAGAGAGAGAGATGTGTGTGAGAGAGAGAGAGAGAGAGAGAGAGAGAGACAGATGTGTGTGAGAGAGAGAGATGTGAGAGAGAGAGATGTGTGTGAGAGAGAGAGAGAGAGAGAGATGTGTGTGAGAGAGAGAGAGATATGTGATAGAGAGAGATATGGAGAGAGAGAGAGAAGAGAGAGAGAGCGCTCGAATGAA
>CM074980.1:831753-834794 GCA_037576825.1 Pangasius krempfi | reverse complement strand
GTGTATTAATTGTGTATCGTGTGTATCATCTGCGCGTGTATTAATTGTGTATCGTGTGTATCATCTGCGTGTGTATTAATTGTGTATCGTTACGATGATTTTAAACAATAATCTCTAAATCATCACTCCGTGTCCTCGTGTTTTACGCCGTGGGTCATTTATTTATTGATTTATTGATTGATTTAGTGATTTATTGATTTATTTAGTGATGTGTGTTGTGATGTAACGTCATACTGTAGAATCTGTTCCTAAGCAAACGGTCTCTGAGTTCACTACCGAAACCTGCCATTATTCCTTTAATCCATGTTACTCACATGGTCCTGCTCTCAGCCAATCAGAACCCACTGCTGTGAAAACCTGGGTCGCGCTACGCCACGCTGTTGCTGAGTTCTGCATTCTGATTGGGTACAAGGTGTTGATTAATTCTCTAGAACAGCAGCTCTGACAGCAGTGCAGCTGCAAATCACGGGTCTATATTAATTAATGCGCTCGTCGTAATCCGTTACCGTTTCTATAGTAACAGATAAACATGATGTGCTGCGGTCAAGCGGAGTTACTTTTACCGCCCGGGGGTTGATTATTTTCCTGTAACAGCACATCCCCGTGTGTCTCCTCTTCTACACAGCAATCTGCCGACGACTGCAATTTTTCTCTCTCTTGAAGTTTATAAGACAAAAAAAAAAAAAAATCGCAGCGAAGAAGCGTAAACTCCTCTGTGCTGAAGATGTCGGAAAAGTTACAGCTTCACGTCTGGCTGTTACAGAGCGCTGACACTGGAGACTCCTTCCATAAACGTTACAGAAAATGTCACCATATCAACAAGTGCACGTTTTTTAATCTGTTTACATCGAGCGTCTGCCGTACGGGTCGCTGTGAATGAGCCGTTACCATAGAAACGATAACGTATTCGAAGGAGCGCGTTAATATAAACCTGTGATTTGGGGCTGCGGTCATTTTTTTCCTCTCAGCTCTTGGAGAAAACATGACTCGGTGTCCTCGGGCCGTCTTCAATCCTGCAATAATTGGCTTCAGGCCTCAGATTGGCTTTAATTAATGTAGCATGTCTGCCGTGACACGGAGAAAAAGAAAGATCTGAAGAAGTCCGCTTGTCATGGTGGGAACGAGGGATTATCCGTGTTGTTTGTATGTATGTCCTTAATTAAAACAGATCGTCTTCCAAAAGCAATAAGAGAGACAAATTGCTTTGGCATGAGGCTGGTGGTGGCAGAGACGCGGGCTGACAACCAAGCATGTGTAGCTTCATTTTATGTGTGTGTGTGTGTGTGTGTGTGTGTGTGTGTGTGTGTGTGTGTGTGTGTGTGTCAAAATTACAGATTTCGAGTGTGACAGTTTCAGCTGTCATCTCTTTCTCTCTCTCGTTCTCGGCATGTGTTTATCCGTATCTGGGCCTGTCAACACCGAGTACTACTGCTGTACTCGTCGGGTTACACGTGCGTGTGTGTGTGTGTGTGTGCGTACGTGTGTGTGTGTGTGTGTGTGTGTGTGTGTGTGGAGTGACTCCCTGAAACCGAGGGAGGATCCAGGCTTTTTTTCATGCAAGATCTTTCCCATTACTCATCCCGTGCATTTGCTTGGCCGTCATTTGGGAACGTTTATATTTCTGTCTCCGTGTGTGTGCATGAAACTCTGCGGCTCTTTGCACATAAATAAAAGTTAGCAAACTTCCATCCATACAATTATTCCTCCAATTCATCCATACATTAAATTACAAAAACATTACAAAAAGGACAAATAACACGGTCTGTATACACACAGTATAGATTTAGAGTGAAAACTAATTTTCCGGTCGCTTTGTGCCCGTTTATTCGCCGCTCCTCCCTCCCGGGCTGCAGTTCCCAAACTCTCATTAGAACCAGATGTTCTTAAGTTAAAGCAAATGGCAGGAACAATATCGGCGGCACACCTGGTGGCAGAACAGTGACCAGACAGATTAACGTAATTTCTCCACTCTGTGTGCCTCTCACAATATTTATGCATGTCAGAGACCCCAAAACAACCGCAGATGCCCCGAGAAAAACGACCTGTCACTGTTCCACATGATGTAGAGTGCTGAATTTATTTTGGGCTCCATTGAAGTCTGGCTCGGTTAAAATACATCAAATCTTATTTTTCCCCCCTCAACTATATATCTCCTGAATAACATCGGTTCTGCTCAGAAATGTAACCTTTTATTCCATTTCAATCTCACTTTAATGTGGATTCTGAGACATTTTTAAAAAAACACAAATAATACATTACTAGATTTAATGCCAAAGGTCTCCGAAGCAGAAGGTCTAACAGAGCCAGGAACTGTGTTTATTTCATCAGGAATCTAAAATTACGTTGAAAAGAGGGTCAGTAGAACCCCAAGGGGTTCTTCAGTTTGTCTCTGATGGAACTAAAGGATCCGTGTAGAATCCTACAACACAGAATTTCCGTTTCCTTAAATCGTTTCCTTTAGAAATCTAATGCTACTATCAATCTCAGTCATGACCAAATGATTCGAGGATTCAGACACTGACCTGTTAAATGAGTGAGGAGTGAATCTTTGTCATGACTGAATGATTCAGTGATTCAGCTACTGACCCTTGTGTGAATCTGGTTCATGAGAAAATGATTCACTGATTCAAACACTGATCTACTGAATGACAGATTAATGCATCTCAATCATGACCGAATGATTCATTGATTCAAATATTAACCCTTTGAATGACAGAGGAGTGAATCTTTGTTAAAAAAGACAAAAAAAAAAAACCAAAACTATAATTCACTGATTCAAAGACTGATCCACTGAAACTAAAGAAGTGAATCTTGGTAATAACCAAATGATTCGCTAATTCAAAGACTGAAACACTGAATACAAGAGGATTGAATCTCTGTCATGATAATCAAATGATTCAATGATTCAAACACTGACCCACTGAAAACAAGAGAAATGAATCATGGCCAAAGAACGATTCACTGATTCAAAAACTGATCCACTAAATGAGATAGGAGTGAACATAGTATTATTGGTAATACGAAAATGATTCACTGATTCA
>CM074980.1:789871-801508 GCA_037576825.1 Pangasius krempfi | reverse complement strand
GTACGAGGTGTAAACTGTACAGAGGTGTAAAATGTAAAGTACGAGGTGTAAACTGTACAGAGGTGTAAAATGTAAAGAGTTTATGTGTTCGAGGCGAAGTTGCAGCTTGTAATTCCTCACCTACAACCACTCGTTCACTTGGAGTCGTCTTCTGAGCTAGCATTTCCTCCCCAGTTTACGGGGTGACGTTAAACCAACATGGCTGCTCACAGTGTGCAAAGTGTAAAGTTCCTCTTCTCTACATTAAATGAGTTTATAGCAGTATTAGCTTTAGATCAGTTCATATACAGACACAGCACTCGGTTAAATCTGACCGTAATAATCACCGTTCTGAGAAGCTAATCATCTACATTAGCATTATCACTAACGTTAGCCGGCTAGCTTGTTGCTAAGCTACTTGCTGTTGTTGTTGCTGTGCTGTGAAAGTTTGAAGATCATTTGAAGATCAGAAGCAGAAGATCTAACACTACAAAATGTGAAAAAGTTCAAGGGGGGTGAATACTTATGCACACCACTGTGTCTATACCTGTATATATTTATTATTTAGCTACGTGTTTAATTAGCACAATGAATACACAACTGTTTAGCCTGTGTGTTGCTAACTAGCTTGTTTAGCAAGCAATTAGCCAGTTTTTAATTCTGACCAGGTGTTTGAGAACGAGGTCATGTGACCTTGATGTAAGCAGCGATTTCAGCCAATAGGACAGCACCGTTTATAGCTTAGCGTCATCAAGTTAATTTTACTAATTCTGAGTTTTATGTTCTCATATGAGAAGGAAAAATCAATTATACTCCGTTTTTAACTTCATATACACGAGAGCGTTCAGCTACAACGTGACCGCAGGACATCGATGGCCTGAAATTGAGGAAATGATGTCACGGCGTGATGGAGAAGGACCGCACATGGAGATGTTTAGCCGCTGTGTTTATGACGGGACGTGGAGGTCAGTCCTCCCGACACAAACACTCCTCTTACTGCGGATTAGCTCCTGTCAGAGCCTCCGTGTCCCTGTCTCTTAAAACACAGCCGTTTTTACAGCTGCGTGTGTGTGTGTGTGTGTGTGTGTGCGTGTGTGTGTGTGTGTGTGTGCGTGTATGTGTGTGATAGCGCTACGCTAGGCTCTGCTTTAGCCGACTAGCCTTGCAAGGTATATAGTGGATTAAAGTGTGGGACGGAGAGGTTAAGGCCGCGGGCTCAGTGCCTGGAAAGAGGAGAGTGTTGTCATGCCTGTGTGTGTGTGTGTGTGTGTGTGTGTGTGTGTGTGTGTGTGTTTGTCTCCCAGCGAGTGTGTGACTGACAGGTAGCGGGATTTAGCGAGCCGCTCTTTGCATGAGAGCCAACAAGCGAAAGTGAGCGGGCGGATTAGCTCGGATTATCCTGTCAGAAGGAGGTTTGATGGACAAACTGCTCAGGAATAAATTGCGAATCTGTTCAAGATTTCTTTTTTCCTCATCGTGTCCAAAATGACGAGAGAAAAATCGTTAATAATTTATAAACAAATCCGGCTAGTCTTCGTTCTGATGCTAGTCACCTCGCGCGCTCATGAGCGTTATTTACTTAACATCCTGACAGGCTGCTAATGGAGATCGCTGGAGCTTGACCTGAGGAAGCCTGAATGCTAACACACACACACACACACACACACACACACACTGATTATATCTCTGTTTGCAGCCTCAGGTTTGTTGCGCTAGGTTTCAGCAGGTGCTCGGTACGCTAGGTTTGGATTTTCTATAAAAGTGTATTTGTGTCAGATTTATACAATTTATAAATAAATATAAAACTGTATTTAGAATTTTCTATTCATAAATAATTTAATTAAATATATAAAACGCTATTTAGCTGTAGAGTTGATCAGAAATCGTTTGTTTATTTTGTATTCGTGTGTTCTAGTACAATTTATTAATTTATTTATACAATTTTATTTATTTGGTACAATTTAGAAATTAATATAAATATAAAAAATATTCAGCTGCTGAGTTCATAAGTATTCTTTTGTTCATTAATTATTTATTTTGTTTATCATTTTCTAGGACAATTCATAAATAAAAGTAAATGTGTATTAATAATTTTTATTTTATTTCATTTTTGTGTAGTCGTCTGCGATGCTAACAGCGTAGCCCTGTTTCCTGTGTTTACAGCCTCAGACGTGTGTTGCTAGGTTACGGTACTCACACGGTACGCTAAGAGCTAGATGTTAGCTTTTAGCGACATGCTAAAAGGGTGTGTGTGTGTGTGTGTGTGTGTGTGTGTGTGTGTGTGAGAGAGCGAGACTTCACCATGTTTATGATGAGCTCCATTAATTGTGAAGAGCTCTTGGCTGCTAAATCTCTGGCAGTAAATCTCGGGCTCTCGTGATGAACCGGGCTTCTGTTTTCTGCTCTGCTTTACCTCACACACACTCACACACACACTCACACACACACACACACTCACACACACTCACACTCACACACACTCACACACACACACACACACACACTCACTCATAGCTGTCTGTAATGTTTGCCTTAAAGGTCGAATTAAGCAAACGGTGTCTGTGTGTGTTTATAATAAATACTCTGCGGCTGCGTTCAGCTGATTTTTATACATATTTGAGTTTGGAATGAAATTAAACATTAAACATTAAACATTAAACATTAAAGCAGACGTTAAGCTCATCGAATGTTTCAAATGATTTGTTTAAACGTATAAATGTTTAATGTTCTCGGCCGTTTATAATGAATACATCACGCTCGCGCAGCTAACCCCCGACTGCGATGGGATTAACTTCACACGAACTCGAATAATCTCTATTCCTCTAATCCGCTATTAGCAAAATATTAAAATAATAAAAATATGAAAATATTAAAACGGCTCTTTATTCTCATAAAGGATACCACAACCTATAAACATGCATGAATATGCAAATTAGAATTAGAACATTCACACACAATTTATTTATTTTCTAACGACCAAAAACCTGTCACGTTGCCACGACAACCACAGCCTAAGCGACGTTAGCTAGGTGACTAGCTTAGCATGTGTGTTCTAAAAGTAAAAATTTACGCTCGCCACGTCGTCACCGTCGTCGTCAAATTAAAAACATCATTTGCATATCGGACCTTGATTGGTTTAAATCATTGAGGATGTTTTGTGATGTCACAAACCGAGCTCATATGTAGCCCCGCCCCCAAATCAATTTCACACAGGAAAAGTCTGTTTTTTAAACAAAAATGTGAAAATAGTTTTTAAAAAAAGTGCAAATTTATAGAAAGAGGTGTGAAATTAACAAGTGCTGAGAAAGAAGTAATTAATAAATAGTTGTTAATTGTTGATTTTACACCAAACAGCTTAATTAATCACCATGACATTTTAATTTTTTTTAAATTTTATTAAAGTTTAATAAGTTTGTGTATAAATTTAACACTGAGGCTTAATTTTAAAAAACGTTCAACATTAGAAATGTTAGATTTTTTTTCTAATTTGCATATTCATGCATATTAATATCTTTGGGAATATTTGAATGAATTTATTTTTGTCTATTGATTTTTAACTTTGTCCAGCTGGATTTGAAGAAACTTTGTAATATAATTTAATTTATAGTTGTATTTATTAATCTAAGTGTTTTTTTTAAGCTGTTGATTAACAAGATAATTAAAAGTCAAGCTAATGAAACATCATAAGATTTAACACTTTGCTAATGTGTTAGTTGTGTTAATTAAGATAGTAATTAAATGTATATTTTAGAGGGAAAAAAACAGCTTTTTCACCAATTCAGTGTTAGACGTTTTAATGAACTCATACAGTGATGAATTATGATGCAGGAGGATAATTTGCATTAATCTAATTTGCATAATCATGCATATTTATAAACCGTTGTATTCGTTATAAGGTGTAGCGATGCTTTTAGGCCACGTTTCGTGAGTATTAAGACGTTTTAAATAATGTATTATTTTCGCTGCTGTAAAACGACACGCTCAGATGAACTTTATAAAGTTTTGTATTTACTTTATTTACTACTTTTTCGATCTTTTGCACACGCGCATGGTTTCCTGAGTGAATGTCATGCCGTCGTCTCCCTCGTGGGGAAAAGCGTTAATTAGAAACACGCAGGCTGATTTCAGAAACGTGTCTCGCAATACCAATGAGGCGACGGCGTGCTGCTGCGGCGGGACGGAGCGCTCGGCGAGAGCGTCTGTACGTTAAACACATGAATATGCATCAGTGTCTAGAAACCTGCTCGGAGAATCAGCAATGTGCTGCGGCTGTGAGCGGAATAACAACAACAACAACAACAACAACAACAACAACATCGACAGCAACATCGACAGCAACATCGACAGCAACATCGACAGCGACGGCGACAGCGAGGGGAGACAATCTTCTCTGACATCTCTACCATGAATCTGATCACACATCAGATTTGTGTCTGATTTTATCTCATGTCTGTGTGTCTGATTTCATCTGACATGATGATAAAGACTTCAGAAACCGATTTGACGCAGTTCCAGCGTGAAAGACGTCTCGTTTCGTTTTTGTGCCGATTTGATCATGTGACCTTTTTTCGTTTGACAGCGACAGTGGGGTTTAGACGTAGATAGAGGTGGTACGATACGACTCTTAATTCTCCAATATCGATACTGAAACTTTACGTATCAGCCGATACCGATACACTTCCCGTTATATATTTTCTACATCTCGCTTCACTGTGTGTGTGTGTGTGTGTGTGTGTGTGTGTGTGTGTGTGTGTGTGTGTGTGTGTGTGTGTGTGTGAGATATAAGTATTATAGTATTATATAATTATTATATCATGCAGTAAAGAACTCAGTAACACTTTCGATGAAGGCTGTAGGTATAATGACCTATAAATATATTCATGACGTGTTCTGACGCATTAATAAGCCATTATCGATGTTGTTATAATTATTTATGAAAAGACATCACAGTTTATAGCAATGTTTATAACACTTACAAATAATAATTCCAAATATTTATTAAATCAGCGCCATTTTCGCTGTTTTTTATTCTCACAGTTATATATAGAATTAGAACAACTTTCTCTCTCTCTTTATATATATATAAATTTACAAAAGTTGTAAAGTTGTAAAGTGTTGTAGTAAGATTTCGTAATATTTCTCTGGTGTAATTCAGTTATTAAAATATTAGTGATATAACATGTTATAAACCCTATCTATAATGCGTCATGTTGACAGTTTATTATAGACATACAGTTTAAACTTACAGCTTCACCTCTGACTGTTACAAAGCACTGACACTGGAGACTCCTTCCACACATGTTACACAAACTACTAAATCACTTCTACAGTAAAATTTCAGCTTCAAACTTTAGGCCACGCCCCCATCTTTTAATCAATATATAAAAGATATTAAAGCATAAATTATTCTTCTCATGGACGTGTCAAAGTGTCGTCACGTCCACTGCAGGAGGCTTCGAGTGAATTTTTCATAATTTTTTTAAACAAAAGTCTCGCTGTGAGAGATACAGTAACAGAATTATAATATCATAAACCATGATAAAATATTCAGTAATTAACATATTACGACTGTTTCATCTCTGTGTGAAACAGACTGTGTGTGTGTGTGTGTGTGTGTGTGTGTGTGTGTGTGTGTGTGTGTGTTTCACTCGTTGTTTGACCGAGCATCAATCGGTTTCGTCTCAATAAGCTCTCGTCCGGATCGAGGCTTTAGCCGAAGTGGCTGTGAGAAGCGCTAATCGCTGCCATTACCGTTTATCCTCTGCCTTAATCACCTCTGGCGACACGCTAACAAATATTAGCTCCTTCTGCTAAAGCCACTCATGGCGGAGTGTGAGCGCGAGTTTACCTCGGGATTTACTCGGCTTAAGGCTGCGTGCTAATCTACACGCCAAGTTTGGGCTTAGCCCGCTGAGCCATGTGACCTCCAGGGCCTCGTCTGATTGGACGCAGAGGGGTGAGAGCTGCGAATCGACTGGCTGAGCGAGTTTGTGCGAAAGGCGCTCGGAGATTGAAGCCAGAAAATCTCTCTGTATCTGTCTAAGTTAATTTCATTCAGTTCTGAGAAAACAACGAGAACAACAATAAAAACATAATAAATAAACAAACAAACAAATAAATAAACAGTGAAGATAACAATAACACTACTGACAAGAGTGAATTCTTACTTCCGAAGTGAGAAGATGCTTCCCGGTGGATTTGTAGTAAATCGTTATGATGAAACGAGTTTCACGTTCAAAGCTGGACAGAGCGAGGAGCTCGTTGCTATGGTAACAACAAGCGACTCTGGATCGTGATTGGTCAGAAAGGTGTTGATTAATTTTCTGTAACAGCAGCCCTGACAGTAGTGCAGCTGCAAATCAGAGGTTCATATTAATGCACTCGTTCTGACACGTTATTGTTGACGTGGTGAAATGTTCTGTAATTCATTTAACACTGATGGAAGGAGTCTCCAGTGTCAGCGCTCGGTAACAGTCAGAGGTGAAGCTGTAACTTTTCGGACGTCTTCAGGACAGAGGAGTTTACGCTTCTTTGCGGTTTCTCGGTAACCTGAAAGCTGTGATTTTTTTTTTTTGTCTTATTAACTTCTTATCAGCTGCCTTGTAGAAGTGGGCGGAGCTAATTTGCATGTCTTAAATATCTAGAAACCTGAAATGATGAAGCTGGTGAGATCGACTACATGATATTAGTGAGAATGTCTGTTTTTCCTAAAAGAAAATATACGATTATGAAGCGACTAGAAATACTTTATAAACAGTAAAAGTGACTAAAAAGTTATAGAGATAATAAACATTTTATATACATTTAAATTTAAATAAATTTGCATAATTATTTTATCTTCATGTCTCTCTCTCTCTCTCTCTCTCTCTCTTGTTTTTCCTCAGAGCGCTGATCAGTAATCAGAGGAGGATTAACAGCAGCTCAAACACACACTACAACTGAGGTTGTCTCCCTCACACACACACACACACACACACACACACACACTTCACTAAGCAGCCTCTCATAGTGTGTGTGAAGAATGAAGTTGAAAGTCCTTACTTACTGATATCGTGCATTTAGAGGATTATGATGTATAAACACACACACACACACACACACACTCTTCCTTCTCTCTCTTCTCTGTGCACAGTGATAGTGTATTCCATCATGTTTGACCGTGTGTGTGTGTGTGTGTGTGTGTGTGTGTGTGTGTGTGTGACCGGTGCGTGACCCCACAGGGTCGGTCAGGTGTGACGTGGTCTCTGGACGCTCGTTAATCCACTATAAACACAGCCGTGATGAATAACCACAGCACACACACACACACACACACACACACACACACGTTTACAGGTTATAAATATCGTAAAATAAATGTGTAATAAATATCATCTCATGAAAATAATAAAAGTAACAAAAATATATTTATGTTCTGTGATAAATATTTCTGGATTTAGATTTTATAATGTTTCCTAAATGTTTATTTATATTGTAATTTTAATTTTAATATATTTTAATATTTTTAACATATTTAACTTCTTATATTAATTATTAAATTTTAAAAGAATTTATATGATGTGCTCTGGTATAGAGGATACATCCTTAATATAAAATTACAAATGAATAATATTAAATATTACTTTATTAATGAAATAGTTCAAAAATAAAATTTAAATTAAATAATTACATAAATAAACTGTATGACTCACTACAATGTAAAATATAATAATATAACATTATCTAATATTTGGTTAGGAAACTTTTAAATAAAGTTAGATTTTATTAAGATATCTTATAGAATAAAATTAAATAAAAGTTTTTAAAAGTACCAAGAATACAAATTATTTAAGACATAGTTTATGTTTATCAATTATTATTAATTATTAATTCTATATTTTGTGAAGAATCCAGGGAGTAACTGTAATGTATAATTTATTTGTCAGTATGATTTAAGTATTAAAATGATTTTTATTTTATTTAGTCATTAATATATTCTACACATTAATACATTAGATAAACAGTGAATATGATAAACATGTTACGAACTTTCGCGAGGACGAGTTTTGCTGGTTTCTCACTAACCAGGGTCAGGACAACCACTGCATTATTACAGCTTGTCAATCAAATAGGCCACGCCCCCTGGGTCATGGTGATGTCAGGTCATGTGACTTAAATCTAACACCAACTCAGAAGTTTATACTCTAGTAAAGGAAAGGAACGTGTGTGTGTGTGTGTGTGTGTGTGTGTGTGTGTGTGTGTGTGTGTGTGTGTGAGAGTGTGTGTGTGTGTGTGTGTGTGTTAGTTTGAAAATATTTGTGTACTTTTTATTCTCCTTATTTGTTTTTTTTTATTTATATTTTCATTATTAAGGTAAATTCTATTTTTATATTACTTAGTTTGTGTTCTCTGTCTATTATTATTATTATTATTATTATTATTATTATTATTATTAGACGTAAATGAAACACACACACACACACACACACACACACTACTGCATCACAACAGTTTGGAAGCACGTAGGTCAGGATGTCAGTCATGGGGATTTCTTGAAAACTGGTGAAATAAAACCGGTTGTTGGTGCGACTGTAATAAAAGGAGCCCTGAGGGCAAGGAACCAGACACACACACACACACACATACACACACACACACACACATAGAGAGAGAGAGAAGAGGTAAAACAAATATTAATCAGTGACCTAACACACAACACTAGAAAAGAGGAGAGGACACACACTGTGGAGAACAGAGGGCTGTAATAAAACTCTGCAGTGTGTGTGTGTGTGTGTGTGTGTGTGTGTGTGTGTGCAGTATGAAATGTCTTCACACAGGGCTGATGTTAGAGAAAGACTAAATCACTGTGTGTATTCAGACCTCAGACGTGACTACAGACTTTAGCGATTTTCAGAAGTTACGTGAGAGTTACACACATGTGGGCGGAGTTTGTCTAAAAAGGGGGCGTGTCTCAGTTACGCTCGACTCTGAGCTTGTATCTTGTGTGATTTCGCTCGAGTGAGGAGCAGCGTTAAGTCCAGCACCGCCGTCTGACACTATGGATACAGAATAAGGATATAGATGATATAAATATGACACAAAAAGTTTTTTTTTTTAACAGGACTTCAGAGGAGACGCATCTTAATCAGAGATGTTTTATTTGGAAGAGTGAACTATTTATGAAGTATTTATGAACTATTTATGAACTATTTATGAACTATTTATGGCTAAAATGATAAATGAAGTTAAAGTTTCGCTGTAAGTGTAGCAGATGAGCGCTAGGTCAGATTATCCTTCACACCGTGGACACGAGTTAACACAAACACTGACTTTATTTTATTGATTCTACAAATCAAAACAATGAATTAAAAGTGTAATAAAATCTCCTACATCTCACACACACACACACACAATTTCATCACCAGCATTTAGTGTCTCGTGACTTCATTGAGGTCGACTCGCGTAACTATCAGAACATGATATAAAAATATAAAATGTAAAATAACAGGCTGCGCTGAATCAAGTGCTATTCTATGAGCTGCTGAGTAACGAGGGAGTGAGAAAGTCATTTTATTAAATTAAACCAGTGTTTAATGTAAAAATTACAGCTAGGATAATTCATGCAGTAATGTATTGTCTTTTTATTTTTAACTTTTAAATTGTCTCTTGAATTGATGTTACACTAAAGAGAAAAAACTTCCTTCTTCAGTCCGTATTTTCTATCCCTGATGTATTTTCAGGTTTAAAGGTGAGTGTTTGTGTTTAAAGGAGTTGATCTAAACCAGTGGTATTCAAAGTTGGTGTGAAGTGAAGCAGAGCCATAATCCATTACTTTTTAAAATGATGTTCTAATGGTGAAAATCACAACCCACCTGATCAAAGTTGATTATATTTAGGGGTCCAAGCACCAAACTCCAACCTAATGTATTCTGTCAGTGGAAAATTGTATGTGAATTCTAGTAAAGTCTATGCTGATTGGGAATTTATTTTACAGTTAAAGGCTACAGGACCTTTGAGAACCCGTGGTCTAGACGCTTCAAGACAAATCTGGCAACCTCAGAGGTGAAAACTACACGCAGGTGATTTAATAATCTGAAAGTGGAGCTCAGAAAATCCACTTAACATTTTTTAGTGTAATGAAGCAAACACAAAGTGTTGTTTTTACGCCAGCGAGTGTTCTGAGACGAACTCGTCCACTTCTGTCCCTTCGCTTCTGTCCGTCTCTCCCCGCTTCCCTCCGTGCTGCCATCTGGTGCCCGCTGCAGCCGTGCCAACTTCGCCAACTTTCTGTGTTTAAATAGCACATATGAGTAAACAGAGCAAGCGACGAGGGCCAGGTGGCACACACACTCAAACACACACATACACACACACACACAATTTCTGTTTAAAAAATATTCACAAATTCTCACACACACACACACACTTTCTCACACTTTTTCTCTCTCCAGCCTTTCTAATCACACACACATACACTCACACACACACACACTCACACACACACACACACACTCACAGCGGTGTTTCAAAGGCAAGTCGGGATTTAGGGTCTAACTGGCCCCTAATCCGCTGCCTTATTGACTCCATTCATATTGAAATGTGTGATTAGAGAGAGAGAGAGAGAGAGAGAGAGACGGATGGAGAGACAGAAAGAAAGACATGTGGAGACAGAGTGACAGGAAGAGAGATGAAGACAGTGAGAGAGACTGATTGTGACAGAGTGATGTTGGAAAGATGGAGAAAGAGACAGAGAGAGAGAAAGAGAGACAAGTGGAAACAAATATAGGGACAATTGGAGAGTGAGACAGATACAGGTGGAGAGAGAGAGAGACAGAGAGAGACATGGAGACAAAGACAGGGTGAGGTAACTGGAAAGACAGTGAGAGAGAGATGGAGAAACAGATCAGTGGAGGCAGACAGAGAGAGAGAGAGACAGAGAGAGAGGCATAAACAGACAAAAACAAGGAGGGATAAATGCATACAGGGATTGATGGAGAGAGAAAAGCAGAGAGAGAGTAACAGATAAAGTGAGAGACAGACAGAGAAAGAGAGAGACAGATGGAGACAAATACAGAGTGATGCAGCTGGCAGTCCAGAGAGAGAGAAAGAGACAGGTGGAGAGAGAGACGAGTGGAGAGCGAGAGAGAGATGGGAGATGGGTGGAGAGAGAGACGGGAGATGGGTGGAGAGAGAGAGAGACAGGTGGAGAGAGAGACGAGTGGAGAGAGAGAGAGATGGGTGGAGAGAGAGAGAGACAGGTGGAGAGAGAGACAAATGGAGAGAGAGAGAGATGGGAGATGGGTGGAGAGAGAGAGAGACAGGTGGAGAGAGAGATGGGAGATGGGTGGAGAGAGAGAGACGAGTGGAGAGAGAGATGGGAGATGGGTGGAGAGAGAGAGAGACAGGTGGAGAGAGAGAGAGAGACAGGTGGAGAGAGAGACGAGTGGAGAGAGAGAGACAGGAGACGAGTGGAGAGAGAGAGACGGGAGATGGGTGGAGAGAGAGAGAGAGACAGGTGGAGAGAGAGACGAGTGGAGAGAGAGAGAGACAGGTGGAGAGAGAGAGAGAGACAGGTGGAGAGAGAGAGAGACAGGTGGAGAGAGAGACGAGTGGAGAGAGAGAGAGAGAGACGGGAGATGGGTGGAGAGAGAGAGAGACAGGTGGAGAGAGAGAAAGAGA
>CM074980.1:778277-785777 GCA_037576825.1 Pangasius krempfi | reverse complement strand
ATCATCATCACCTTCACTTAATAATAAAAACAATAATGCAACAATAATTATTATTATTATAAAATAATTATAATATAATATATAATAATAACAATAATGAACATAAAAAATATTACTACTTCTGTTATTAATAATAATAATTGTAGTTTTATACTTTTATATTATAAAATACATGTATTTTCCTTATAATTGTATTATTGAATATTTCTTGTATATTATTTCTTTTTTCACATCTGACTGCTTGAAAGTGACACATTTGTTATTCATATTTACTGTATTAAATTATGATTTATCATATTTATTATAATATATCCATATTTATATTGTAATTAATTTATTTTCATCTCAGCAACCTTCAGTGTTAGAAAGAACACTATTATTATTATTATTATTATTATTATTATTATTAATTTTAATGATTATTCTCCTCGTTCTCTCCAGACGCTTCTCACAGTCCTCGTCTCTCACTTCCTGTAAATATTTACTCATAATTACGCCATCAGCCAAACCACAGCATTAGACGTATCATCATCTATTATGTTTACATTAGTTTTTTGTTGCTAATCCGTCGTTACGATCATGACATCGTCCAAACATCCAAATATGTACATTAGCAGCAATACCCGTGATTCATAGCCGATTAGCGTTGGATTAGCGCTGAGACTCAGGGTGGAGACGTGCGCTAGCCGTGTGGGATATCAGTCTCGCTCGCCCACCCACGTGTTAGCCGCGCTGTCATTCGGAAGCGCTGCCAGAGCAGAGTGTTTTAGCGTCCAGCCCACGCACAGGGCGAATTCTTTGTTTTCTTTCTTGCTGACTCACACATCAGTACTTCAACACCGCCTTTATCGCCACGTCGGACTCTTCAGGATGATTGACAGCGGCCCTGCTGGGTGTATTTCAGCCGTCGGGTCTCCTCCGCCTCGGGGAGTTCTCCTACCCAGGCAGCAGACGGGGCCTGTCGGGGCAGATTTTCGGGTGGGAACCGAGAGACGTGGGGATTAGAACCCAAATCCCCCTGAGCTCCTCGCAGGATGGGTGGCATCGTCAGCCAGAAACTAACACCAGTCTGTTCGCTTCCACTCCTTTAGTTTTCGATTTTATTTGTATAAATCAATCGGGAATGAACCGAAACGGTCCGAGTACCGAGCCTTGACTGTCCTTTTTTTTTTTTTTGCTAATTCTTATGAATTTATTTGCAGTTTTGAAAATTTCTTTCAAAAAAAGGAAACATATATATGTATATAATTTATAAAATCTAACTAAAGTCATTCTTTATATTGATTCTTTTTGTTTTGCAAGATATTTTAACAGCTATATATATATATATATTTATGTTTATATTTATGTTTATAAGAATAAATACGAGACTAAGAGCAACATCACAATGCATTAAACTGAAAAACTACATTCATCGTAACATCACCTTCATGCATCGACACGTATATATAAGGAATAAAACACTTCAGGTCATGCAGTTTTAGGAAAATAATCCACAGCAGTGTGTTGTACTGAAGCGACGTTACTGTTAGTGCGTCAACGTTGATTATTTTCCTCTAACATCACGTCCTGAAGTTTTTTATTCCTGTTAAACCACAATTTTTTTATTGATTAAAAGAATGACACGTCGTACTATTTGTCCGATTATAGTTACAAGTTAGTTCCTGTTGTCGCTTACGTTATAGCAGCTATAAACAGTCGTTCCCTCTCCAGCCGCTCTTTAGTAAACTCCTCTGTCCTGAAAACTCAAAGTTACAGCTTCACCTCTGACTGTTACGAAGCGCTGACACTGGAGACTCCTTCCATCAGTGTTAGAGGAAACGTTACCATGTTGATTATTTTTTAATCTGTTTATTATTAGTCCCTGTGAATGAAGTCCCTGTTGCTATAGAAACGATAACGTATTAGAAGGACCGCATTAATATAAACTTGTCATAGAGAATCAATCAACACTTTCTGACCAATCAAATGCAGAATTTCTACAGCATCGTGGGTTAAATATTTACATCTTGCACTTTTTAATATCTAAATCAGTATCAGTTTATGGATCGCGTGCACCAGAACCGCTAGCGGATGCGGAGAGCAGCAGCTGATCCGGGTGATAAATCTGGAGAAGAGAGCAGCGTGGAGATCCGTATCTAGCGAGTGTCCTCATGCTTAGCTTTACTCGAGCTCCGATAGCGCAGACATAAGCCGGGCTTTTCCGAGCTGAGCTCCAGAGGACCCGCTAAAGCCGTAATCAGAGAAAGGATGTGGGCTCGTGTTTATCTTCCATGACACTAACCCCTGGACCACACAAATTAAAACCTCCTTCACAAACACAATACGGGCTCGCAAACCTTTTCACCGCCTCGACGGTTTGCACTGGAGGTCCCCGGCACTGGATTAGCGCTGATCTCTTAGCCTTTGCACTTTGCGCTCGCTAATAATAATAACTGAGTTCTTACACGTGCAGAGGGACGCCTTTTTTCTTTTTTGTGAATTGGAATTGGGATTAGCTTCAGCGTGACGCGGTTTATTAGCCATTTAAACAAGGGAAAGTCTTCGCAAAATCAATCGTGTTTGTTGGCTAATAAGATGACGAAGACACCTACGAAGCTAGGTTAATTTACTCTAGATATACCGAAAATCTGGAATCTTGATTAAGATGAGATTTTTGAAATTTTGTCTGAGACTCATGATGATGAAACAAAGCTAGTTAACAGCGAAACTAATGCTAGCACACAAAAAAATTCCCTTGACAGGTTGAAATCATTCATTAGCATTCAAATATTTTTTTTTTTTTTTTTAAACAACAGGATTTTGGAGGCATTACACGTTTCAGGACGGGGATCTGATGCAATTATGAGTGTTTGCTCAGCCCATGTGCGGCCCCGTCTGCTGCACTCTGCCACCGGCCAGGCGAGATGAACAGAAAGAGAAGAAAGGAAGCCAGCATGACTCTGTTTGTTTTTAGAGTTTAGCTCGTCTCCCCCTGCGGGACGCACAGTAGGAAAGCCCCCCGTGCTAATTAAAGAAGCTAACGTTTGAGTTGAGAAGGGGGGGGGAGATGGTTGGACTTAAAAAGATGTGTTTGTAGAGAAATTGATCTGAAAAGAAAAAAAAAAACAGGGAACGGTTGGGAAAATATACATAACGTCCGATGGGATGGGATGAGAGAGGTGAGGAGAGAAAGTATCCCTCGTGTCATGGAGCGTTAGCTTTTCCAAGGTTTATATAAGGGATTTAAAATGGCCGCTTTATTAGCGGAGTTGTGCTTTTCACAGCAGCCGCCTCGTTTACCTCGTCCTCAAATATTTCCCTTTAAAGACTCTTTTTTTAATAAAAATATGAGGTTTTCATGCACACACATGCTAATCTCTCCACCTCGGCTTGTTTGACTTTATTATATTTTGACTTTGTATCGCGGGACACAGCTGACATTTTGCGCTCGTGTGTGTTTTGCGACTGAAACGATGATATTAAGCAAATGCTCGTGTTTGCTCTGAGGGATTTAAAAGTGCGAGCAAGACCGGAAGGACCTCTTCACCACCTGAGGGAGAAACGTTCGATATTTGCAGAGCGGAAAGCCCTTCGTTTAACACACACACACACACACACACACACACACTGTAACCTTCAGCCAAGGGTATATTCGTTATAATCAATAATAAATTTGCTCGCAGGATCGATGTCCTGCCACTGTTTTCCACAGAAAGCACCGTAATTCGCTTATAGCTATGAAAAATTTACTGTAAATGTTAATTATCGATATAATAAATATTATAGTAAGAACGACAGCTAGCGATCACTAGTAGCTACCTTGGAATACAGAAGTATGCTAATTGTGTTTGTCATTAGCGTAGACGAGTATAACACAAGATCCTGCCGATAAATCACAAAACATCCTACGCTAATTTTCACGCACGTTCACAACATAATTCAACATAACCTTAAAGCGATTTCATTTGTCTAAGCGATTTCTAGCTAGTTGTGTGCGTAAAGTTCAATGCTAGCACTCCAACATATTTTATGTAAAATAAAACAAACCGCACGCTCTCCTTTACGATGAAATCTTACCGTAGAGTCGTGACTGTTAAAGCGAGGTGCGGAATCCCACAGGGTTCGACAACGTGGCCGACTTTATTTCCGGTTTGTCGATGATGTAACGACGGAGGAAGTGATGCCGTTGTTAGAAATATTCTTAAATTTATTCATAATTTGTCGTAGTTACAAGTTTAATAACAGGATTTTTTAACGAATTTCAAATAAAGCCAGTTTAAGGAAAGTAGCAAAACATTTCTGATGATTTAACGCAGAGTAACTGATTCAGTGGGTGGAATTTAAAACGGCTCAGTAAATACATTTCAGTAAATAAAATATTAAATAATGATATTAAATAAATAAATATTCAATATTTATTAAATAAACAAATGAACCAATTGAATATATATATATATATATATATATATATATATATATATAATTATATTTAGATAAATAAAAACACTGATCATGTGCTACATTGCTTCACGCTTATGTAGGTTTGTTTTTCCAAAAATAAATAAATAAATAAATAAACAGTTGTGGTGTAAATAAGTGCAGCAACTTAAAGGAATAAAAACACTCCTGATCAAAACCTCAAAATAAATAAAGAGATATTAAAAAATTATTGTACATTTGTGCACTGATTGTGTGTAACAGGGCGCAATGCTTAATAATTTAGTGTCATAAGTCAGTGGGGAAATTTTATAAATAAATAAATAAATAAATAAATAAATAAATATTATCATATTCTACAGGGTCTAATGCGTTTTTTTCCCAAACAAGACAAATTATAGTGTCATAAGAAAGAAAGAAAGAAAGAAAGAAAGAAAGAAAGAAAGAAAGAAAGAAAGAAAGAAATGACACTGTTGATGGAAACATCAAGACCTCAAAATAAATAAACAAATATGAAAAAAATATTTTATATATATATATATATATAAAATATGTAATATATTATAAAAATTGTGTAATGATGTAATTATATTCACATAACTGTGCTCCAGGACCTGATGCTTTAAAAAAAAAAGAAAGACAGACTGGTGTTGTAAGGAAATGCGGCAAATTATGCGAGAAAAAAAAGAAATGACACCGCCGATGGAAACATGAAGATCTAAATAAAAAAACAAATAAACAAATATTTTAACATAATTAATATTTATTTCATATTAAATATTGAGTAACTAAATGATCAAATAAAACAAGATAAATAAATGCATTACTTAATTAATTTGGAATAATCAAATTATATTCACATAATTGTCTATTTATTATTTTTCCATTATGACTGCATCAAGAACACAAAGTAAATAAATCATTTAAATAATAATGAATGTTTATTTCAGATTAAATAAATAAATAAATATTAAATGTTTAGTAATCAAATGCACAAACAAGCCAAACAAACCTAAATAAATTAATTCATTACTTAAATATTTAATTGAATGGAAATTCATATTCATTCATTCATATTATATTTTATATTCATGTAATTGTCCGTTTATCGTTCTGCCTAAACTCTTATTTATTCTTTTCTCCCCGAGCTCAGCCAGACTGCGGTGTGGTGTAAGTGCTTCAGCTCGTGCAGAAAGAAAAGGAGGAGAAAATAAAGGAGAGATGACACGGCTGATGGAGGTCTGAAGAACACGCTGTGGTCTAACGCTTGTGTCACTGAGCGACGCAGCCCAAGAGCCCAAGGCCAGGCTTAAGCGTGTGTGAGGAAGCGCTTATTGTCTGCGAATCTTTTCCGCTGTCTGTCTGTCGTCTGTGTGGGAAGCAGACAAAAGGACGTGTCTCGTCTGGGTTAACATCGCATGTCTTCTATTTTTTAAGAAAATCTTTCTTTTTGTAGCGCACTTTGAATACAACCCCGAGGAGGCCGCGCGTGTTTGAATCGGGGTCAGCGACTAGCAGTTAGCATTGTTATACAATATTTGGAGGTCGTCATGGCGCCGGAGTCACTGAGAAACCCAGACAGAGTGTGTTAACGAAGTAATTACATAATTGAGGTGCAAATACAAACACACAGCGAGTCTTTCCCACATGACAGCGTGGTGTTTTTGGTGGGTGTTGTTTGCTATTTCGTCGGCGACGTCGACGTGTTGCACAAGGCGGCGACCTGATGAGAAAACCGCACGCATTACAGCCCACTTAACACACGGCAAGCCGCTTAAACCCCGTCGATTAAAACCTCGTCCGTTATTTCACACGGTCAGACGCCAGATTAAGTCTTAAACCCTGTAAAGAGGTGTTGCTAATCCAGCGTTTGGATGATGGTGTATTTCATCCTGTCCTGATCCACACTAGTGGAGTGTGAGGAAGACGGGGGGTTTCCCTCTTTTTATTTATTTTCTGGATATATCAGCAGCGTCAGGTTGAATCCCAGGCCAGGGAAGTCTCTGACAATAAGCTAGCATTAGTGCTAAAGATACGGATTTACAGCTCAAACACAGCGGGGTGGTCTTTATTCCCGCTTTACACACGCAGTCGGCCATGGCAGCTCCGGGCTTTGGCTCGATCAGAACTCCTCGACCTCTTTCTTTGAATCTCGGCGCTCAAACACTTGTTTCACTCATTAACGTTGTCACCGAAAAGCTTTACCGCATCCAGACGATTTCAGATCGCTTAAAGGGGTTTTGCCGATTCTTGTTCCAGCTTTGAAGGCGGGATATTTATTTTGCAGGCTGCGCAAACACGGCATGAAAGAGAGCAGTGTGGAGGAACGCTCATCAAAGCAGAGGAGAAGCCGTGACTAATGCCGAGAAGAGACGGGGAAATTTTTAATTGCGAGCAAAGCCTCGACTCTTACACAAGCGCTGCGCGGCCGCGTGCAAAATTAATGGCGCTTGTTGGCGTTTCTCAACAATGGCGTTTTTGTTAGAATTGCATAAACGGATCCTGAAATCCAAAAACACATCACATACTACATCAATAACGAATACGTTAAATAAACAATTACTTAACAATTAATAATAAATAATATCATTACAGTAAAAGTGACTAATGTGACATGTAAAAATATAAAATCCAAAAAAGTAGGAAAGATTAAAGCAGAAAAAAATAACGTGACGGGGTGATAAAGCGGAGTTACTGATTCCACGATGATTATTTTCCTCTAACAGCACGTCCCCAAGTGTTTTATTCCTCTTACACCACAGCAATTTTCTAAAAATTACAATATTGTCTTTATTAAAGAACAACACATCATACTTTTTATCCATTTACAGTTACATCTAATGTCAGAAAAACAATTTAGTTCCTGTTGTCACTTACGTTATAGCAGCTATAAACAGCCTCTCTTTATTCTCTCTCCTCAAGTTAATAAGACAAAAAGATAAATAAAAACATTCGTCTGTTTTTTCCTCTCAAGTTCCGTCACATAGAAGAGTTTATCAGTTGCATAATTTATTACAAAAACACTTGGACTTTGAAACATATTTGGATGGATCCCACACACACACACACACACACACACAC
>CM074980.1:754310-765748 GCA_037576825.1 Pangasius krempfi | reverse complement strand
TGACCTCACTAATGCTCTTGTAGCTGAATGAACACAAATCCCCACAGCCTCGCTCCAACATCTAGTGGAAAGACTTCTCAGAAGAGTGAAGCTCATTATAACAGCAGAGCGGGATGAACTTTGTGTTAATGCGTATGGTTTTGTACATGGGTTTAATGGTCAGGTGTCCACATACTTTTGGCCAGAAAAATCCAGATACAGACTATTCTTCACTATACACAGTATTCTTCATGAACAAAGCATATTCTTTAAATCTAGGTATGTGGCATTGAAACTGCGTCACTGGTAACCCTGAGTAGGATTTTGTAGGCTTTATGACGTAGCAAATTGCTAACTATAACAAACAACCAATCACTTCCCTGCCTGCTTGGGAATGAACTTAGCATAGCAAACATCCCAAGTCATTATCCTGGTATGCCTTTATTTTGTCATTAGTGTGAAATGTTATGACCCTGATTTCCTCCAGAGGGGAGGTGGGTAGAGGAGCCTGTCCACTTATGGTGTGTGCGCAAAGGGTTGCCTGATTGCATCATCGCAGACCAAAGCCTCTGGCCGGGGCTATAAATAGGATGACGTCACCCGGGCCCAACCCACTTACTAGTAGAATACCACGCCGAGTTCTACTATAAAACCGGCCCGGGGTGATGCAACGCACCGGCCACAGCTGTAACTTCCCTGAGAGAGAGAGAGAGAGAGAGAGAGAGAAAACAAGCCTGGCTAGAGTTTCAGCTCACACACTTTGCTCCCTCATAAACACGGTAAGTTAGCGTTTCTTGTTCTTCTGAAGCTGTGTGTTTAAAGACAGACAGACGGAAAGGCGGTAGTCTGAGGAGCGACTCGTGTTGTGTTTCACTGAAAACTGAAAGAGTTTCTGGCTTCTCGGTTTCACTGCGTTTCACACCGGCTGCAGAGTCTCCCCCTGTCTGTAGCAGCTCCTTTAAAGAGCCCGAGACACACTGCACTCAGCGGGGTGTGTGTGTGTGTGTGTGTGTGTGTGTGTGTGTGTGTGTGTGTGTGTTAGATGTTTAACTCACTTCGCTGAGTTGTTTGGGGTGGTGTGTGTGTGTGGTGTTAGATGTTTAACTTACTTCACTGAGGTGTGTGTGTGTGTGTGTGTGTGTGTGTGTGTGTTGGATGTTTAACTCAACTTCACTGAGTTTGGTGTTAGGTGTGTGTGTGTGGTGTGTTTGGTGTTAGGTGTGTTAGATGTTTAACTCACTTCACTGAGGTGTGTGGTGGTCTTGGATGTGTGTGTGTCTGTGTCTGTGTGTGTGTGTGTGTGTGTGTGTGTGTGTGTGTGTGTGTGGTGCTGGATGAATGTGTGTATGTGAAACATCAGTACATTAGGAGGAACTTTTTGTGTTTTTCGGTTTGGTTCTCACTAGCCGTTAGGTTTTTAATGGGGGGGGGGAAACACTTTGACAGATGTGTCCAGACGTGTATGTTTGACAGATGTGTCCAGATGTGTGTGTTTCTGTAATAATGTAGATATTGAGCCTACATGTTAATTACAGTGACAGTAACAGCCTCTTTTCTTTTCCTCTTAGTCAGTGTGCTAGCTTAAAAAAGCTCTAGTGCTATTATTTGTTTATTAATTCAATCATTTGTAATAATTATCATATTAAATTGAATTTATATCATTGTGTTAGTGAGTGTCGAATGAGTTCCTCTATGTTGTGTTGATGTTGCAGCTTTCAGAATGATGCTTCAGCATCCTGGTCTGGGTCTGGGTCTGGGTCTGGGTCCTTCAGAGATCAGCGCGTCGGCTCTGGTGCCGTGTCTGTCCCCGCCCGGATCGCTCACGCTCGACGACTTCACTCACTTCAGCCCGCTGATTAAAGAGGAGCTGCGGTACGCCATCCAGAACAAACGCCTGTCCAGTGGAATGAGTACGGCCAATTCGGACCACTCCGGCTGCAGCTCTGAGAAACCTCCTGAGCTGCTGGGAGTGAAGAGAGAGGTACACCATGTTTAAAGTCTAACCCACTTTCGCTTACGAGAGCAGAACTTCAGTAGGAAGCCTTTGGTTTAAGCCATTTCATGAGCGAACGCATGATTAGCCATTTAAATGATCATAAAAATCTTCTTAATCATGTGTTAATGATCTTTTTATCCCTACAGCTTACCGTGGAAGAGCTTGATCGTAGGAAAAGACGACGGGAAAGGAACAAAATTGCTGCTGCAAAGTGCAGGAACAAGAAGAAGGAGAAGACGGACTGTTTACAAAAGGTAGAGTTTCGTTTCAGATAGAAAATATATTACGTGCGACGGGAAACGATTCAATAGACCATTCAGTCTAGTCTCACAAAATCTCAAGGGTTAAATAATTTTAAAAGGAGCTTTACTTGGATCTGTGCCCTACATAGATCCGTTAAGGATTCACTCCGAAGTATAAACTGACGAACACTTAATTCACTTTAGTGTCATATGTACTTTGGTACAATGAAATTCTTATTTTGTGGGGGTTTTTTCCCCCTCACGAGAAAGACGGGGTAGAAAGGCAACAAACAATAAATTACAAAGACACTAAGAATACAAAAAATATACAGTAAGGAACAAAGCAGGAAGAATAATAAAAGTAAACAATACACAATAGCTACTGATGATGCTATTGGTGTACATAGAAAATCCTAATAAATTTAAATCTTATAAAATCGTAGGAAAAAAGATAACGCTGGCCTCAGTTGACGTTTTCATGACAATTCGACAAACTTATATTTCATACTTATATTGTGGTTCATCTGTTCTTATTGTTTGATGCTTCAGATTACTATTAACAAAAGTCGGAAGTTGTTACTAAGTCATGTTCTTTTTCGCTGGCAGGAGTCGGAGAAGCTGGAGTCCTTAAATGCTGAGCTGAAGGCGCAGATCGAGGAGCTGAAGAACCAGAAGCAGCAGCTGGTCTACATGCTCAACCTGCACCGGCCGACGTGCATCGTCCGAGCGCACAATGGCCAAACTCCTGAAGACGAGAGGAACCTCTTCATCCAACAGATCAAGGAGACCACGCTGCAGTGTATGAACTTCACCACAGCTGGATCTGCAAGCTCTGCCGTGCTAACCACATGCGATCAACTTTGAAGCACAAGACTTTAGGAGGCTTCAGAAAAGATTTTGCCAAGGAGCATTGAAGGACCCACTCGAAAAGTAGCATACTGTAATGGACTGAGGACATGAGAAAGCAATATGTAGAAGCACTAACATCAAACGTGATTTGATGTCTTTTTTTGTTGTATTTAAATGTTATTTAAAATGACATACTGCTGAATGGTGAACTTGTGATGCTGTTTTGTGTGTGCACCAAAGCGTGATCTCGTGCTGACCAGTGAAGCCAACACGAGACCATTTATTAACTTAAGTCACTAACGGTGTCCCACATAACAAGCGCTAGAAGCTCTGTGAATGAAGATGGACTTGACATCACTGTGTGCTGGAGAATGTGATGGATAGTTCTGCTCCGTGTATTGAACACTGGCATGAGTCAGGCATAAAAAAAAAAAATGTAGTGAATGAAGTATGTTGTATTTCCACAGATATAGTTATATGTTGCTTCTGCTTTGTTTAGTGTCTCCATAATCTGCCACTCGAACCTACTCAAAGCTGCTACGCTCATATCTCAGGTCATGGAGGATGTACTGCAGAAATACAGACGGAGAAAAGGAACAAGGAAACAACAAATAAAGTGGATTGTGTTATCAGTAGTATAACAGCTTGCTGCTTTAGGATTACAACAAATAGCAAGTTACATAGAAGTAAAAGTGTTCTTTTGAACTTTCACCATAAAGTTTGTTCCTCTTTCATCTCAGAAATATGTTTTTTTGATACAATGCTGTGTGCTGGAGGACTATGTTGAGTTTTTGTATTGTTAGTCTTGTCTGTTTTTTGAGATGTTCTACTGTATTTTTATATAATGTCAATGTGTGGTTGGATCTAGATGCACAATCTTGTCACTTTAAAGGGTATAAAACTATTGTGGTGATGGTCTCAGCACTCCTGTCATATTTCAGTCTGTGGTACAGAAATCATCAGTATGAGACTTGTGGTAGTTCAGTGTTTTATCACCATTTTCCCTCAGTTATTTACCCTATAACGAGTATTTTTTTCCCCCCTCAACTGTATCAGAGTAATTTGTTTTAGATTCTCATTTAAGTTGGACGAGAGACGCAGGCGTCACCAGCTTTTTCATATTTTTGTTTTTGGTCTGAGTTTTGAAATGTGGTTCCCGACCTTTTCAGTACAGCATATTTTCTATTGAATTAAGTTATTTGAAGTTAAAATACCTTTTGCCTCGTCAGCCTTGTGTGACCCCTTCATGCGGTCCACACGCACTTCTGAGTTGTCTCATATTCGTATATGAAGCTTGGTTGTTAAATCATATTTAAATGTAACAAGCGGTGATTACTAATGTGGCTGTATTTAAGTTGTCACGTCTTCATTAAAATACCCCCTGCACCCAAAGGCCTAGCTGTTCATGCATATCTTTATTACCTTTTGTATGGATTGGTTAAATGTGTCACCACATTAATAAGTTCACATTTGTCTCAGTAATTATAAATAACACTGAATCATGTAGGGCTGTATGTGAATTCAGTCTGTGGTGTCGAACACTACAGTGAGTCGGTTAGACAGGAGTCAGCGGTTCAGTCATCCAGGGCTTAACATATGCTCAAAGTAATCATGCCAAGAGTCTTAAATGGCCAGTAGGTCACTTGTATACAAGTTCAAACATGCATGATTTCAGGACAGAGGTTAAGTAACTATTATACTGAGCCAGACAGTCATGCCATCTACGTGTTATCTGCAAAGTTAAGAGAAAATGGTCATTCACATCTGAATAATCTATTCTTCCACGCAAAATACATAAGCAGTAGTGGAAAAAGACCAAAACATACAGACTCGAGTAAAAGTTCTATTACTGTAGTAACAATTCAATAAAGTAAAAGTCATGAAACAATTATCAGAAAAGTAATTTATTAGTAAATAAGTCGTCTGATGAAAAAACTTGTAAATGTAATATGAATTCATTTTACTAAAGAAAAGTACCGGTACAGTGAACTATGTACTGAAGTACTGAGAGTACAGATAGTTTCTTTCCACCCCTGATAATAACCAAGGTCATACTGCCTCGTAAAAAAAAAACCTGGCTTCCATTAACCCGCTGAAATTCCACAGAAACTGTACATAGAAAATTCATAGTGAAACAATACAGTAGAACTAGAGACGCTCTGAATCACAGGGGATTATCTATTCACAACACGAATGAGGTAATTTCCAGACTGGAAATGTTGGCACAGGGTTTCACAAGTTGCCTTTCAGTTTGGGTTTGATGGTATAGCAGCATGTATCCAAATAGAGAAAATGTCTTTTTATTATCTTTCATTACAGTCCCCCTGTAATATCAGTAATATCAGTAATATCAGTCTTACTGTCTGAACCGTACGAACCCAACTACAGGTCAGAGTGGGTCAGTAACATATTAACAGGTCTATGGGATTTCGGTTGTCACCTGATGAAACACTTGGCAGTCCTCCACAGCTAAATTACCAGACCAGTAATTAACATCAAAATATCATTAGATTTTTTTTTTTATAAAATAAAAATCAGATGTGGTGCATTAATATTCTTTATTTGAACGTCAGGCACTACGACTGTTAGCAGTCCTTTTTTATTCAGTGTCCTTTTTATTCACTGTTAGATTAACACTTACATTACATAAATTCAAATCTTAGCAAAATATTATATCAGCAATAATCAATCTCGAAAGATGAAATACTTTACATTAGTGTCCAGGAAACGTTTAAAGGAATACTTGTGCAATATGGCAGTGTAATTGTGTCAGTGGTGCCCCATGTTGCACCATAAGAGCTGACGTAATGTAATAGCGTAAAAAGAATTTTGTAAGAGCAAAAATGTGAAATACACAAACAATTCCCTGATGCCCTGTGTGTGTGTGTCAGTTCCACCAACTCCTACTGTGAACATTTACCCAAAGATAAACCTACAAATTCCGGCCGTTTTGGCCAAAACCTCTGGCCGATAACTTTATAGGGTGAATTCAGAAGTATTGGGACATCGGGCAAACTGAAATCTTTTAAATGCTTAGCAGCATTTATTTTATGGCCGGATAAGTGAAAATCTTAAAAAACGTCTGTTCCTAAGCCCTTACAGTGGAACTGCTTGGTTGAAGTAAAGAGCTATGGTAAGCAACAGGAAGTGAACCTGACCAAAAGTCTTGGAGAATAAAAAATGAGGCAAGCATTTTCTGCCCCACCCCTTAACATCACAGGAAACCAGGAAACCACTGAGATGATCAGTTCTTGTTCCCAAGGAGATATATTAGATTGAGAAGCAAAACGTCAAGCCATTGCTGACATATTACCCCATGTCCTGCTTTCAGTGGCGCTTCTAAGGCGCTTCTAAGGTGCAGATGACAAGTTGTTAGACGTGTGTGCCGTGTCTGATGTCAGATTGCACAGAAATAACCTCACTTCAGTTCAGCGAACTTCATTTACGTATTCATTTACGTATTCATTTACGTATTATGGATGAATCATCCTGCATATTAAAAGTCTAAGAAAAACGTTTTGTTCAGAATGGTATCACAGTGCTGTTATCCAATGTTGGTGATGATTGGACAAAATTCGTGAGAGAAGAAAACAGACAAAAAGCTCAAAATGGTCGACTTTCTGTTTGGCTAATCACAAAATTGTTATGTAAAGAACACTTGGCACCTTCCAGGGAATCAACTGAAAGAAGAATCATGAATTGATGTTGAGGGTCTGAAGAGTTTTACTCATTTGTGAATTATAGCATCATCTTGATTTAAATTTAGAAACTTTACTGAGGTCCTTGAGGACATGGTCCTTTACTCATGTACAGAATTTGATCTGAATAGACTTACTACATTTGATGGCAGTATGTCAAGCTGTGCTTGCTTCACTTCCTGTTTTCAGTAGCCCTCCCAAGTTGCAGATGAACTTGAAGATGGTTTGTTAACACAAGGTCATGTTACTAAACATAGCTTTGTGTCAGCATATAAAAGTGTTGCTAAGAAATGGCTTCACTTCCTGCATGGTGACTTTACAATCTAATCTGACTGTGCGTTGTGGATGAACCCTGTTGAATATCAAAAATATGAGAAATTATTTCTTCAGCGTGGTCTGACAGTGCGAAGGTTCAAATTTCATGAAGATTAGAAATAATAATAATAATAATAATAAGTTTATTTTATATAGCGCCTTTCTGCACACTCAAGGTCGCTTTACAATAAAGCAACATGACAGCAGACAAAGAACAAAAGACAATAAACAAAAGATCCATGGCATGAATCAGGTCATACAGTCAGATCAGAAAAATAAGAAAGAAAAGGATGTGTTTTAAGGTGGGTTTTGAAATCCTGTAATGAAGAAAGATCACGGATATTTTTGGGAAGAGAATTCCAGAGTGTGGGAGCAGAGAGACAGAACGCTCGTCCACCAAGCGACGCTAACCTGCGGCGTGGGATTAACAGTAGACCGGTATCTGAAGAGCGTAGTGTGCAAACTGGAGAATAAGTACGAATGAGATCAGAGATGTTTGGGGGGATGAGACCATGAAGTGCTTTAAAGGTGATGAGGAGAATCTTGTATTGAATACGAGAACGGACGGGTCGCCAGTGAAGTCTGTGTAGGATGGGAGTAACATGAGAGGATTTCTTAGAGAACGCGAGAACCCTCGCTGCAGAGTTCTGGACATATTGGAGCTTATTTAATGTTGTGTTCGGTAGCCCATAGAAGAGAGAATTACTGATGCTGGAACGCGACAGAAAACGAACATGCGGGCAAATTATAAATCAAAGAAACATCCCTGAATGATACATTACACCTTTACTGTGTCAGGAAACATTTACTGCATCGGTTTGTTTACTTATTTTATTTATTTATTCATGAAAAGTGAAAATGTCACTTTATCCCTGTTTTATCTGAAAGAGTTTATTTTTCCACTGGAGCTACGATGCTAGTGTAGCGAGTGAGCAGTGAAAGCTAACAGCTACCAGTTTGGCTAAGAAATCATTTAAGTGATTTTATTTCATACGTACAGTATTTTAATGAAAATGTTTATGTACAAATGGTGACTTAGTGCATGAGGCTAAACTGGAGTCTATAAACATGACGTGTTAGCTACATTAGCCTCCGGTGCAGGTTAGACATCGATCACGTCCACGTCTGGGTTCAGGGACGCTGTGTACGTTTTATTTCTGGCTGAAACGTTCCTCTACAATGACCTGATGGATATTGTGTAATTATAGTGTAAATATTGTGTGGATCTTAAAATTAAAAAAAGATTAGATTAGATTAGCTTAGATTTGATTAGACTGAACTTCATTGTCATTGAGCAGAGTACAGGGCCAGTGAAATGCAGTTAGCATCTGATCAGAGATGCTAATAGCACGATGCATCGAGTGATGTACAGTAAAGTAACACACTGTGTAAACGGCGTGACTGTGCTGTGTGTAGCGTTATTCTGTGTGTATTCAATTTCCAAGCTTCCTCGTCTTTGTTTTTTTTTTTTGAGTTTCTGTGTTTATTGATTTCGGGTAACTACACTTCCGCATCCTTTATTTCTGACTTCCTCACTCTTCAGCTTCACTTCCCCGGTCACGATGTTTCACCAGGCCCTTAACCTCACAACTCCCGCATCATTTGCTTCGTCCTTGATTTTATTTTCTTAGCGCTGTTTATCTTATCGAGTCTCTTATCGCTGATTTATCGCTGAATTCAGGTGAACTCTGATTGGCTGGGAGGTGTGTCAGGTGACCAGAAACACTGTGATGAGTAATACGGCTCCAAATACATCTCAAGTGTTAAACAATAAAATGTTAAACAATAAAAATTTTCACTTCTTGCATCCAGTCCAGTAGCACATGCAGGCAGGAGACGAGCTTGTGCTCGAATCCACGTGCTAATAATTATTTAGTCTGCGCTTACATCAGGATCTTACATAACTGCTCCCGTAAACGTGAAATCACAGCCTATAGATCAACATTTCAAATCCGGACGATGCTCCAGCCGTCCATGGAGCCGAGAGAGCAAACTGCCCGTGCTGTCTAGGTGGGAGGGGCACATACTCTCTCACCTGTCAATCACAGCAAAACGAGCCAATTGCAGTTGTCTGTGAGCTCATGCATGCAGAACAGGGTAGATAGCACGTTCTTCCAAGTGTGTTACGCTGCTCTGTGGCTTCACGTGTCTCAGAGTCTTCATGTACCTCAGAGGCTTCACGTGTCTCAGAGGTTTCACGCGTCTCGGAGGCTTCATGTGTCTCGGAGGTTTCATGTGTCTCAGAGGATTCACGTGTCTCTGAGGTTTCATGTGTCTTCGCAGTCTTTACGTGTCTCAGAGGTTTCACGCGTCTCGGAGGTTTCATGTGTCTCGGAGGTTTCATGTGTCTCAGAGGATTCACGTGTCTCTGAGGTTTCATGTGTCTCGCAGTCTTCACGTGTCTCAGAGGATTCACGTGTCTCTGAGGCTTCACGTGTCTCGGAGGTATCACGTGTCTCTGAGGAAGCATTGAGGAGAAGTTTCCATTCTTTATTCCCGTCTCATTGCTTCCCAGTTTAGTGTTTACTGATTTTGAGCATCACGTCTGCTTCACGTTTATGAACATGGATTCTGCTTTTCTGACGCTGTCTTGTCTCCTTCCCCTGCTGTGGACTGTGAGGATGATTTCTGCTTTGCTCCAAATAAACCCCACATTTATGAGCTTATGTCCTGCTTCATCTGTTTCTACACACGTTTGATGATTTCGTGAAAGTTTGCAGCTTTAAACCGGCTGTAGCTGTCATTTCCTGCTTTTCTGGTTTGTTAACTTCATTACTCTGTCATTCCGATTCTTATCATCCTAGTTCCCTCGTTCTTTGATTTCATTGTTCCCTGCTCTGTGTGTTTATTACTTTCCTGGTTCCTTCACTTTATAGTCTCCCCGTTTGCTAGTTATTTAATTTCATAGTCCTGTAGTTTCACTGTTTCGTAGCTTCCTGATTGCGTTCTCTAGTTTATGAGTTCCTCAGGGTTCGGTTCTCTCACGTTCCACTTCTGCTCATTGTTTTGGATAAAGATGACTTTATCTGAATTAAACTATTACACCTATTCAAAGTTCAAATAAAAGAACTTGGTGCTCGTGTCACTTCCTGTACTGCGCTGAGGTTTCACTTTTACAAAAAGTCATCAGAAAACTTTACATGAATCAGCGCTGACCTTTCGATAGCAATAAATAACCAGCGGCTCTGTTCCAGCGTCTGAATGATTGATGTGCTGCGTGTTTATAATATGGTGGCCTTTGTTTTTTCTTCTTTTTGTTTTTTTCAGGTTGGGATGTTTCTGGCCTGAAAAAGGACAGAAAGAAAGGAAGCTTTTCTGAGACGTCAAATCAGTGTTTTTAATTGTGAATGCGGCTGTGAAATTAATTACATGTTTACAGAACAGGAAAAAATCCGCGCAGCTCCGACACAACTGAGGACTGACGGTGTTTTTGTGAGACTTCTTTTTCTGTCACTCGGCTGATGGAGGATAAAACGAATGTGCCAAATGAACAAATGAACAAGGACAGGTTGTGTTATTAACTCAGACAGAGCGGACATGGAGAGGACGGAGAGAGAAGAACATCCTTTAGTGAAAGTGAAGCTTCGGAGAAAAAAACAACATCATTAAAAGGTGAAAATGTGTGGAAAACGTTTAGACACCTCTCTGCTGTAGGCACAGCCAGGTTCATTTTTTTCAGTTTTTCATAAATATTGGTTATCAAATATCAATATTTCATAATATTCTTAAAACAATGGGGGAGATTATTGTGTAAATAAATTACTTAAGAATAACAACAATTTAAACTTCCTTTCAAAGCACAGGAGGAATAACTTCTAACATGTTCTGTAACAGTAGGAGCTCATCCATAAATTACGTCTCCTGAATCTAAATACGAATGAATATAAATACGCTGCACACAGGACCACAAATAAATAAATAAATAAAGCCGTTAGCGCTTTGGTATAAAACCGTGAGAAGAGCGTCAAGTGTAAAGTCTGGAGGGGGATCAGTGACTGCCCCGCCCCATTACACTGCCCCGCCCCATCACACTGCCCCGCCCCATCACACTGCCCCGCCCCATTACACTGCCCCGCCCCATTACACTGCCCCGCCCCATCACACTGCCCCGCCCCATTACACTGCCCCGCCCCATTACACTGCCCCGCCCCATTACACTGCCCCGCCCCATCACACTGCCCCGCCCCATCACACTGCCCCGCCCCATTACACTGCCCCGCCCCATTACACTGCCCCGCCCCATCACACTGCCCCGCCCCATTACACTGCCCCGCCCCATTACACTGCCCCGCCCCATTACACTGCCCCGCCCCATCACACTGCCCCGCCCCATCACACTGCCCCGCCCCATTACACTGC
>CM074980.1:732827-742620 GCA_037576825.1 Pangasius krempfi | reverse complement strand
TCTTTGTGGGATCTTTGTGGGATCTTTGTGGGATCTTTGTGGGATCTTTGTGGGATCTTTGTGGGATCTTTGTGGGATCTTTGTGGGATCTTGTGCTGATGTTTTTCTCTTTCTTATGCATTTGCTTTAATTTCATTTCTTTTTTTATTCTTTCAGGGGCTGGGGAACGGCCTGCTGTTTGCTCTGGCGTCCTGCATGGTTCTGGCCGGTTCTCTCCTCACCGCCTTCTCCAACCTCTGAGACCTTCTGATTAAAGTCGACTGTTTATGATGATAAGATCTCAGATTAATGATGTCTGATGATGATGATGATGATGATTAATGATGATCGTGTGAAGAGTTATTTATTTGAATTAAATCCTTTTGTTCATTTGGATATTTCTGTCTTGACATTGTGTCACAGTTTCACTTCCTGTCCTGATTACTGCACGCAGAAGGCTGCAGATCTGCCCTGTAGGTGATTATAGCGCGATTTGGGATGAGAGCTTGTTAAAAATCTTTCCCTAATAAGGCAGAGTTATGAAGTAACCCGTGTTCTCCAGGGAGCGCTTTCTGCCAGCAGGTGGCGCTGTAACATCCATGAGTTCGGGATCTGTTTAGTGTGAGGGATTTGTGTGTGATTTCTTTTCCTCTGCTGAGAGTCAGACATGGGGTGGTGTTCCTTCCAGGAGTTTGGGGTGGTGTTTATTTTATTAGACTTGATGTCGGATCAGTACTCAGTAGTTTGGTTCAGTATTTCGTGCGCTGCTGTGCGCTTTAAGGACGCGGACGTGCTCTTATCGGGAAAAGAAAATAATTATGACTAATTGGACTCTGAGTGTTCTGTAGATGGAGGTGAAATGCAGGGAGGTTGAGAATGAGTGTTATGTCTCATCTTACATAAAAGAAACGCTATTGAAATGATTTATTCAGCGACTGCGCGTGCGTCTTTCATTTAGCGCAATTGTCGGATTTTAATGCGACATTAAATCTTCCTTTTTTTTTGGGGAGAACTGAATATTTTTAATTATAAACAACATTCCGGAAATTAAGGTGGTTTACTTGTTCAGCAGCTCTGGACCCGAGCTCTCCTGTTCCAGGCTTCAGAGCGCCGAAATGAAACGCCAAGAAAGCATGCGGAGATAACCTTCACATCCTGATGGAGAAACATCTGATCCGTCCTGGTAGGAGCGCGCACACACTCCTCCATCTGACCTGCTTGTCCTTTTGGAGGTTCTTAAGATCCTGCTGGAGATTCTCCAGGTCCAGGAGAGCTTTACTCCTCGCCTTCGCCTGCTTGCTCTACCTCTTCTGCTTGGAGTTGTGGATCAGCCGTGGAGATCATGACCGAAACCTGACCGAGGGCAGAAGATGGGTTTTGGAAAGGATTCCGGGATCTCCTTCTCCAACGCGCTCCAACGTGGTCTACATCACCCTCAAGTCCAAAAGACACAAACCCGCCGTCCTGAGAGCGACTCTGCGCCCCAAATCACGCAGGAAGAAGGTGAGGAACATGGAGAACCGAAACCAAGACAAGACCCACAATCATGCTGAAGAAACGCTGAGGCGTGCTGAATCTAGAGACCCATGGAGGCAGGTTCTCCATTCAATTTATAAACCAGGACAGCTCAGTGACTACGATGATGATGATGGAAGCTCCATCCGGATCTACAGCCAAAAATCTCCTCCATGGTTCAGCCAAGCTGATATAGAAACCATGCGCTTCCTCTCCAAGTGCAAAATCAGCCGTGTGGAAGTTCTCGAACCGGAGAACGCTCCTCCCACGCTCCTGTTTAAGAGTGCGAGTGGGTTTAATCGGAGCTCGGGCCATGCAGGAGAGTGTGATGGACGATGTGGAGTCATTAAGAGACCTGAGGACATGAGCGAAGTGTTCGCTTTCCACCTGGACCGAGTTTTAGGGCTCAACCGGAGTTTAGTGACCATCAGCAGGAGGTTCCACGCTCTGGGTACGTCGCAGATCATCTCCTCACTCATACGCTAATGTCCTCCTAATTTGCCTGTCAGGAATCTGTGCCATATTTTATAGTTTTCCAGCAGAAATCTTGACGTTAAAGATGAAGTTAAAAATGACTTGTATCTAATTATTTATATCGTATCGCACAGTGGCGTCTCCTCGATCAGCTTTATGGGGTTTTCAGTGTCTCAGACTTTAGAGATGTCCTTTAAGGTCTTGCAGTTTGCATGATGCTAAACTGGAGGCTATAAGCATCCATTATTTGTTAGCTACATTAGCCTCTCAGCTGAAGCCCTGGATTCAGGACCGTTTGTTACTTTTAGCACTCGGTCCTGTATGACTGTAACGTCGAGCGTTTAGTCTACGTAAAGAATAAAACACTCCGTATCGTGCTGTTGTAGAAATGTTTCACAAGTGGAGTCACTGGTACCATCCCGAAGGTGATCATTTTCCTATAACAGCATGTCCCCAAGTGTTTTATTCCTCTTACGCCACAGCAGTTTTTCAGCTATAACATTTTTTATTCATTAAAATCAACTTTTTATCTGTTTATAGTTACACATAATGTTCGTTATAGCAGCTATAAACAGCTATAAACAGTCGTTCCCTCACCAGCATCTCTTTATTCTCTCTCTCCAAGTTAATAAGAGAAAAAAAAATTCGCAGCTTCTTGCGCATGTTACCGAGAAAATGCAAAGAAGCGCAAACTCCTCTGTCCTGAAGATGTTGAAAAACTTAGTTACAGCTTCACCTCTGACTGTTACAAAGCGCTGACACTGGAGACTCCTTCCATAACTGATGCATAAATTAACGTCTCCTCACAAAATATCAACAATTGCATCTGCTGTACACGTCCCTGAGAATGAGCTGTTGCTATAGAAACGATATCACGTTAGAACGAGCGCGTTAATATAAACCTGTTACAAATAGAATCCAGAATTCAGCAGCACTGTTCTATATTACTTACTAATCATGATAAACGTATTGAACGATACTTCATCACTCCACCGTGTTGGTTCAGATGGTCAGCTGTGTCCGGTGACCCTGTACGACCCGTCTGTTGTTCCGGTACCCGAGTCGAGATCGGGTTCTCTGAGGTGGAGCTCGTATCAGACGTCGTTACAGTACAGGTGCTGGCAGCGCGGCGTCCCGAAACCCGAGTGGAGCTGCAGCAGCCTCCATCATCATGAGTGGAGCAAAGTGACGCTGTTCGACTTCCTGCTGCAGGTATGGACATTAATGCCTATGTCACGGTTTGGAGGGCGGAGCTTCTACCTAAGGGGGTGGAGTCACTTCTGGAGCTGATTGGACATTAAATCTGTTTTGTTTTAAGAGGACTGGATGATATGTCAAAAATATCACATTACTTTGTAATAATTCAGGATTTACTGGATAATTAAGGGTTCTTAGGTTTTTTCCGAAAGAAAGTAACGAGATACTTTCTCGGTTTCAGAATCACCAGCGACTCGACAGGAACTGCTGTGGTTTCAGGCCACGCCCACAGGACAGCTGTGTCCAGCTCGGCTTTCACAGCGAGTGCAGTAATGTGGACAACCTCGAGCTTTCACACATCGTCCATCGCAAAAATGACCCCAGACGTCTCGTCTACGTCTACAACAACGCCTTCTTCGACCGGGACGAAGAAAACCTCGACTTTAAACTGCTCGAGGGAATCAAAGAGTGAGTTGTTTGTCCTGAGCAGAGTGTAAAATGTCTGTTTGGTACCAAACTCAAGTGTATTAAACATTCAGCAAAGTCAAAAAAGACATAAATGTGATAAAACACTGAAAAAGGAGCTGATCTCATTGGTCACGGTGTCCTAATGGGCGTGGCCTAGTATTCTAATGAGCACACTTGATTGACAGCATTCTGTTTGAGATTCTGCCTGCGATGTAACTCACACAGTTATAGAGTTACACAGTGGCTGTGCTTGCTAGGTTAGCGTTAGCTCGCTAGGTTAGCTTTAGCTTGCTAGCTTGCTATGTTAGCTTTCACTCATTCATTGAGTCACTGTTCAAGAGTGTAATCGTAGTTTAGATAAAAGCCGTGTGAGCTTTGATGAATGACATCAGCTTCGTGATTGGCAAGGGAGGAGTTGATGCAAACTTTACCTAAGATTAGCCCCGCCCACTTTACACTTAAAGAGGAGAAATGGTGAAGTTTAAGTTTAATTCAGCAATAACTTAGACTTTGTGTGTGTGTGTGTGTGTGTGTGTGTGTCAGACTCCCTGACGTAGCAGTGAGTGTGTTGCGCTCTCAGCGTCTCCGTCAGAACCTCCTGCAGTCTCTGTTTGTGGACGGACAGTTTTGGGAGAATCAGGGAGGACGCCAAGGCATCGAGAAGCTCATCGACGTCATCGAGAGACGAGCGAGAGTCTTACTGCGCTACATCAACGCTCACGGCATCAACGTCGTCGCCATGAACTCGTAAACACCCACAGGACACGTTTTTAATAATTAATTTATTATTATTTTTTAATTAACCTTCAATAATCACAGCAACCCTAGTTATGCAGTCATGTTTCTGATGGTTTCATGTCATCAAAACATTGATTACATCATCGTTATCGTTGTTGTTCCACTGTAACTGGTTCATGTCCAAAGGAACGTTTTTGGCCAAAAATAAACTGTCTTTACCCTAAAGGTATGTGATTATCTTTTTATTATCTTGCTCTGGAGCTACGAAGGTTTGTATCTGTTTCGTGCTCTAAATATCACTATCTGTATTTGGATTTAAACCCAAAGTGGGCGTGGCCTAAACCAGAAGATCCGCCAGAAACACTGAAGAAATGTCAGCAGCGTCAGGATCGAGTCCACGATACACAGCTCTCGTCTCAGCTACACGCCCTGTGAACCTTTCCGGCAAGCTTTCTTTAAAAAAAAAAAAAAAAAAAAAAAAGGAAGAAAACAGTGTGCCTCCTGATTAAATCCTGTGTCCCTTTAGAACCCATAATCTGTTCATTCTGAATAGTTTATTATAAGTATTTGTTTGCAGTTTCGGGGTCAACGCTACATCATCACCGTTATTCCTAAAGGCATCATGTTCGTGAACAATTTCCCAGCAATACACTTAAGTGTTGCATTAAACAGTTTATATAACTTTAACCTTTTTATTAATAAAAAATAAATAAAATATATTTGATACTGAAAGAAAAAAATCTTCTAAACATCTAAAAAAATATATATATATCAGCTGCTTCCAGTCAGTTTCTAATTATTAAAAAATACATAATAATAATAATAATAATTATTATTATTATTATTATTATTATTATTATTATTTAACAATATCCACAATGTCTCATAAAATTATACTGTAATACAATTTATCACAATATCGTTATATCACCCAGCCCTAACTCGGTTACATCCCTAGATAAACATTTCCTTTTAGCTGAACTGCTGCTTTACGTGTGTGTGTGTGTGTGTGTGTGTGTGTTGTCCATCAGCCGTCCTTCACACTGATTTACACACAGCTTTAACACACACAGAGCGGCTGAAGGCTGCAGCACTGAAATAGACACTTTGCAAATATAACCTGCTGCTTTAGGACATCAGCTGAAACCATCCATCAGTCTGTGACGCTGTGAAGGAGAAGGACGTCTGTACTGCTAGCATGAAGCTTTGTGGAGGTCCAGAGACGTCAGGCACAAAATCATAGACTTTAATCTTAGATTTCGGTCATGCAGAGCTGGCTACAGCATCTGATTCTCACACACACACACACACACACACACACACACACAGTCTCCAGGTTAACACTCGCAGCAGGCACAGAACTGAACTGAAACACATTTCTGCTCTCACTGATATCGCTGGAACATTCAGCAGGACGACTGAACAGAACTGAACTGAACTGAACTGAACCCACGCTGTAATTACACACACTCCTGAGCTCCTGAGCTCCTGAGCTCTGTTATTCCCAAATAAACACCGGCTAAAATTCTCCAAGGCTCTCATTTAGTGTGTCTCAATATAAATATTCCAGTCATGACAGTTAACCTTTAAATCACAAGTTACTTTCTTTTTATATGTTTTGAAAAACTAAAACAGAATTAGACAGACAGACAGATACATAGACAGACAGATAAATAGACAGACAGATAGATAAATGTACTTTATTTATCTCCAAGGGGAAATTTGGGGAATTATAGGAACCGAATCATAGGACTGTCTTTTCCAAGAAGGACGAGTGACGTTCCAAAATTTGAAGGATCTGAGAAAATGTTTGTCTTTTAGGAACAGTTAGTAGGGATTATTTTGAAATTACTATTATCTGGAATATTTTATAATTATATATAGGTGTGTGTGTGTGTGTGTGTGTGTGTGTGTGTACCTAATGCTTTATAATGTTATATATTAAATTAATATTCATTCATCTTTATGCATATCTATAATACAGGAAAAACATTCCTGTACATCTGAGACACTTCTTTTTTTCTTTCCAAAAATATTCTCCTGCTGTTCTTCTAATTTTAGTCGTGTTTGTTCCCAGCAGATGAGTGTCAGTCCCCCTAATCTAACACTCGCATGTGGGGTTAACCTCTGACCCCGAGCTTCACACAGCGACTCACTAAACACACCACTCACCACCAGCTAGACAGAACACACACACACACACACACACACACACACACACACACACACACACACACACACACACACACACACACACACACACACTGTGTTCAAGCTGCGTTCTTGTAGAGCAGAGGGAGAGAAAGAGAGAGGGAATAACTAGCCTATGTCTATATGTCTTTAAACTGTGTTGCCAGATTAATAGTTATTAAACCTGGAGATTTATTTCTCTGTGAACGATTTCGTGATCGAGGTGCGGCTTGGGTTCCTCTGATGTTACATTTAAACATATCTAACTTTCAGACAGACAGACAGATATATAGATAGATAGATAGATAGATGGACAGACAGATAGATAGATAGATAGATAGATAGATAGATAGATAGATAGATAGATAAAACATTAGGTAACACTTTCTCTATTCATAATGCATTCATACGGCATTATACACGTTGGTATAAATATTTATAAAAATGTATACACTTTATGAATAACTCCACTTTATCTTCAAACTTAATCATTACAACAGTTCAAAAGCTTCAGAAAGTGGTTTTTTTTTTTAATCTCATGCTTGAAACATCCTTTTCCACACGTCATCTATTATAGATTATGAAAAAAATGTATGTTTTAGATAACATTCGTTCCCAACCCTGTTACTCGAACACCTGTTCACCCCATGAAATATTTCAACAGGAAATTGCATCACTCAAATTTCCTGACGATCATGAGAAGAAGAAAAGTAAGTTCTGTGTGGGTGTGTCTGTGTGGGTGTGTCTGTGTGTGTGTGTGTGTGAGAGAGAGAGAGAGAGAGAGAGAGAGAGAAGGGAAAATGGAGGGAGAGAGTTAAGCTTCTCATATTGAACTGTCAGAGCTGACAGCTGTGCAAATCCCCAAATATTTCTGAGAATCTGCATCTCTCTCTCTCTCACACACACATATACACACACACACATATACACACACACACACACACACATACACACACACAATTTCTGTCTCAAAAATATTCACGGATTCTCACACACACACATATACACAGACCTGGCTGTAAGCCTGAGGCCTCGAGTGCTGTTTTCACATGCAGATTGTCTTTTCCTCTACAGGAAAACCCCATGAGAAACACACACACACACACACACACACACACACACACACACACTGGTCTCTCACACTAGTCCTCTTCAGGCTCTAACACGCCACACATTGGAGAAAAACGTCCAAAGATTTTAATCGCAAATCAGTGGTCGTCACTGTTTTCATTCCTTCCATTTTTACTCATAAAGCAGCTTCACACAGCTTCCTTAGTGTGTGTGTGTGTGTGTGTGTGAGAGAGAGAGAGAGAGGTGTTGTGTATAATTCTTTGTGTGTTGTGGTAAAGAATGCATGCCCATTTCTAATCTGAAGATCTACACCTCTAAGCACACACACACACACACACACACACTGTGAGGTTGAACTCACACAGTAAGTGTGGATAATAAAGGAAAAAGTGTTATTTGGTAAATAGGATTTTCAGTGTGACAGGAGAATGTTGGAGTGTTTGCATTTTGCATATTCACAAATATTCATAAATTTCTGAACTCTTTATGAGATAAAGATGTAGAGAAATTCATCTGCCATTTTAATTTAAAGAATTAAACAAAAGGATGTCACAGAGCTAAAAAAAAAAAAAAATCCATCTCAAAGACACCGTCTTCCTCAGCATCAGACTCAGGTAGGGGGCGTGGCCTAAAGGGTGAAGGCGGAGCTTGTACGTTAGAAACCGGGTTGCCAGGTTAGTGGTTTTTAAACCTGTAAAGTGGAAGTGTATTCATGTACAGTACACAGAGAGATGGTTAATAGATCAAAACCTATTTATGATATGATGATATTTATATTCTGAGGAGATGGAGTATCACGGATGAGCCAGAGGAATTAACCCCCAGAATATATTTTTTAGTTTTAATTTTATTTCATTTTACTGGGTGTAAATCTCAACATTTCATCATCCTTCTGCTGAAATAATTTCACACACACATCACATTCCAGAACGGCGGTAAAGCTGGGACGGAGACATCATACGAAATGATGAGAGGTTCAGCCTACTGCAGCCGAGTTCATCTGGGGTCGTGTGAGAGAGAGAGAGAGAGAGAGAGAGAGAGAGAGAGAGTGTGTGTGTGTGTGTGTGTGTGTGTGTGTGGGCGTGGGCGTGGAAGGAAGGAAAAACAGGATCATGGTAAGCCATGAAGTGAAATGATTATGCTGAGAAGCTGCACTTCATAAAGACTCTTCTGTTACACAGAGAGAGAGAGAGAGAGAGAGAGAGAGAGAGAGAGAAATGGATGGAGGAAGATTGAAATGGAGTGGGAGAAACAAGTAAATGGAATGAGAAGAGAAGAAGAAATGGACAGAGAAACTGAGAAACTTAAGAAACAGAATAAAGTGAGAGATGATAATAAGCGGAGAGGCAGAAATGGAGAGAGAGAAAGGGGGAAAGAGAGAAAGAAAGAAAGAAAGAAAGAAAGAAAGAAAGAAAGAAAGAAAGAAAGAGAGAGATGGAGAGAGAGAGATGGAGAGAGAGATAAAGAAAGTGAGAGTGGGGGGAGAGAGAGAGAGAGATGGAGAGATTAATCAAAATGGAGAGAGAAATTAATCAAGTAAGAGAGAAAGAGATAAAGAGAGAGAGGTGAAAGGATAGATAGATAGATAGATAGATAGATAGATAGATAGATAGATAGATAGATAGATGAGAGTCTTCAAAGCAAAATTTGGTGTGGAATTAACTCCTTCATTTCTGGCCGTTTTTTCAACCATTTCTCTTCCAGTCCCTCCCCACATTTATCTCTTCATCTTTCTATCTCTCCCTCACTTTCTCTTTACCTGTATTTCTCTCTTTATCTATTTCTCTCTCTCTATTTTTGTGTCAGAGAAATGTGAGAGAAACAGAAAAGATAAACTGAGGGAAGGTGATGGGAGAGAAATAAGGTTAGGTGGAGCAAGGTCAAGAGAGGGTGGGGCAAGGTCAAGAGAGGGCGGGGCAAGGCCAAGAGAGGGCGGGACACGGCCAAGAGAGGGTGGGGCAAGGTCAAGAGAGGGCGGGACACGGCCAAGAGAGGGTGGGGCAAGATGAGAGAGGGCGGGGCAAGGTGAGAGGGCGTGGCAAGGAAAGAGGAGAGGGGCAATATAAGAGGGGTGGGGCAAGGTGAGAGAGGGCGGAGCAAGGTGAGAGAGGGCGGGGCAAGGTGAGAGAGGGCGGTGTAAGATAAGGCAGGTTAGGGTGGG
>CM074980.1:714043-730227 GCA_037576825.1 Pangasius krempfi | reverse complement strand
ACACACACACACACACACACACACACACACACACACACTCACTCACTCACTCACTCACTCACTCACTCACTCACACATGATAAGTAGTGTAGGGGGTAAATCTGTACTCACCACTGGAAGTATAAGAAGACTTGGCCGACCTGCAGAAACAGCGTGGAGTTAAAATCAGTCTTTAACGAGTTACACAGTCTGGAAGTTGCCACATTTGCATACTGGAATTTGATTGGCTCTTATAATTTATGATGCAGTAACACTTCTAGCTAGAATCTTGTTTTATTCCATGTCCCGTGGAATTAATATTAAAATCCCAATTAATATTTTAATTTCACATCATGAGATAATATGAAATTTTTCTCCTTATTAACAAAATGGCATTAAAAACTGTTTTTAAGACTTTTGTGTTTTTTATTATTATTAAATAAAACATTTTTTAATGTGGTGGTTTGATAAAAAAAAAAATCATCATTAGAAGCATGTTCACAGATTTACTCTCATTAAGAAATTAGCATATTCACAGATTCGAAGAATATGCTAATTAGAAATGCCCCGGACCCTACATGCCCCGCCCACTTCCAGGGAAAAAAAGGAAGCACCCTCTCCTCGGAGTTACAGCTTCACCTCTGACTGTTACAAAGCACTGACACTGGAGACTCCTTCCACACATGTTACATAAACACATTTCTCCTTACAGGAAACTTCACCTGTACAAAACTTCACCTGAACGCTGTACAAGTCAGTGTGAAGGCGCTGTTGCTATAGAAACGATAACGTATTAGGACGAGTGCATTAATATGAACAGAAAATTATTCAACACCTTCTGACCAATCAGAATCCAGAATTCAATATCAGGACGGTGTAAAATGTCGTCACTGCACTACAGCGGTGATCATATCAGGTGGAGGTGGAGGTGCAGGTGGAGGTGCAGGTGGAGGTGCAGGTGGAGGTGCAGGTGGAGGTGCAGGTGGAGGTGTTACCTGGTACAGAGACAGGTAAAGGACCCAGAGGATGAGATAAAGCCTGCAGTCTCTGAGGGCGGGGACCGTCATGGCCGCCAGGCTGAGAACGGTTCCACTCAGACTCAGCAGCTCCATGCAGTGCTGCGTGTCGAGGCCGAGCTTCGGGCCGAACCACAGCAGGGTGGGCGTGTCCCTCAGCTGCTCCCACACGCTCTTCCCCACCACCCGCAGCCTCCATCTCGCCGGGAGGATGCCCTCGTTACCGTAGAGACCTGTGGAGAACAACGGGAGATCAACCAAGCGTCACGGACGGAGATCACAATCATAACCATGGAAAATGTACAACTCTTAAGGGTTCTTGTAAGAACTCTTAAAGGATCTAGAGTGCTTCCCCCTATCTCAACAGGTGCCAAGGAGAACCCTTTTAAGAGACCAGGAACTCTTAATCATCCTGTGAGCCCTTAAATATTACAAAAGGTTCCACGTAGAACCATTTATAACCCTCTTAGGTAACCCTTGAAGAATGTAAATCCATCAACTGAGTGTTTATCAAATGACTTTTACGAGGATAAGAACCCTTAATGATCTTAAAGAACCCTTAAAGAACCCTTAAAGAACCCTCTTTCTCAGCGGCTACCAAGTACCGAGAGCTAAATATTAAACTCCTGACAGGTTCTAGATCTTAAGAAGAAAATAATGAGCAATAATTTATACACTTATTCAGTTAAGACACACACACACACACACACACACACACACACACACACACGGATCATTAACGGTTCTTAGTTTCTTAAGGTTTTGCACTTTTCCACTGTTGTGATAGAGACACACTCTCTACAAGAGTTCCCTCAGAGGAACAAGTGACAGAGTCGCCTTTAAAAATCTAGATTTAACCTTTTTTTTTTTTTCTCTCTAAGAGACGAATTTGCATATTGACCGTGATTGGTTGAATACAGTGGATCTCGATTAGTGACATCACAAACCGAGCTCATATGTAGCTCCGCCCTCAGATCAGTTTAGTAAACAAATAGTGACACAGTTTGTGCTTATTTTTAAATAGAGAAATCATGATTTAAAGTTTAGGAGTCCAACTTTACACTTTTAAAGGATGACACTGATATTACAGGGGCTTTTATTTTCACTTCTTTAGGGTTATAAATTAAAAAAAAAAAAAAAACTGACTAGAACCCAGATTTTGATATCAAAGTAGCAATAATATAATATAATATAATATAATATAATATAATATAATATAATATAATATAATATAAACCTCTGTAGTGGACTGAAAGTCTGTTATTAACTGTGTTCAGAAAGATTTGAGTGATAAACATTAAACGGATGTAAAAGACCTTTAATTTTAATAATAATAATAATAATAATAATAATAATAATAATAATAATAATAATAATAGAAACAGAGCCCTAACCCTGCGTGTAGCTCCACGATCACTTTACTGTAAACTTTCCTGCCACAGTGCGACATTTCTGCAGAATTATTTTGAGTAAAACAGAATTAAAAACCTCACCAGGAACCTGCACATAAAGAGACGCGAAGGCGAACATGTAGACGGCAGAAAGACTCCACAGGAACATGTGTGCTGGTAACCGCGTCTCGCCCATGTTCCCTGGAAACCGCAGTCCTTCCCGCAGCGGGAGATGCAGCCGATGAAACCCGGGTTTAACGCACACTCCCTCGGACACGCGCGCACACGCTTCCCCTTCTGCTGCTCCGGAGACACGTCGAAGCGATTTCCAGACAGAAAACCCCGCCTCCACGTTCTGATTGGCCAACAGCGCACAGTCACGCAAAGCCAACCAATCAAACACTGGTCTGCATGAATTTCTATCCAATCGCAGCGCAGAAGGCGGGATATACGACAAATCAGAGGGGAAGTGGGGAAGACTGCGCATGCGCAAAGACGTTCAACAAACAGCGACCTCCAACGGTAAAAAGGAGAAAGGTCAAAGGTCAAAACTGTTTAAAATGACTGAGCTGTTCCATGTTATTATATATTTTATTACTAATTATAATTACTTTATATCTTTTTAATGTGATTATATTATCAAAAAGTATTATTACTACATATTAATCATTAATTAAATAAATTTATATTCATTTATATTTAATTAGCCGTAGCTTAGATAAACGTACCTTCGGTTCTGTAAACAAAGTGACGTCATTTCCTGATCTCGTAAGCGTAGCCCCGATTTATTTTATGAACATCCATCCATCCATCCATCCATCTATCTATCTATCTATCTATCTATAAAACGTAATAATTCAACATTCACATTAAAAGGAGTTTTTAAAATAATTTTATTAAAATCAGTTCAGTTGCGCTTTAAATTAAAGCTTTTAATTCCAATAAACAATCAGACTCATAACTATAACTATGATAACTAAATAATAACATCATAACTATAACCATAAATATTGTAATAGTAGCATTAATTAAAATAAATTCAGACCTGGTGTGTGTGTGTTATAATAACAGATTTTAATATCATTGTTTATTCTGAATTATATCTTTCATCTGTTTTTGGGTCTGGATTCCTTTCATTCTGTTAAAACGAACTTATAAAAGTTTGATTTTTTAAATTTATTTAGTTAAAAATATATTTTTAATTTGAACCTTACTGCAATTTTCTCTTCTCTGTTCTCACGAGGATCCTTCATGCTCTTGTGAAATGATTACACACACCGTACGCCTTTGCGCTTTTATCAGGAAATGTGTGTGAAATGCGTTTAGGGGTCGTGAGATTTGACCTCATGACCTCCTGCTGTCGTGCGCCGTCACCGCGTGCCTTCGTCCTATTGGTGGTCGTTAGATCTGTTCGGTCGCCGTGGCGCTAAATAATGACTGTTTAATTCTCTATAACGTAGGCGAGAAAACGAATTCAACTACTCCATTAAAGTTACACAACATTAAATGTAACTATAAAAGGATAAAAACACAGAATGAGTCCTTCTTTAAGAAACAGAAGTTGTACTAGCTGGCAAAGTGCTGTGGTGTAAAAGGAATAAAACACCTGAGGACGCGCTGTTAGAGGAAACTAATCAGCTCTGAGAGGGTAGCAGGAATCACGCCACCCTGTCGCTGATTATTTTCCTGTTACAGCACGACACACACTGTGTTTTCTTCTTTCTCTCTTTTCTCATTAAGGAAAGAGCAGGACAGAAATAACGTCTCAAATCAGCACACGTGAACACATCCGGCTGTTAAACATGGATCATTTAATCATCGTGCAGCATTTGATTTGTCCTCATACAAACATGCGCTGTAGAATAAAAAAAAAAAAAAAAAAAAAAAATCAGCGGAGGTTTCATCACGCTTAAATCAGCGCTCTTTTTTCCCCTCTCTCTCTTTCCTCTCATTCTGTACATTCAAGTCTTCTCTGGGCGTCTGCTTTTGGCTTCCTTTCACCCAAATATCACAGAACTGAAAGGAGAAGCTGGCATTGCACATGCAGGAAAAAACAAACAAACAAACAAACAAACAAACAAACTATAGACTGTAATAAAATAAAATAAAAAAAAAAGAAAGAAAGAAAAGAAATTCCAGCATTTTTTTTTTTTTTAGAAAAAAAGAAAAAGATCAACATATGATCAGATCAGTAGTACGTGATTCGTACAGGAGACGTTAAAGGTGCAGTTTGTAAGGTTTCAAGGTGTTGCAATTCATCACACTGCCTTCATTTCAGTCTTTTGTTCACGTCTGGAATTTTTCCAGCCCTGAAATAAGCTCCGCCCCCAGAAGAAACGTTTCTTCCATGAGAAATAATAATAATAATAATAATAATAATAATAATTAAGTATTTTAAAGTTTCCTCTAAACAGATAATTATCAGTCTAATTCTTCTTATTGTTTTTGTTTCAATCTTAAGTATAAATTTTTCCGGCCCTGAAATAAGCTCCACCCCCAGAATAATTTTTTTTAACAAAAGGTGTTATGGGAGAGTTTCTACATGTGCAAAAATAAATATTCTACATATACCTCAAAAAACCTGCTGTATTTATGTGATGTGGTTCATCTCTTTCTTTCAGGCTTTTGTATGAATTGTACATTTTTTCTGGCCCTGAAATAAGCTCCGCCCCTGCCTGAGACACACAGTTTTCCATAAAAAAGGTTCTATGGATGTGTTTGTACATTCGCAATAATAATAATAATAATAATTTGAAAGATGCCTCAAAAATATTTCAGGATTTGCAATATTTAGGAAATGCGATTCTTCTTATTGTTTACATTTCAGGCTTTTGAGTACATATTTCTGGCCCTGAAATAAGCTCCGCCCCTAGGTGAAACACAGCTTCAGATTTTTCCATAAAAGGTAACCGATAAAGCAGGTGTGGTTTAAACAGGTGGAAGAAATCAGCTTGTCTGATTATGACAGCAGCTGCAGTTAGACTGACTGGCAGCAGAGGGCGCTAAACCTTACAAACTGCCCCTTTAATAATGACGCAAACAGGAAGTAGGTGAGGAATAAAACATGGCGCTCAGTGTTGACACTGTTAGACAATTTTTACACACAGACACTATACACATCGTATCAGTTTAGCTTTAAGCTCTTAGCTGCCTCGGCTTCCTCAGGACGACTGGAATGTGCACAAAATGGCCGACAGGCGGACGGAAGTTTTTCACCTTTTTGACGTCGCGAATATAAACTTTAATTCATTTACGACTCGTCTGTGTTCATGCTGCGGATTGGCTGTAAAACTCGTCACGTGTTTGGCTCGCACTTTTCTTTGGAACTCGCTTCTTGGCTTACAATAAATAAAATGTGTGTGTGTGAGTGTGTGTGTGTGAGAGTGTGTGTGTGTGTGTTCACGTTCCCTCTCCACCGCAGGATGTATGTGGCTGTGGAGGCGTGGCCTCGAGTTCAGACTCTCGGACGAAAATCACAGCATCTCCGCTCACGTTGATAAGGCACTGAGCCTGCAACACACACACACACACACACACACACACACATACACACATACACACACACACATGTACACACACATACACACATACACACACACACACACACACACACACACACACACACACACACACGTACACAAACACACACACACACACACAGAGAGTTTGAGTAAATGTATGTAAAGACACACACACATTCATGCATGCTGACACACACACATGCATACACACAAGTGAACACACACACAAATACACGCATACACGCTGACACACACACACACACACACACAAATGCATACACACAATGAACACACTCACACACACACAAATACATACATACACACATTCATGCATGTTGACACACACACACACACACACACGTTTGCATAAACACAAGTGGAAACACACACACGCATGCATACTCACATTCATACATGTTGACACACACATACATGCACGCACACGCACACACACACACGCACACACACACACACACACACACACACACACACACACAAGTGAAAACACACACTGACCTGGTTCTTGTTAGGATTCTCCATAAACACACACTCCTTCATGCTGTAGGAGACGACGGCGTTTCCACCCAGAGCAGCGACGTGCGCGCGTACCATAGCAAACACCTCAGCTATAAACGAGTGCAGGAACCCGCTCACACCACCCTCCTAACACACACACACACACACACACACACACACACACACAGCAAATTAATCTGGTTTGCTTTGCTTGCATTTGAACTGGGATTGAAACCAAACTGTGAATTGTCTAAGTGTGTGTATAAAAATGTGCGTCACTGTGTGTGTGTGTGTGTGTGTGTGTGTGTGTGTGTGTGTGTGCGCGTGCGTGCGTGTGTGTGTGTGTGTGTGTGTGTGTGTGTGTGTGTGTGTGTGCGCGCGTGCGCTCAGGGAGACTTGTCGCAGTGTTTCAGTAGCTGTGTGTACTCCGGAGTGCAGACGCTCGGTAAAGAGCTCTTCCTGTACTTCGGAGGCCGAGCGCTGAGGTAATTTCTGGGAAACAGAAACTGAAAACACAAACACAAAGTACAATAATAAATAATAAATAATAAATAATAAGTTCCCAGCGTGAGCGTTCTGATTTCCGGTTCCGTCACCCTGACTGTTACAAAGTGCTGACACTGGAGACTCCTTCCATACATGTTAAACAAACATCTGCTTATAGAAACGATTGTACATTTTTTCTTTGTTAAACTACCGCATTCTTTTCATTAGTCTTACATCGCGTGCAGCGTCCATTATGTGGAGTCCCTGTTACTATAGCAACGATAACGTATTATTAGCAGTGCGTTAATATAAACCTGCCGTTACAGTCAGAACTACTGATAATAACCGCTGCGTGTTGAGTGTTATTAATAATCGGGGAGATGATGTCGGGGTTTGATCTCGCGGAGTCGCACCTCACCGTGTGCGGTGTTTTGGCGTTAGGCTGCACTTCGGGATGGACGGCTCGATGCGTATAAACCCAGCGGAGAGAAAAGACAGCAGAGGAAATCCTCCGACTCTCGTCATCGCTCTGGCCGAAGACACGCTGGCTTTCTACGGCACCGCTGCCGAAATCCGGTACGACTTTCTCCTGCTGACGCACACACGGTGACGGAGTTAATAACACAACAGGGTCAGCTCTTCACCTGCTGATCCTCAGGGCGTGTGTGTGTGTATTTGTGCATGCATGTTTGTGTGTGCTTGTGCGTGTGTGTGAATGTGTGTGTGTGTGTGTATGTTTGTGTGTTTTTGTGTATTTGTGTGTATGTTTGTGATTGTGCGTGTTTGGGCGTGTGTATGTTTGTGTGTGTGTGTATTTGTGTATGTTTGTGTGTGTACGGTTTTGTGTGTGTGTGTCTGTATGTTTGTGTGTGTGTATTTGGGCGTGTGTGTGTGTGTGTGTGTGTGTGTGTGTGTGTGTATGTGTGTATGTTTGTGTGTAGACTCTCGGAGGACTGCAGGGAGAAGGTGCGCCTCATGGCGAGTCTGGACGTCTGTTCCCCGAGCTTCAGTGTGTGTGGTGCGGTGGAGGCGGTGTGTAGAGAGCGCGGCCGCAGTGTGTGTGACGCTCTGCTGGATCAGTCGGTTCTACCAGGCGTCGGGAACATCATCAAGAACGAAGCGCTTTTCCTCAGTGCTCTTAATCCTGCAGTCAAGGTTAGAGAATAATAATAATAATAATAATAATAATAATAATAATAATAATAATAATAATAATGTATATTACGGATTTATGTATTTTTTTCTTTTATTACAACAATTTACTAATTTACTGTAGCATTTTTAAAATAAAACTATTAATTATAGCATCATTCATGTAAAATTATTGAATCATTATTAAAATAAATAATGCATTATTGATATAAAATGATTTATTATATCACTGCTATCAGTAAAAACAGAAAAAAGTCCAGAGTTATTGAAAGGTTTTAATATGTGCTTAGTGCTGATGACAAAACTGTGTGTGTGTTGTGTATGTTGTGTGTGTTGTGTATATTGTGTATGTTGTGTATATTGTGTATGTTGTGTATATTGTGTATGTTGTGTGTGTTGTGTATGTTGTGTGTGTTGTGTATGGTGAAAATTCAGTATTTGAATTTCAGTTAGATTTTTATTTGTATAGTTTTTAAACAATCGTCACAAAGCAGCTCTACAGAAATCCGGATATAAAATGAAAATGAAAACTTCCCTCGCGTCGTATTAAATAATCCTGATAACGCGTCCGTGCCGTGCGAGTCTTCCTGCGCCTGGGCGTAATGAAGGGCAGAAACCCGTGTGTTTGCAGGTGAGTGAGCTGAAGACGGAACTCGTCCAGCATCTGGTGAAAATGACGCGGGACTTCACGCTGCTCTTTTACCAGGTGTGTGATTTCCTGCGTGATTGAACTCTCTTGGAAAACTCTAGAGGCTCAGTGATGTGATGCGTTTTACTGCATCACGATATCGGATTATTTCCACATAAACCTTATTTAACACTGCAGCAACAAAACGTTTTTTTGTGACATCATCTATCCTGGCAGAATAATTTCTGATGCGTCATAAACTGTTTGTTCCTCTGCGTCAGTGTCGTAAAAACGGCTCGGCACTCTATAAGCACTGTAAGGTGTACAGGCGCTCCAGCTGTGGCCAGTGCAGTGGTGCGGTCACCGTGTGCCGCTTAGGGAACGACAACAGGATGACGTACTTCTGCTCACGCTGCCAGACTGAGGATCCGACTGAAATCGACATCAGGTGAGACTTTCTCTGTTCAAAATGGCTCCCTACTCCCTATTAAAGCTCTAAATACTGTAAAAACACACACACACACACACACACACACACACACACACACGATGCTGACATGGTGCTCTGTGGTGTAACAGTAAACTCCCCGGTCCGAACACTTTACCGAAATGGACGAGTCAGAAATTCGTGCAGGACGTCGACTGTGTCGCCACGAAAGAGGAAGAAGAGTGGTCATGTGACCTTTGCACGCTGATTAATCGACCAATCTTCAAGTTCTGTGAAGCGTGTATGAGTCCTCGACCTCTGGGTGAGTCTCAGAACAGTTCAGAAGAAAAAAACTACACTTCTGCCCCTGATGCTGAGACGTAGCCAATCAGACTGTAGTTCCTGCCCATAATGCCACGGTTACCTGTCAGAGCTCAGTTCCCGCCTCCAAGGCTGTTGTAACCAATCAGATCTCAGTTCTCGCCTCCAAGGCTGTTGTAACCAATCAGATCTCAGTTCCTGCCCAATTCTCACTGTAACCAATCAGATCTCAGTTCCCGCCCCTATTGTCACTGTAACTATTTTAGCTCAGACTTAATTGATGTTTAATGAATTGATTAATGAATGATTAATTTCCCGATATTAATTAAATAATCAAATAAACTAAAACACTCACTCACTCACACACTCCTCTGTAACTGAGACTCAGAACTCTCGTCTTTTCTTCCTCTCGCTCTCTGCAGCTCGTACAGACGCAGTGAAGGATCCTTCCTCCTTTAGTGCACTCATCCGCTTCCCTCACAACACTTTCTCCAAACCGCAGCAGGAAGTGAAGCTCCACCGCAGAGCTGCGTTCGGGAACACCACCCTCGTCCTGTCTGACCTCGGCGCCGGACCCGCTACGCCTCCGAGTCACGCCAGCGGCCGCAGGAGCGGCGTAGGGCTAGGGAGCGACTCCAGCACTGCTGGGATTGGGACACAGCCCACAGGAGCTCATATCAGCAAACGAGCCTCGCCTGGATTTCCCAGCATTCCTAGCAAGAGGAGGAAGACGGAGAGCGAACGTCTGACAGGAGGAGAGCAGCAGGATGAAAACCAGCACACTTCAAGGTGAGGCTGTGTTTAAATCGCCTGTAGTGTGCACTACTTTCTGTCATCTCTCCGTTTTAAAACACTTCTGATTCTGTCTCATTCCAGCAGTGGCACTACTGCACTACCCACAATCCCTTGCTGCACCACTCACCGCCGTCCCGGCGTCCTCAGGGTGGTCACTAAAGAGGGAGAGAATAAAGGCAGACACTTCTACACTTGCGCCCTTCCCCGAGGCTCCCAGTGTAACTTCTTTGAGGTAAAAAAATTTTTTTTTTAAAGTTTGATTTATTTAAATTTCAGGAAAAGATAAAGAAAAAAAATATCAAAGGTGAATAAAGGAAAGAACTCTTGAAAGAAAAAAATGAATACTTGTATCTTCTGGTTGTATAAAACCCAGAGACGTAGCAGACGCTTCTGCGCCTCCTAATGCTGGAGTCTGTTTAGTTTTTGTCCTGTTAGAGTTGCCGTAGTCCAGCAATGTTTTGCATCAGGGGAAAAAAATACATTATAATTCATTATAATTCTCAAAATAAAATGAGATAATAAACAGTTTGCTTTAAGAGCCGCTGAGACAGAGAGAGCAGCAATCCAACATTTTACAAAGCACATAAGTTATACATGAGCTCTAATTGTTTTTATTTTTCTTTATGAGTTAAGTCTACTCTAAAATCATTATTTTACAAATATATCTATATTTTTTTTCGTCGTGGCAGTGGGCTGATCTGCACTTCCCCACGTGTCATCACGCTAAACGCACCCTGATGAGAACCGTCCTCAAACTGGGGCCGAATAACGGGCGACGTTTTTACGTCTGTCCGCTGAAACAGGGGAAGCAGTGCGAGTTCTTCCAGTGGGCGGAGCAAAGCCCGTGAGCCAATCAGCTGCTCACACGTCATCACCCACAGTTACACCCGGCACTGTGGATCGTTTCATTATAAACATTTCATTTAAATATGCAAACAGAAATCATTTCTGTTTTAATGTAGCTGCTTTATTTGGTTCCAATTAATCAAATATAGATAAAAAAATTAAACACTTTTCACTATATTAATAAAAATGTTCTTTAGGAATGCAAGTTATATTTGTATAAAAATATTATTTACATTTTTTTACCCAATTTCTAGAAGTTTTTACATTTTCTGAGTTTTTTTTACATTTTTATTTTTGAAATAGATTGATTTAATTTTTGGGTTAAAAAAAAAGAAAAAGATTTTTAACCGCAGTAATAAAAAAGGTTTCTTAAAAATTAAATGTACATTTTGTATGTAAAAATTCTCAATTTCATTCCGCCAGATTTCTAAAGCTGACTTTTGGCGTAAATACACATTTACTTTAAATAAAATATTAATATTTAATATTAGTTGCGTCTCTTTATGTTAATGTGCTGTATTTTTGTATTAAATTTGCGCTTCTGGTTGAAGGGATGAACTTTCTCTGATTCCTCAAATAAAGACATTTTTCCTCTTTGAGTCTGAAAAAAATTTATTAATTTTATTTATTAAAACTTGAGCAGTGTGTAATAATTCAACATGAGCCCGGTGCTGTAGCGCTGAGCTGCTGCCAGTGTTTATTCAGGGATGTGTGTTGTGCGTGAAATCGGCGCTACACACAGTCGACTTTGTGCAGCTGCGGTCTGTTGCTCTGTGGATTAAACACCGTGAAGGGAAACTGCGAGAAGCCCGAGACTTTATTACACGCTGCACCTTTAAAACAACAAACAACAACAAAAATATTAGAAAAAAAAAACAACATTTATACCAGAATAAACAAACCATTCTATATTTATTCTCTAATAAAATGTATTATTCCAAATGATGAAAAAAAAACCACACCACTGCTTTATTAACTTTAATTATTATTTAATTATTTAAACAGATCTGAGGAAAACATGTCGAATACTTAATACTTTTACTGCTATAAACTAATTCTCCTGTTTTTATTTTAACAGGAAAGACGTTTTATAAATTACAGATTCACCGTGAGTCCGTCAGCGAGGAGTGTTTTACATTTAATTATCTAAAAAATAACAGATTTTTTGTTAAAACCTGTAAAAATTAAATAATATGCATTAAATAACTGAATCCTTAAAGGTTTTTTTTAGGTAGTTTAATAAGTTTTAAAATTTTACTGAAGCAACTTTTAATTTTTATCTTTTATTTTATTTTTTAATATTAACTTTCTTTATAAAATTATTAAACGATGGCCCTTAAATAGTTCTTAAAAGTTATTTAAGACCTTTTTGTGTTTTTACTTTCATAAGCTAGCGGTTTACATAAAGCAGTGAGTGTTGACTAAAAACTACAACAAAACAATTTTATTTTTTATTTTAAATAAATAAATTAATTGCTGTTAAGTGATATTCATTTTTATTTTTTTTTAAAATAACTATTAAACCACAGAGTCCTGAAAGGTTATTTAAATATAAAACGAGTGTATTTATATACAGTATACATACAGTACAATGCAGTTATTATTTTTATTCATAAATTAGCAGCTTAAGTTTTATTCTTCAGCTATTCTCATGGTTTTTAATAATTAATAACTGTTTATTTAAATGAAATCTAACATTCGTTATTAATGAGTTCATTTTGATTACTGGAGTAGAGTTATCTCTGAGTAGCAAATTAAGAAAAGTACAAAAATATATATTTTTAAATCAGTTATAATCAGTTAACCTAATATTCTAACTTTATTAAATTTCTTAACAGTATTTTTTTAAATAATTAAACAGGGGCAAGTCGTTAAAGGCTATTTTATTATATAATGTAATATTTATACACAATGTGTTTATTTTTAAACTCATAAATGAGTCATTTATTTAATCTTTACGGAAGCCATAATGTAATCAGGAAAGACTTTTAAAAAATATTTGTAAAAATAAATTTAGATTTTTTATTTATTAGTTATTTATCTATCTAAATAATACCTAAAGTACTGATGATTGTTGAATTGATACCTGAACATAATTTGAGAGCTTTTACTTTAGTGCTATAATAAGACTTTAAATGGTTGATTATAGGCGGATATTTTAAAACGTCGGCTCTGATTTATTTCGTTTAATTGACCCACAGTAAGAGTCACAGTTAAACTCACCGAATCCGCCCGTGCGGTTGGCACAGATGATTGCCCCAAAGACTTGTGGGTAATGCTTCTTGATCCTGTAGATGGCGGTTTCACAGGCGGCGGTGGGTTCGAGTCCTAACCTCATCAACTCCACCGCTAAAAAACTGTCAACAATCACACGATTAAAAGCCACTGCCGTTACATCCGAGATTAATAATCTTATTTACTTAAAAATCAAACATTTTTAACAACTTCACCATTACATACTTATTATAAATATCAAAATATTAGCAAAAATATTATCAATGATATTTTCAGTGTCCTTAAAGAGGCAACTGTGATTTACCTTCTAATTACCAAGTCATTCATTACGATTTTATTTATTTATTTATTTATAAAATGTTATTTCTGTATTTCTTTCCCTCGAATACATTAAATTTAGTTACAGTTAAATATTCAGTATAATATTTTGATGTCCTCTACAGTTAAGATAAAATAAAAGCTTGTTAGTCAGGAGTTAATTCTTTATCTTTAAATGCAATTCTTTTTCATTAAACATTGGGAGGAATAATCAGGAAGTGAGCAGTGCATTATGGGTAAGTTGTTCTCTTAAAGTCAGCGCTGAACCAAACAGACGGAAAGTTACCTGGGCAGGAAACGCATCATGACGTCACCATCACCTGTCGCTGCAGCGCCCCCTACTGCAGTGTCTGCGTACGCCCCGGCTCCGGCTATCGGAGAATCTCCAACTCGGCTGCAGAAGCACACGCATGATAATAATATAAATATTAACAAATCGTGACACATTTCCAACAGTCCCAAATCAAAATATTAGTAAAGTACTAATAGTAAAGGATTAATACACTATTTCTGGTAAAGCACATGAATGCATTGAATGAAAAAAACAATCATGAATTAACTCTAAATGTATGAACATTACTACAAACAGTAAAATAAGATCAATTTTTTACATTAATTTGGTCAATTTTTTATTTTCTTTCTCTCACCCTGGAACTTTATGGCTCGCTCCATTGGTAGACGTCGCTGCAACCACCTGGCCGCTGCGTCCAATCACAATCATCCCTAATCAAAACAAGAAAAAAAAAATAATTCAAGATGATTCGGAATGATTTGGAGTGAACTGGAGTGATTCGTAGTGATTCAAAATGATCTTAAATGAGTCTGAGTGATTTGGAGTGATGCAGAGTGACTCAGAGTGATTCAGAGTGATCTTAAATGATTTGGAGTGATTCAGAATGATCTTAAATGATTCAGAGTGATTCAGAGTGATCGTAAATGATTCAGAATGATCTTAAATGAGTCTGAGTGATTTGGAGTGATTCAGAGTGATTCAGAGTGATCTTAAATGATTCGGCGTGATTCAGAATGATCTTAAATGAGTCTGAGTGATTTGGCGTGATTCAGAGTGATCGTAAATTATTCAGAATGATCTTAAATGATTCAGAGTGATTCAGAATGATCTTAAATGATTCAGAGTGATTCAGAGTAATCTTAAATGATTCAGAGTGATCCATTCACTACTCACTTTAAGTCTCCATCCGTAAGTCCAGCGCACAACATAAGCACTGATGGTAGTTATTTGATGTTACAGTGTTTATACGGTGTGCGAAGGAGTGTGTGCATGAGGGAGTGTGTGTGTGTGTGTGTGTGTGTGTGTGTGTGTGTGTGCGTGCGTGTGTGTGTGTGTAAAGAAATAAAGTGTAAAGTGAAAGCTGAGTTCTCTAGAACACTGCGTTCATGTCTGTTCGTGTATGTAAAGCGCTAATATCATACGCTAACCGCCAGTTTCCAAATTAGGTAGCTGATGTTTTTTTCTTTATGACGCGGTGTTTTATGTGCAGCATTCCAAACCACAAGCTAAATTAATCTGAAGCACGACGTAGAACTTTCTGTGCTGTCGTGTGTGTGTGTGTGTGTGTGTGTGTGTGTGTGTGTGTTGTTTATCTCCAGTACACCAGAATGAATGTAATAATATCGTTACCGATGGTATCATGGGAGCGGAGGTTAATTAATCCTCGCTTCTGCCTCGGCTTCACTTCAGCTCGGGGTTTATACGGCCCACATGACACGGAAGGATCCGGAAAAACGTTCTGGAAATACAGAGAAAAAAAATTGAATCTAAATCCAATTCCATGCTTTAGTCATGAAAAATATTATGTTTAAGGACTTTTTTTTTTTTTAAGAATACACAAAATATAAAAACTAGTTCTTTATTCACATCATGAGCCCATAAAAGTGCTAAAACCTGTAATTCCTGTGCATCAGTCATTATTTCCTCATTCTTCTCTTGTTCCTAAACCCGATTTTTCTTTCTACATTTATATTTTAATTCATTTTTTCAACGTATGTTGATCTTTTCTTCTCGGCTTAGTTTGTATTTATACATTAAACTTTAGAATTGATTTCACGTTATTTTCATTTATTTTAAAAACTCATATTTTTAACATTACATTTAAATTACTGCTCTTATCATTATATAAAATTAATTTCTTTCATTTTTAATAAATAAATCTTAATAAACATTTGAAGAATTCGAGCATTTCAGGGCACTCCGTGTGTACTGTGTGTAAAATGTAGTAATTTAAATAATCCTGGTTAATAATACGATGAAGGAGTTTTGCGTTACTCGTGTTATGTTTTTTTCTGATTAATTTTGAAGGATATTTCTAAAATTCCTGCTCGTTTGCTCACCTTCCTGTAGTTCGGTTGGCATTTCTGGCTCAGCCACTGTGAGAAAGTGTTCATCGACTCGTTAGTGGACAGACTTTCAGATTTGAAGCCCATGTCCTGAGCAAACGCCGTCACTGCACGGAGAAAGAAAAACGGAGGGGGAATATTGGACTTGTACTTTCAGTAACAGGAAACACTATTCGCTGTAAAACAGGGACTAAA
>CM074980.1:689162-700163 GCA_037576825.1 Pangasius krempfi | reverse complement strand
CGCTCCAACATCTAGTGGAAAGACTTCGCAGAAGAGTGGAGCTCATTATAACAGCAAACACAGGGAATAAATCTGGAATGAAATCAATAAAACAACATTACAGAGTGAGTAATAAACACTGTGTGGTGCTGTTGTAGGAAAATAATCAATAACCGGGTGGTGTGAGGAAGCGGAGTTACTGCTACCACCATGCAGTTGATTATTTCCCATAACAGCACGTCCCCAAGTGCTTTATTCCTCTTACACCACAGCAATACTTTTTTATCTGTTTATAGTTACATGTAATGTCCTGTGAAATGAGTCAGTTCCTGTTGTCGCTTACGTTACAGCAGCTATAATCAGTCGTTCCCTCACCGGCGTCTCTTTATTCTCTCTCTTCTAGTTAATAAGACAAAATAAATCGCAGCTTGTTGCGCATGTTAGCGAGAAACCGCAAAGAAGCGTAAACTCCTCTGTCCTGAAGACGTCAGAAACGACGTCAACATTTTATGTCAAAATCTCAAAATGAAAGTTTATTTATCTTTTTTTGTTTGTCTCGACCTGATGCTGAACAAGCGAATAATCCTGCTTTCGATCTACAGTGACCTAATAACGAGGAGTTTTATTTCTATCTGGCAACCACGTTCAGGACGGATTTTTTTTTTTTCCTCCGGAGTGTGTGTGTGTGTGTGTGTGTGTGAGTGAAAGAGAGAGAGAGAGGGGAAGCTGCAGCTGCTCACACACACACACACACACACACTGTAAATCCTCTCCTCATCCTCATCAGCGTCTCTTCCTCCGCGCTGTTCGGATCAACTTTGGAAGTTTATTTCCATCCAGAAGCGCGATGGAGCCGTGAAGTCGGGGTGAGTGTGTGTGTGTGTGTGAGTGTGTGTGTGTGTGTGTGAGTGTGTGTTATATTTACGATGACCGCGCGCGCGTGCGTGCAGCGGCTTTATTTCTCATTTTGCTCTTAACACACTCACATTTTATTGCATCTTATTAACGCACAGTTTGTCTAACATGCAGCTGATCCTCATTCTCTGTTTAAGACTCTTAAAAAAAAAGAATGTATATTAATAATTAAAATAAAAAAGGCTGGAGATGAAATGCACGTGAGATGCAGTGATGATGCCGCGAAGAACAGACGCGACTTTTATTTATTTATTTATTTATTTATTTATTTATTTATTTATTTAAATTAATTGATGTGTTTAATGCAGCACCGTGATTTTGAGCCACTGTATGCAAACTGTTTCCTCTGTGAGGCTTCATGTGTCTTTTATTTGAGTGAAATAAGAGCAGAGCTACTCTCATTTTGATTTCTTTATGTATTTATTTTTGTTTAAACCTTTATTTCAGCAGTGTAGTCATAATGAGACAAAAATCTCTTGCAGAAGAAGGCAACACAACAGTTAGCTCCTAACCAGCATTCAGACACCAACAGCAGCGATGTGAAAGGATTAAAAACAATCACACCGACCTGATTCTCTTATAAATACAATTACACACGTTTTAGATGCTTCAGTGAGTTTGTTCTGTAGAATAGTTTAGTGTCCGGTCTTCATCCACAGATCCAGAGAGAGAGAGAGAGACAGAGAGAAAGAGAGAGAGAGAGAGAGACAGAGAGAAAGAGAGAGAGAGAGAGATCCAGAAAGAGAGAGAGAGAGAAGCCTTGGCACCTGTCTCATGATATTACTCATTAATTATTGTCAGATTAAATATCATGATAATACTCAGTATCAACGATCGACCAAAACTATGACATCCCTCTCTCTCTCTCTCTTTATCTCTCTCTCTTTATCTCTCTCTCTTTTAAATCCACAGTGTAATATCTTTATATCAAAGCAAGCATATCTGTTATATAAATATGTTTATTTGTTCCTGAGCAAAACGTCTCAGAAAAAGAGTTAAAAATACATTTTGGTGATTTCAGTGTCTTTAATGCGACTAAACCTGAGCACTGAAACACGTCGTGACATCGCGAGTGCATGAAGTGCTCGATGCAAGAAAAAAAGACACAAATTTCCCTCTTTTCCATCTCTTTAGAACGAATAAATCACCTTTATACCACGTCAGGTGTCTGTAATGGATATTTGTATATAATTGCAGGCGTATATCAGGTGTTTTCCGTGTCACGTTCGGGATAAATCATCGACTGACGAGTTTCTGCAGAAACAGTCACGTTTTATTGGAGTGTTTGGTATTAAAACTAGTTGAACTTTTAGAAATGAACACTAATTCCTAATTCAGTGCAAAGAGAGGTGTATAGAATTTCTTTTAAAAGATAAAAAATGCGTATAAATCAGTGAATATTTATATTCATATAAATTGTAGCTATATATTAAAATGATAGCATATATATTTATATGTAGTTATGATGCATGGGTCAAGTTATTTCTATATTTTTTATTTTATTACCCTTTTTAGGTTTATATTGATATTTTTTGGCCAACAGTTGACCCAAACTGTCCTTCAGGATCAATAAATCTTATCTTAGTAGCGCAGCACGCTGGTACTTTATTTGACTTTCTCTTGTGTACGTTGTTGTTGTTCCCAATGTGCAGCTTTAAATCGTAATTAAACGATTATATCACTAATTGTAAAGCTGAAGAAGGTCTTTTACCCAAAATATCTGGAGAAAGAGATAGAGTCAGTTTTAATAAACACATTACATTCTGTTTTTGCCTTAAAAAAAATAAAAAAGTCGGCTCTTATTATCAGACGCTTCCAAACTTTTGGTGTGCAGTTTATTAGTGTGAACGTTTGAGCCGGGATTTTTATTCCCTGCACGACTCCGTTTCCTTTCACTTCCAGTTTCCTGAATGTGATTATAAAACACTTCCTTATGCATCTCGTTGCATCTCAATTTCTGATTTTGTACATTAGGATTTTTTTTCACCGTGACCACCTGCTGCTTTTAAAGCCTGCTATCTTATATTTTTTCATCCTTCGTGAATAGCCTGGGCGTAACGCCTGTGTGCTGATTATTTCTCATCAGGAAGGTTTTATTGCGGACGTTTTTCACTGAAAGTCTGATTAGAACATTTTGTGCCTCGATCCAGCGTCTTTCAGGAGAGCATCTCAGTGCATCTGATTCATCTTTACTGCTTTAATGTATTTGTGTATGTATATATGTGTATATGTGTGTGTGTGTGTGTGTGTGTGTGTGTGTGTATGTGTGTGTAATGTATGAATTCACTGAGTTTGCCGATCATACGGTTTACCAGTTTTAGTAAACAGGATGGAGTGTGTGCATGATGCTTTAGTCTTTATTTTTAGTTTCATCGTGTGTTCGTTGCCGTTATTTGGTTCTCGTTCGTGTCGACTGTGCTGTAATCCGCTTAATTTCCTGACTTTAAAAGGAAAAAAGTCCACACTGAAATCCAGATCAACAGCACATTCATTTACTCATTTATTCACTTACTCTGCCCTAATCTCAGCTTTTTTGGATATTCTCTCTTGTTAAATATAAAATGCTGTTTATAATTCTCAGTAGGGCTGCGCGGTATGGCGAGATGTGCGTTATGGCGAGATGCGCGTTATGGCGAGATGCGCGTTATAGCGAGATGCGCGTTATGGTGAGATGCGCGTTATAGCGAGATGTGCGTTATAGCGAGATGTGCGTTATGGTGAGAGATATCGAAGGAAGATAGAAAAATGTCTACTGATAGATATTTTCCTCTAGTGTCTATAACGCCAGTGTCGCAAATAAGCCACTTTCAGCAGCTTTCGTCGCGAAGGTCGGAGCTACAGGGCGGAGCTACAGGGCGGTACTTCTGTCGCTTGGACGTGATTTGAGTTAAAAAATCAGACGCTGAACAGAAAACAGTCATTTGTAAAACTGGTCCATAGGATCAATGTCAGGCTTGAGATTAGGATCAGGAGTAGGATCAGGTTTAAGATTAGGATCACAACCAGAATAAGGTTGCGGATCAGGATTAAGATCAGGATCAGGATTGTCAGATGTTATCCCTGTTAGTCCTGTATTGTAGAGGCTGCAGAATCAAGATTAGGATCAAAATCAGGATTAATATTAGGATCAAGATCAGGATTAAGTTTAGGATCAGGAGAAGGATTAGGGTCAGGATTACAGTTAGGATTAAGTTCAAGATTAGAATCAGGATTAAGATCAAGATTGTAAGATGTTATCTCTGTTAATCCTGTAAAACTCACAGAGGAAAAAAAATAAAAATAAGGCTCAGTTACAGTGTAGATACAGTCTAGGGTTGCCAGGTATTTTTATTTTGGACCATTTTTAGTTTAATTTCTAATCTTACAGTGTAACTTTTATAGGTAGTGTAATGTGATAGTTTGTGAAAATTCCAATCTGGCAACAATCTGATAATCTCACGTACGTTTTAATGCTTTAGATTTGTTTTTGTATTTTTGTTTTTGTTTAATATTTATTTCTTTTCCCTGAGTACCGGTGTTAATTCAGCACTTTAGTGTTAATTTAACTCTAGGTGTTAATTTGTCAGTGTGCTCGGTGTGTCCTTACCTGCCGCTCGCGCTAAATTTCAATTAAAGTCCCATTAACGGCTGTTTTGATGTCGTGAGTAATTGAGTCGCTCGTAAAAGACAATTAACACCTGATGAGCTTCTTGCTAATATCGCTAATGTATCATTGAGTGAGTGCAAGAAACACGACAAGGACATGATCATTTCAGCCTGAAACCATTCATCATAATCATCATCGTCGTCGTCTTCAACACACACACGCACGCACACACACACGCACACACACACACACACACACACACACACACTGAGAGCTCATTAAAAACCTTCAGTGGTGTTTGATTGCTCCAATTGATTTGATTGATTTTGTGGGAAATTGTGTTAATTCATGCTGCAGGCCGCAATTCAGAAAAAAAACATCTCGTTCTGTGCCATTGTGTGTGTGTGTGTGTGTGTGTGTGTGTGTGAGAATGAGTGTGTGTAGGTGGGAGGCCACATGCAAGATTGAACAATTTGTTTAATTATTTATTGCTAGTTTGTCTGAGCGCTTTTCATCAGCACCCAGTGACGTGACGACGCCTTCACACTCACGACAAATCGGTTTAATTATAAGCTCAAAAGGCGTCATGAGGGAGAGACGAGACGAGCGTCAGTGTCTCGGGTTTCTAAATAAAGTTTTAAATTAACTAATACATTTGAGCTAACACTAATATGTTTTTTTTGAGTACATGCATTCACTGAAGCTGATCCGTAGCTCCGCCTACTTTTTGTCAGCGTTAGTTATAGGTATAATTTAGACACATACTGTGTATAGTTTAGGTTCCAGGTTTTATGTATGAATACATAAATACAGCTGTACACGCGTCCTAAATAAATCTTTCTAAAATGAATCTTTTATGCCTGGACCTCACTCAAAGATTTATTCAGTTCTGACTGATGAAATGGTAAAGACAGATTTTTATAGTTTTTTTGTCCTGGACAAAACGTTTTTCAGTCATCAAATCAAAAGATCAAAAGATTTACGCAGAATAAAATGCCACAGTTTCGGGTTAGGCTCACATTCGAGGCCAATATTAAGTACGTAAATATGACAGTATTTATTAATGAATTAATATCATCTCTTTATAGACAGCAAGAACTCCGTCTCAGACATGGACTACTAAAGCAAAATCTGGCAACCTCGGAGGTGTGAACTGCACGCAGGTAATTTTTAACAATCAGAATGTGGAGCTCAGAAAATCCACTTAATCAGCTGCGTAACCCGACTCTGAATACCAGCAACTTTCCCCATGTAAATACTGACACAACTTATGGACTTAACTCACCAAATCTGCAAATGGAGCTCACTCTTTCACTCCGTCGCTCTCTCTCTCTCATTCTCTCTCTCACTCAGTCGCGCTCTCTCTCTCTCTCTCTCACTCTCTCTGTCACTCAGTCGCGCTCTCTCTCTCTCGCTCTCTCTCTCATTCTCTCTCTCACTCAGTCGCGCTCTCTCTCTCTCTCTCACTCTCTCTCTCACTCAGTCGCGCTCTCCCTCTCTCTCTCACTCTCTCTCACTCTTGCACTCTAACTCACTCGTTCCCTCACTCGCTCTCTCTCTCTCTCTCTCTCTCTCTCACACTCTCTCTCACTCAGTCACTCTCTCTCTCTCACTCTCTCTCACTCTTGCACTCTCACTCACTCAGTCACTCTCTCTCTCTCACTCTCTCTCACTCTTGCACTCTCACTCACTCATTCCCTCACTCGCTCGCTCTCTCTCTCTCTCTCTCTCTCTCTCTCTCTCTCTCTCTCACTAGGAAGTGCGCACTTCCCCCTGCAGCTCTCCACCCGCTACACTCGATTATTATTACCTAACGCCCACGTTCACTTTAAACCTCCATCATCAGATTTCAAGTTCCTAATCGACTTAGCTCTACCTAACTTCCTGAACTCCACACACACACACACACACACACACACACACACACACACATACACACCTCTCACAGATCCATTGATGCTGGTCTACTTTCTAGGAAAGCAGAATCATTTAACTCAGCACCTTAAAGCTCAGTTCTGATGTTTTGTTCAGTTCCTCTCAGGGTTCTTTCACATGCGCAGTGTTTGACTGCAGCGAGAAAGTGATTCGACTCTGAATCGATTCACGTGCCGGAGGTGGGATTTTCGTTTTTTTAGATTTTTTGCGAGCTGCTGAACTGAGCCAAAGCACAGAGCTGTAGAGCTGCAGAAATGTCTTTCGCTCGATAGATCTGAGAGAAAATAAATGCTGGTTGTGACACAAAACGTTTAAAACTTGCTGTTTCTATAATCATCTAATTTTTTACTGAGCGTCAGTTTTGTAATTAAACACTCTTGCTAAAGATTAGTGTTTTATTTTCAGCCGTCACACATCTGACCAGAGAAAGAACGAGTTCATAGCAAACGAATCAAAAGAATCAGTTTCGTTCTGATTCGGACTCGGCAAACGCAAAGTGTGACAGTGCCCTTAGTTCATCTCGGTACTGGTAAGAAAATATGGGCGGAGCTAGCAATAGTGCTGATCATTGATTGGTCAAACACAAAAGTCAATGATTATACAGTGGATATATAAAGTTTACACACCCCTGTCACACACCTCTGTTAGAATGGCAGTTTTCTCTCACCTTTATTGTGAAAGTGGAGCCTATACATTAAAGTGAAAAACAGTCAAAATCATTTTGTGGAAAAAAAATTAAAAATAAAAAGTGTACAATAACCTTGTTGCATAAGTTTGCACACCCTTTTATAACTGCGGATGTGACTGTGCTCAGAATGAACCAGTCACTTTCAATCTCATGTTCAAAAGTAATTATCATACAGCTGTCATCAGTGAAATTATTCTGATTAACTCCAAATAGAGACCCGCTGTTTCTGAAGGATCTTCTTCACATCTTCTTGGTTTCATCCGAATGCTGAAGCCATGGTCTGCAAAGAGCTTACAAAGCCTGTACAGGGTCCCACTGTCGGAAGGTATCGATCAGGAGAGGGGTATAAAAGAATTTCCAAAACATTAGATGTACCATGGAACATCGTGAAGGCCATCATCAACAAGTGGAGTGACATCACCAAGAACAGGATGTCCTGCCAAAATTTATAAAAGGACAAATGGCATTAAAAGAGCTGCAGAAACATCTAACAAGTACTGATTTCTCTCTGCATGTGACAACAATCTCTCATATTCTTCACATGTCTGGGCTGTGAGGTAGGGCGGCTAGACAGAAGCCATTTCTCCCCAAAAAACATCCAAGATCAACTCAATCACCCCAAACCATGTGGCAAAAAGTGTTATGGTCCGATGAGACCAATTCCAAAAGGTATAGTAAGTCCATAATTCCAAAAAGTATGTTTGGTGCAAAAAAAAAAGCACATAACCAAAAGAACACCGTACCCACGGTGAAGCACGGTGGTGGCAGCATCATGCTTCAGGGCTCAGAACTGGGGCTTTTATCAAGGTGGAGGGAATCATGAATAGCTACAAATACCAGCTAGTTTCAGCACAAAACCTGAAGGCTTCTTCTAAAACACTTGATGAAGTGGAATTTCACCTTTCAGCAAGACAATGACCCAAAGCATACATCACCATCAACAAAGAAAGAGCTTCACCAAGAGAAGATCAATGTTTCTGAACGGCCGAGCCAGAGCTCAGACCTGAATCCTATCGAAAATCTGTGGGGTGACCTGAAGCCACTGTGCACAGGAGATGCCCTCACAATCTGATGGATCTGGAATGTTTTTGCAGGAAAGAGTGAGAAAATATCGCCAGATATAGATATAGACTGTTAGCCAAAAAGACTGATGTAATAAAATCAGAAGGTGCTTCTACGAGGTATTAGTTTAGGGGTGTGTATACTTATGCAACTAGGTTATTGTACATTGTTTATTTTTCATTTTTTCTCCAAAATGATTTTTTACTGTTTTTCGCTTTAATTTATAGGCTGCAATTTTAACAGGGGTGTGTAAACCTTTTATGTCATGATGATGATGTTGCTGAGATCTTTTTCCCCACATGATTTAAGATTTAGGAGAAAACATTACAATATAAAGGTTTAGATTTGCTTTTGTATATTTATCCACAGTAATTATTCCCTGTCGCTGATATTGATCCTGATTTGACATTTTTAAAAAACCCTGTCATTAAGTGCCGTTATCAGGAGGTGTGGTTTTTCTAGCTAAATATTAGCAACGAGGATAAAAGATTGTGATTTTCTTTCTCCACAAGCGACACAGTAGAAGAACGACGCGAGTTGCTGTGCAGAGGCTCTGGTAAAAATGGTCGCGTGTGCTGTTATCAGCGCGTCAGACACGGGGAGGAAATTCATTCATGTTTTAAAGAGAAACAGAAAATATGCATGAAGCAGGTTTCGTTTCAGGAGTTTGTGTAAAGGCGGATGTCGGGCTTCATCCTGCGCTCGTCTGCGGGGTGAAAGAAGCAGAGCAGAGCTGAAGTAAGCGACAGAAACGGAGTGCAGCGTCTCAGGAGGAGGAGCAGGACACAGAGAGTGAGGCGTTCTGCAGACGCTGCTCATTTCCTGCAGGAGGAAAAGGTCAAACTTTACACGTGTCTCGTCTCCGCGCCGCGTCCTCGGATTAACACCCAAATAAAACACACAGAGCTTCGCAACGCAGCACACGGAACACGCGGAACATACGGAACACGCGGAACATACGGAACACGCGGAACACACGGAACACGCGCAGCATACGGAACACGCGGAGCACACGGAACACACGGAACACGCGGAGCACACGGAACACGCGCAGCATACGGAACACGCGGAACATACGGAACACGCGGAACACACGGAACACGCGGAGCATACGGAACATGTGGATTCAGCCGGAGCAGATTGTATTTCCCTTGTTTCAGTGTGTTGTAGATAACGACAGAAATCAGACGAGTGGTGCGTCACTAACACTCTGAGCACACTAACGCTCCGAGCACACTAACGCTCCGAGCACACTAACGCTCCGAACACACTAACGCTCCGGACACACTAACGCTCCGGACACACTAACACTCCGGACACACTAACGCTCCGGACACACTAACGCTCCGAGCACACTAACGCTCCGAGCACACTAACGCTCCGGACACACTAACGCTCCGAACGCACTAACGCTCCGAGCACACTAACGCTCCGAACACACTAACGCTCCGAACGCACTAACGCTCCGGACACACTAACGCTCCGAGCACACTAACGCTCCGAGCACACTAACGCCCCGGACACACTAACGCCCCGAGCACACTAACGCCCCGGACACACTAACGCTCCGAGCACACTAACGCTCCGGACACACTAACGCTCCGAGCACACTAACGTTCTGAGCAGACTAACGCTCCGAACGCACTAACGCTCCGAACGCACTAACGCCCCGAACGCACTAACGCCCCGAACGCACTAACGCCCCGAACGCACTAACGCCCCGAGCGCACTAACGCCCCGGACGCACTAACGCTCCGAGCACACTAACGCTCCGGACACACTAACGCCCCGAGCACACTAACGCCCCGAGCACACTAACGCCCCGGACACACTAACGCCCCGGACACACTAACGCTCCGGACACACTAACGCCCCGAGCACACTAACGCCCCGGACACACTAACGTCCCGGACACACTAACGCCCCGGACACACTAACGCCCCGGACACACTAACGCTCCGGACACACTAACGCCCCGGACACACTAACGCCCCGGACACACTAACGCTCCGGACACACTAACGTTCCGGACACACTAACGCTCCGGACACACTAACGTTCCGGACACACTAACGCTCCGGACACACTTGTGTGAAGAGGATAAAATACAACATAACGTTTTATCAGATGTTTAGATTTTTAGTGACGGGACGTGAGAGTGAACACCGCATTCAACACTAGTGTTCATTATTGTGACAGGTTCTGGATATGAATAATAATCAAACCCAACACTGTGTTTATTAATCCTTCACTTTATTGTTGCGCGTCATTTTAAAATTATGATCGAATCTTTAATACGTGAGATTCAGTAAAAAATAAACGTGTGGTATGTAATCACCAGAGTGTTGACTTAAAAGATTACTGTACTGAATTAACACTTTCAATTCTAAATTAACACCTTGCAGTTGAAAAATGAACACCATATGGTGCTCAGTCGAATGCTTACAGTCTAGAATTAACACTATGGTGCTGAATTAACACTGTGTGGTGTTTAATTAGCACTGTGTGGTGTTTAATTAGCACTGTGTGGTGTTGAATTAACACTGTGTGATGTTTAATTAGCACTGTGTGGTGTTTAATTAACACTGTGATGTTTAATTAGCACTGTAGGGTGTTGAATTAACACTGTGTGATGTTTATTTAACACTGTGTGGTGTTTAATTAGCACTGTGTGGTGTTTAATTAGCACTGTGTGATGTTTAATTAGCACTGTGTGGTGTTTAATTAGCACTGTGTGGTGTTGAATTAACACTGTGTGATGTTTAATTAGCACTGTGTGGTGTTTAATTAACACTGTGATGTTTAATTAGCACTGTAGGGTGTTGAATTAACACTG
>CM074980.1:673180-686097 GCA_037576825.1 Pangasius krempfi | reverse complement strand
AGATCGAAGCTCGGTGATCGATGTGGTTAGTGATGATCATGTCACTGAGGTTTTATTGACCTGAGCTCTTATTGACGTTTCTCCTTCATGCATATTTTACGTGTGTTATGTGTTATGTGTTGTGTGTATTATGTGTTACGTGTGTTGCACGTGTTATGGGTGTTATGTGTTGTGTGTCTTACAAGTGTTATGTGTTATTTGTGTTGTGTGTTATGTGTTGTGTGTGTTATGTATGTTGTGTGTTGCGTGTGTTATGTGTGTTATATATGTTATGTGTTGTGTGTTATGTGTTTTGTGTGTTATGTTTGTTACGTGTGTGTTGTGTGTGTTATGTGTTGTGTGTGTTACATGTGTCATGTGTTGTGTGTTATGGGTGTTATATATGTTATATGTTGTGTGTTATGTGTTTTGTGTGTTATGTTTGTTACGTGTGTGTTGTGTGTGTTATGTGTTGTGTGTGTTACATGTGTCATGTGTTGTGTGTTATGTGGGTTATATATGTTATGTGTTGTGTGTTATGTGTTTTGTGTGTTATGTATGTTACGTGTGTGTCGTGTGTGTTATGTGTTGTGTGTGTTACATGTGTCATGTGTTGTGTGTTGTGTGTTATGTGTGTATGTTCTCCGTCACACACGTCTTTGGGTTTGCGCTGGCTCTGCTGCATTTGCACAATTTGACGTTTCACACAGCTATTAGACAGCAGCGTCACGGCTGATTGGATCTGACCTGTTTCCCCATCCTGTGGTGTGTCTCACGCTGTGAAGGTGAACACTAGTGAAGAGCTCAAATACTCACGAGCGACAGCAGTGATCGAGCGATAAATACATAAACAAATGTTTATTTAATTCTCTTTTCAAATTCATTTTACATCGATGGAATCCCTCCAGAAACAGACGTCGAATCTTCATTTAGTGTGTCTTCTAGGCTTTGCTTTAATTTCACACTGAGTGCTAAGCAGCTAACAGCTAAAGACACGCGGACGTTAGTTTAGTCGAGCTCAAAAACACGACAGGACAGAAAGTCGTTACGAGATCAGCACCTTCAGCTCCGGCAAACTGAGACTCGTTTTCTCTGTCCAGTGCTCGAGCTCGAGATCAAACATCAAACTGCACGCTGATTTGTCTCGAAACGCGCCGCCATCTTGTCTCTGATATTTCCTGGAAATGAATGGAAGGAGTCTCCAGTATCAGCCCTTTGTAACAGACGTCTTCAGGACGGAGGAGTTTACGCTTCTTTGCAGTTTCTGTGTTTTTTTTCTCTTATTAACTTGAAGAGAGGGAAGAAAGAGAAGCTGGAGGGGGAACGACTGTTTATAGCTGCCATAACGTAAGTGACAACAGGAACGAACCTGTTGCTCTTTAACAGAATAACACCTGCTGTGGTTTTATTAAGGGGAATAAAGCACACTGATGTTCCGTTGTTGGAAATGCTGTTATAGGAACGTAATCAGCTTTGGGTGGTAAAAGTAACTCAGAGTTTATTTCTCTAATTTCTCTCCACTGGAAGAAGTTTAAAGTATTTTAAGAACAACTTGCTGATCATTGAATCATTTCCATACTTTCTCCCGTCTCTAATCTGACGCTTTATTCCCGGACGTCACTCCAAACGTCTGCTACGATATCTTTTTTTATTTCCAGCTAATCACCACCGAACACCATCTGTTTCTCTGAGCCGGTGTTGATTTATATCCTCTGTGTCTCTCTCGTTCCTGCACTCACATGTGGGCAGAAGCAGAGTAAATGAAACACTCAGGCGTTAATGTGTCTATATGTACGTGGATAAGGGGTTCGATTCGGCTCATTTGCATGCGGGAAATAAAAGCATGCCTTTTATCATAGCAGATAAACAAAGTCACTGCGTTTCCAGCTGTTTATCACCTCTAAACTGTGATGTAGTGTGTAGATAAACATCTGCTCGTGAGCGTAAAACAAACTCTGGGTTTGGTGAGTAAATCCAGGACTTTAGAGCATCACAACGTTTCATCTTCATATATATTTATTTATATATATATATATATATATATATACACTTACAGTATCTATACAGTGTGTAATGAATGAATCAGCCATATTGTCTTTATCTGAACTCGAGAGACGTCACGTCAAATCTTTTTTAAATGCAGCAGCGGAATTATGACATTAAAACATTCGGCAGCTCTGATCGTAGCTCAGCTTACAAACGATTAACTTTTTTATTATTAAAAACTGAAAATCAGAAAAGATCTTTTTTATTATTTATAGCTCGGGTTCTAGCTCATGCTAAGAATAAGAGCACAGTGTGATGAAAACTGACAGTGAAAAGAGAAAAAAAACATTCTGTTCATTATCACTCGATAAATTCCAAAAAACAATACAATTTTATTATGTGAAAATAAAACACACTCAAGGCTGTGCGGTTCTAGGAAAACAATCATCGGCAGCGTGGCGTGACGCGGCACGACGCAAAGCCGAGTTACTGCTAACATCCCAGTGTTGAGTAAATCCTCATAACAGCACGTCCCCAAGTGTTTTATTCCTCTTATACCACAGCAACTTACCGACGATTACAGATTTATTTAAAAATGACACGTCATGCTTTTTATCCATTTTTAGTCACGTTTAATGTTCATGCAACAATTTAATTCCCGTTCTCGTGAAACAGGCGTTCCCTCACCAGCGAATCAACACAGCTGGCAAAATTATTCCAAATTTAAGAATCTTGTGTAAAAGTTATTTTTTTTCATATTGCTTATGTAAAGATTAAACTCATTATTGATAGAATTATCTAAAAATGTAATCTAATCATAATGTTCTAATAAATAAAAGGATCTAATATATATCTAATATCTAATATAAACTCCAATAATCTGATCATATCAGTGTACTTGTGAGCGATGAATGAAGGAGTTTTATGAGGAGGTTTTTAGCTCCACATACAGTCTAGATAACATTTTTCCTGCTTTTCCGTTTGATGGATTATGTTCAGTGTTCAGACAAACAAAACCAAACTAAATCACAAACGAATCAAAAGAATCAACTCCGCTGTGGTTCAGACTGAGTCGGTTCGCCGCTCAGTCACGCTGCTGCAGGAATCTTCCTCGTTCGCGGTTACTGGTTTTCTGTCACTCGGTTTTTCAGTAGCAGGTTGTTTTTTTCCGCGCAGTGACACCGAACACAGAGTTACACTGCGATTGATTAGGAATCAACAGGAATCGATAATATTTACAGAAATCTAGCAAACTCACTGAACATTTCTGTAATTTCACTGAGGCTGTAAATTGATTCGTTTGTCAGCATTTAACCAACTGACTTAATTTTTTAAGGCAGAAAACAAACAAACAAAAAAACAAGAGTGTGTGTGTGTGTGTATGCTAGTATACAGAGTGTGTGTGTGTTAGTGTTCTGTGTGTGTGTGTGTGTGTGTTAGTGTACAGAGTGTGTGTCTATGTTAGTGTACAAAGTGTGTGTGTGTTAGTGTACAGAGTGTGTGTGTGTGTTAGTGTACGGAGTGTGTGTGTTAGTGTACAGAGTGTGTGTGTTAGTGTACGGAGTGTGTGTGTGTGTGTGTGTGTGTTAGTGTACGGAGTGTGTGTGTGTGTTAGTGTACGGAGTGTGTGTGTGTGTTAGTGTACGGAGTGTGTGTGTGTGTTTGTGTTAGCATCGCATTGTGAGTCCTAAACTCTGTCACTTTGTTCATGATGTGGAAGTTCAGTCCTCCTGCAGTCCCTGTGGCTGTGTGTGTACAGTGTGTGTGTGTGTGTACAGTGTGTGTGTGTGTGTGCAGTGTGTGTGTGTGTGTGTACAGTGTGTGTGTGTGTGTACAGAGTGTGTGTATGTGTGTGTTTTATGTTTCCTGTAAATGTCCTCCATTCGGGATTCTGAGCTGCAGACAGTGCACTTTTTTGATTCCCTGTAGTATCTTCCTCCTACATAGACCTTAATTTCTCTCCCTCCTGCTGTGAATGAGTGTGTGTGTGTGTGTGTGAGTGTGTGAGTGTGTGTGTGTGTGAGTGTGAGTGTGTGAGTGTGTGTGTGTGTGTGTGTGTGTGAATGATTCTCCATGGACTGTGTTTCTCTCCCAAGCTGCCTCCGTTGTTCACCCAGAGAATTTCCTTTAACCCTTTCTGGTCTAAATCCACTATTAACAAACATTAAAAGAATATGATGCACACACACACACACACACACACACACACACACACACACACACACACACACACGTGACTCTGCATAGAGTAGACCTTCCACAAAACACCAGTGAGCAGGTAAAGAGGGGATTAGACGTCAGAGAGGTCAGAGAACATCTGGCATAAAAAAAGCTACATCTGGCAGAAACCAATAATTTCTCATCACACTGAGAACACCATGCTCACTGTGAAGCGCGGTGGTGGTAGCATCCTGTTCAGCGTTCCTGAGTGGTTTCTCTGACTAATCCCCTAATTACTCGCTCACTGACATTTGTTGGATGGTCTGGTTGTAGCCTGGAATCGTGGTTGTGTCGTATTGTTTACATTCATTAATAACGGATTTAACGCTGTAGTTTTTTGTGATATATTTTTATAACCGAACCTTTACTGAGACTTTCTCCAGAACTTTTTTCCATCTCCTTGGTCTTCATGAGGCTGTGTGTTTAGGTGTGTTCTCTGGGTTCTTCCAGGAGCAGGTGGACTTACCCTGACATGCAGTCACAACTTTTACAGTTTTTATTTGTCAATAATTTTGCAAACTAAATCAAATTTTCTTTCCTTCGCTTCAGCTTTGAGTTACTTTTGTGTCGATTTATGACATAAAACCCCAGTTAGGTCTGTGAGGAAAATTTCAAGTGAATGAATAGTTATGTAGAGAGTTTATTTTTATAAGATGCGTATACACACATATATATTTAATATACATATATATCACAAAAATCAAACTCCGGTGGAGATGTCTTGGAATTCCGGGTGATTTTTCTCTGGAATTCCGGCTGTAGTTTAGTAAACTTCCTGTCCTCACTCTGCAGTCTGGCGTCTCTCTGCGATCTTCCAGCACTCGTGTGTTAAATTATAAAAATCTGAGGCACTTTCGCTGTGCAGAATTAAAAATTCACGTCAGGCCCGACAGAGCCGAGTGTTTCTTACATAATCCTGACCTACATAACCTCCGGAAACATGAGCCGACTCGAGAGGAGCTTTTATCAGCGCGAGAACAGGAGGAGAGCAGGACGGTTCGATAATCAGACTCCTGTTTAATGAGTTCGGGAAATTAGAGATCTTTAGGATGGAGATCTTTCAGCGGAGAGGACGATTAGGATTGAACGAAAAAAAACCTGCTGCACTTTTATATCACTTCTTCACACGATGCAGAAACACAACCAGACAATCAGTATCATATTTACACACCTGAGGAATGTTTACTGTGTATCTGTCTATTTATATTCACTCATTTTATACATAAACGCCGTTATCTCCTCTTTTTACTGTAATTATTTTTAATCATCGTTGGTTCTGAGTTTCATTATTATAGGAATAATTCGTCTCGTTATTATAGATGGAATCATAATTATTTTAGATCATAATTATATTGATTGATTGGTTGGTTGATTGATTGGTTGGTTGATTGATTGGTTGATTGATTGATTGATTGATTGATTTGATTGATTGGTTGATTGGTTGGTTGATTGGTTGGTTGATTGGTTGGTTGATTGATTGGTTGATTGGTTGGTTGATTGATTGGTTGGTTGATTGATTGATTGATTGATTGATTGATTATCTTCATCTTTTGGAAGTCGCGTATTTAATGAAATGTTTCAGAACTGATTTCTGATGCTTTTAATTGTATAAAAAGTGCAATTCCACATTTATGTGACCATTTACACGTCACATCCTGACATCTGAGTAGCCTAGAATTATAAAAAAATATATATATGAAAGGCATGTATTATTGTAATTATTGCAATTAAATATAATTTTAGAAGCATAATAATCAGCATAAATTACGTAGAGCTCCATGAATTCACACTAATACTGTGTAATGGCAAAGTCTCTCTCTCTCTCTCTCTGTTTTTCTCTCTCTCTCTTTCTCTCTGTCTGTCTCTCTCTCTCTCTTGCTCTCTCTTTCTGTTTCTCTCTCTCTCTCTCTCTCTGTCTCTCTCTCTCTCTCGTTGAGAAAACAAGCCCCGGAGACCATCGAAGCTCTCACGTTGGTTAATGGAAGCGTGCCCTCGTTTCATGTCTGCAGTGCCTTTATTTATTTTTTTCTTTTTGTCGTTTGTCGTGTCATTCTCTGAGAGCAAGAGAAATGGAGAGATAGATAGAGAGAGGGAGAGAGAGAGGGAGAGAGAGATGGAGCAGCAAAGCGCATGAATTATGCAGAGCTGTCAAAGCCAGATATTGTGATGGATGTAGAGATGGAGGGATGGAGGGATGGAGGCGTCATGCTTCCTCACTCGAGTCCTGGAGTGAACCAGAAATGTGTTGGATTAAATAATTCACGATTAAACACGTTACATGACATAATCATACATGTTAATAAACCGGATTTGGAGGCGGGGCTTCGGATGAGCTCAGTTTGTGATGTCACTAACTAAACTCAGTGGAAGCAATCACTGATGTCACATCTGATATGCAAATTATTAGAGAATGACAGTGTGGTAGCTTGAAGTGTTTAACAATCTTGGTAATGTTGGTGGTGATGATGGTGGTTGCTATGGTAACGTTAATGGACAGTTTCAGTACAGTAATGCGCAGTCCTGCGGAAAGAATGGAGTAGAAACGCATTAAATGATAAAATACAGAACGCATTTTTGTTAGAATTCTTTTACAAATCGCGTGTCTAACTTCCCTCGTAGGAAGCATGAAAGGTTTCACTGTTGCTACGGAAACAGTTTGGCAAAAAAATCACTTTATTATCATCATCAACATTAAAATGATTTTTAAACTATTAGATTTTGACACTTGGTTGTAGGACAATTTAACAAAATCTTTCTTGGTCACTTTTTTCACCCATTTTTCTTTTTCAGGCAGAAAACTGAATGTGAGATTTGTAACCATTTTAGGCCAAAAATGTGGTTCATCCCTAATAAATAGATTTTAAATAGAAATAAACATAAATGCAGCATGGTTTGATTTTGGTGAGAAATCATTTCGACTCTGTGTCACTGAATCGAATCACTTGCAGGAAGGGAATCAAACATGCCGTATGTTTTAGGTTGCAGGTTTTTTTTAGTAAAAATATACAGTTTCTTGTGAAACACTGAACGAAGCCAAAGCACAGAGCTGCAGAGCTGCAGGAATGTCACGAGTTCTGGAGATCTGGACAAAACCCAAAACATACTTTTGATAAGACAAATGAAATTTTTAAAATTTGTTATTCATATAATTATCTCTATCTCTCTATCTCTCTATCTATCTATCTATCTATCTATCTATCTATCTATCTATCTATTTATGTATGTATGTATGTATTTATGTATTTATGTCTTCTCTGTGCTCGGGTGATATTTGTGATTAACACACACTTGTTAAAGCTTTGTTTAACTTTTTATCTCTGACTAATGAATGAACGAGTTTTACGAGAATCTTTTCAGCGCCACACCTCATACATCTTTTTTTCCCTTTTTGGTTTGTTTAACTAATTAAATAGCAAATGAACCAAAATAATCACATTTTTTCTCTGCTTTAGACTTGAAGAATGGACTAATAAGTGTGAAAGTGTGAGTCTGTGCTTAGTTTCTTTGTGATCTGAAATCTTCACAGAGAACAAACACAAAAAAATGTACATTCTGTGCAATACACAGTTAAACATCTATATTTTATTTTTATTTTATTATTTTATTTGATTCAGGAGCTCAGTAACGTAAGACTTTCACTCATCTTTTATACTCTTTATCCTGTGTGTAAAATCTGTGTGAAGTCTGAAAACCTTATATAATTATTCTTTTAGGACTGGACCCTCCGCTGAAGGCGCACACAATATTTTAGATTATTCACACAAACGAGTCTCTTTGTTCAGGATTTTTAATAATAAATCAGTCTTATGTGTTATTTTTGAACAGTTTCATCCAAACAAACAAAGAAATCAGACGAACAGAAATAAAACGAAGCATTTCTCTCAGCAAAGATGTGAAATGTTTTGTATGTGCTTTCATTTTAAAATGTAATTGTTCTCTGTTTTTAATGAATAAATCTTAAAAGAACAGGAAGCACAATAAAAAAACGTGGAGATGTTGGAGATTACTGGCAAAATATTTCTGAAATGTTCTTTGAAAGACGTGATGAAGGAGAAACAGAAAGAGTGGCGTAGTGAAGACGTGTAGGGAAATCTCCTCCCACATGTGAAGGGCAGTGTGTGTGTGTGTGTGTGTGTGTGTGTGTGTGTGTGTGTGTGTGTGTGTGTTTCCGTAATTCCGTGGCACTGCTCCTTGCTGTGAATCTATGACGGCACCTCCAGCCTTTACCTCCATAAATAATGACGAGTGAAAGCTCTGTTCCTCCTCCTCGTCCTCCTCATCCCTCCATCCATCTCTTATCTTCTCCATCACACACACACACACACACACACACACACACACATTACACACACACTTGTTTTATTACCGCTATAATTCCTTTTTTACTCATCGTAAAACCTTTCAGACTTGCACTATTCCTTTCTTTCGCTGTATCTTTCTGTCATTTATTCAGGTCGCGTATTCATTCTGTACATTTCTGATCGAAGTGAAGCATCTTTTAATATAATTTTTAATAAAGTACATTTACATGTTTACTAGTAAGCAAATGCTGATATTAAAATGTCAGCTAACATTATAGTTTCAACTCACAACCATCCTTAATCTTTATAAACTAGCAGATTGTACTGTATTAATTAGCTAAATGTAACCATGGAAACTAACAAAGATAAAAAAAAAACAAAGCTCGGCCTTTTAAGTCTAATAATTGTAAATATAATGCTCTATTGTAGTGAAGAACAAACTGGCTAACATAAGGTGTTATAGTAACTAGAAGAAAATAATTAATAATATTCTCTCTTTAATAATTTGGCATCAGTGCAGAAAATCACAGTTATACTTTCATATAAAAAAAAAAGATAAGTGAACTAGACTATGTGCCTATATTTCCATATATGGACTCAGACTCTTATATATTTCCATATATGGACTCAGACTCTTATATATTTCCATATATGGACTTGGGCACTTACACATTTCCATATACGGTGTCTTGAATACACCAGCATTTCCATTTATGGACTTGCAGACACTCCCACATTCCCATATATGGATTTAAGGACACGCCCACATTCCCATATATGGATTTAAGGACACTCCCACATTCCCATATATGGAGTCAAGCACATTCCTGCACTTTTTATATGGACTCAAGAACAAATTCCTATGTATGGACTCCGGAACACACTCACATATCCGTATATGTATTCATGGACCCTCCCATTTTTACATATGGATTCAAGGACACGCCCACATTTCCATATATGGATTTAAGGATACTCCCACATTCCCATATATGGATTTAAGGATACTCCCACATTTCCATATATGGATTTAAGGACACTCCCTCATTCCCATATATGGATTTAAGGATACTCCCACATTCCCATATATGGATTTAAGGACACTCCCACATTCCCATATATGGATTTAAGGACACTCCCACATTCCCATATATGGATTTAAGGACAAATTCCTATGTATGGACTCCGGAACACACTCACATATCCGTATATGTATTCATGGACCCTCCCATTTTTACATATGGATTCAAGGACACGCCCACATTTCCATATATGGACTTGGGCACTACTGCATTTCCATATATGGAAAAAAACACGTACAATTTAAATTGCTGTGGATTGTGTGTACGATGTCAGACTTTGTACTTTAGTGGACTCTCAGGATCAGTGTCAGGTGGGAAAACTCCATCAACCTGAAGCACCACTCTGACTTTGCTAAAGCCCTAAAGTGTGTATCATCTGTTCATAAAAAACCCCGGGACCTGAGCGGCGTGATTCATTTCCCTCCTGACGACTCCACTGAAAAGGACGGAGTGGTTTTTAAAGCCGTGTGAAATGAGGACAGACGCGAGAGAAGTGTATAAATCACGCTAATGTTCAGCGCTCCACTGAGCACATCACACCCAGGTGGCCCTTTACCCACAATGCCATGGGAAAAACTGCGACTCGGCAAAAAAACAATGACCCACAATGCATCGGGGCAGGAGGGGGAACCCAGGCGTGGAAATGAAACGAGGCCGGTTCTGTGATTATGGAGATCTTTTGATCACGGCTACGTTTCCCTCGAGGATGCAGTTAACCTGAAAAGTCAGGAGTCTATTAAAACACACGTCTCCTAAACGCCTCGGCTGAGCTGCGCCCGCCTGCCGAGTTTATTTTAGAGAAACGCCTCTGAATAAATGTCATTTTTATTTTTATGCCAGTTCATTTTCACATATTTCTACAACTTAAAAATTTTCTAATTAAATTTAAACTGAATTAAATATAAAATACAGACAAAAAATTGTGGCCTAAAAATAATGACTTTAAAAGTAGTACATTTCTTTAACATTCCATTATTTCCATATATGAGCTTAAGGACACGCCCACTCTCCATATATGGACTTGTTGACACACCCACGTTTCCATATTGACCTTATATCCCTTATATCCCTTATATCCCTTATATCCCTTATATCCACTCGGCACAATGTCCACATTTCCATATATGGACTCTTTGACCTGCCCACATTTCCTCCCACATTTAAAAATATTAAAAATATAAAAGTAGCTCGTTAACAGTCTCGTATAGGAGTCGTGTTTTTTTCTGTCTGAATCTTAAACACTGAACTGTATTTTAAATAATATATTAGAATATGAAATTAATTAAAGTTATGGATTAAAGCTGGAGTGTAGAAGCCGTGTGAGTAACAGCAGAACAGTAGTTTATTTAGTTTATTCGGGAGGGAGTTTGGAGTGTGTGTGTGTGTGTGTGTGTGTGTGTGTGTGTGTGTGTGTGTGTCCGTGCGGACTGAAGAGAAAATTGGATGATATTTTAATATAAACGTTGCAGTGGTGTTGGTGTAAAATCTAAAGAGACTGAAGTGAGGGTGTAATGGGACACGCCCTCACTCAGGAGTGCGCACTTCACATAGTGCACTAGTGTCAAATTGTGAATTTAAAGCAGGAGGGAATCTGAGTGTGAACTCAAAACCCAGAACAACCAACACGTACAGATTATAACAGCAATAGTGTGTGAACAGACTGACAGTGAAACTAACACAGTGAAAAGACGATACGGAAAAGCAGGAAAGACAGGAAGAGAGACAAAGAGATGCGCAGACAGACAGATAGATATAGATAGACAGATAAACAGATAGACAGATAGATAGACAGATAGATAGATCGATAGATAGATAGATAGATAGATAGATAGATAGATAGAGATACACATAGACAAACAGATAGATAGGCAGAGAGAGACAGAAAGACAGTGGGACAGATAGACACACAGAGAGATGAACAGACTGACAGAGAGACGGACAGACAGATAGATAGACAGAGAGATAGACAGACAGAGAGATAGATAGACAGAGAGATAGATAGACAGAGAGACAGACAAAGTTAGTCTTGATGGCAACTTATTGTCCTGTCATTTTCTGTAATTTTATCTCAATTTTATTGTTTTGGTTCTTTTCCTTCTACTCCTTCTATTGTTTAGTAGTGGTGGTCTCTCTCTCTCTCTCTCTCTCTCTCTCTCTCTCTCTCTCTCTCTCTCTTTTATTTCCTCTCCTCTGCTTTGCTCTGCTTACTTCTTTACCTGATTATTATTCTCCTCTCCTCCTTTCCCTTTCTCTTTCATCTTTATTTCCTTTTTATTTTTATCGTCTCTGGTTTGTATTCTGTGAGGCTGAGAGCAAATCGGTTCAGACAGAAGTTTAAGACAAAGTTCAGCGCTGCTTTAATCATCTTTCTTTTGTCCCTTTTTTTAGCAAATTATTTCTCTTCTTTCTTTTCTCAGCTCTTACTGTTTTCTCTCGTATCAGTTTCTTTACCACTTTTCTTTTCTTTCTTCTTTTTTTTAACCCTGCATCAATTTTTTCTCGCATTGGTTCTTGTGTCTTCATTCTTCTGTCTCTCTCACTCTTTTTGTTCCTCCCACCATCTCCGTCACTCGCTCATTTTCTTTGTCTTCTCGTATATTTTGGCTTTCTTTTTTTACGCCCATCTTTTTTAAAATTCCCCAAAATCTTTCATTCTTTTCTCACTTCTTATTCTCCTCTCTCTGTTGACGTAACCTCTGGGACATTTTTTCACTCCTTCTCCGTGTTCTTTCCACGAGCAGGTAGAGGACGAGTGGAAGAAAAGGCGAGCAGACGGAGAGACGCAGTGGAGGAAAAGAGACGAGTTGCAGCATGAAGGGATCATGGAGGTGAATGAGCGACGGCTGCACTCTTCCCTCAGAGAGCGGATGGAACAAGGGAGAGGAGGAGAGAGAGAAGAGGAGGAAGAGGACGGAGGGATGGAGAGACTCGGGAGGAAGGTGTACAGCTCGAGCGATACGCTGAAGGCCTTTGAGAATCATCACGTGGTGGATATAAACTCGGGAGAGATGCTGAGCAAACACACGACAGGTCTGAGCACGCTTTAAACTGAAGCGCTAATAAATACTTCATAAAGACAGAAACTATAAATACTACAAAGAACAATAAAGCGATTACAAAGAAGTGGTGAAATATACTGTGTAAATGTTCAGATAATAATAATAATAATAATAATAATGAAACTCATTTTAGCGTTAATATTTTACTGCTCGCATCCTATAAACTGTCACTTCCACCAATCAAAGTAAGGGGCGGGGCTTTCACAGGGTCTGTTTCTGATTGGTCCATCAGCTTGATTAGACAGAGAGCGAGGTATTTATGTAACTGTGAAATCAATACAATATAATTA
>CM074980.1:630847-643194 GCA_037576825.1 Pangasius krempfi | reverse complement strand
AATTGTAATTGTTGGTGAGTTGCTGTGGTGTAAGAGGAATAAAACACTTGGGGACGTGCAGTTAGAGGAAAATAATCAACTCAGTAACAGTAACTTCACTTCATCACACCGCATGACAAGACGTCCTGAGGCGTTTTTTTCCTTTACATAACGCAAGAGTTTGATTAATTGTTTATGAAAAGCTGCCAGTGATGATTAATATTCCTTTCACATGGTACAGCGTCTCGCTGACTCCTGTCTGCAATTCCGTTTTCCAGATTCCGTAATGGAGTGTCCACACAACTGTTACGGAAACGGAGAGTGTGTATCCGGCGCCTGTCGCTGTTTCCCAGGATTCCTCGGGCCGTATTGCGCTCAGCGTAAGATAATCTACAGTCAGAGTTTATTATTATCTCATTAATCTCTTATTAAATGCAGAGATTAAAGGAAAAAAAAATTCCTGAGATTTTATAGGTTGTTGCTGTTGTTTGTTCAGTGGCAGATTTCTTAAAATGATCTGCAAGGTATAGAAATATAATGTTTTATTATTTTTTTACATTTTAAAGCCAGACTTTGCCACAACACTTTGACGAGTTTTGACATCTCATCCATAAAAGCACACTGAATAAGCACTATTCGTAAATAAGCATTATTATAATTAAACAAATAACTTCTGTTTAATAATAGAACTGAAGTCTGGCGATTGGGTGTGTTCGCACAACAACATAAAATAATTCCAAAAAAATCCATAAAAAAATATTTCTGATATGTAAATTAGTGCATAACTCTTAATAACTTGTTTTTTTGCTTTTTTTTTCATCATATTGGTTCAGTTTTAACTGGTTAATTATCATTCTAATATACACAAAGAAAGAAAAGTCTAAACGAAGTGAAATGTTTTGGGTTCGAGTTTGACAGCCGATGGAAGAAAAGCGTTTCTTATTGGACGTGAGCGTATGATGCGATCGACTCAAGGACACTTTCACCTGCCGGCTTTATTATTATGCAGTTAAGTGAAGTTATTTGAAGTCATAACGTGTCACAGTGGAGTCCAGGCCAAAGCAGAACGTATCTACAGACTGTCTCTGTGCATTAACACACGTCACACACCTGATAAATGGAGTAATTAACCGCCGTCTCAGTCCTGTCCCTTTAGCGGCTGTATAAATTTCCTCTTCTGAATATTTCCTGTTTTAATCTGTCACACAGCTCAAATTCTGGATTCTGATTGGTTTATATTAATGCGCTCGTTCTGATACGTTATCGTTTCTATAGTAACAGCTCATTCACAGGGACTCGTACAGCGAACGCTTCCGATAACCGGATTTAAAAATTTTCTATAAGGAGCCGTTCATTTATGTAATGTTTATGGAAGGAGTCTCCAGTGTCAGCGCTCTGTAACAGTCAGAGGTGAAGCTGTAACTGTAAGTTTTCCGACGTCTTCAGGACAGAGGAGTTTATGCTTCTTTGCGGTTTCTCGGTAACGTGCGCAACAAGCTGCGTTTATTTTCTCTTATTAACTAGAAGAGAGAGAATAAAGAGACGCTGGTGAGGGAACGAGTGTTTATAGCTGCTATAACGTAAGCGACAACAGGAGCTAACTCGATTCACAGAACATTAAATGTAACTATAAACGGATAAATAGTATGAGGCGTTGTTCTGTAATGAATAAAAGATTGTAATTGTTGGTAAATTGCTGTGGTGTAAGAGGAATAAAACAGTTAGGGATGTGCTGTTAGAGGAGAATAATCACCATACAGTGACATTTTTTCTTATGTTGTGTGTGTGTGCGTGTGTGTGTGTTTGTGTGTGTTTGTGTATATGTGTGCGTGTGTGTGTGTGCGTGTGTTTCTCAGCTGCCTGCCCTGTATTGTGCAGTGGTAACGGAGATTACAGCAGGGGGCGCTGTCACTGCTACAGCGGCTGGAAGGGGACGGAGTGTGACGTCCCCGTCGCTCAGTGTGTGGACGCCCAGTGTTCGGGTCACGGCGTGTGTGTGTCCGGAGTGTGTGTGTGTAACCGTGGATACAAAGGCGACATCTGCGATGTGGGTGAGTGAATATTTTCATCGACTTTCATATTTCTGAGATACAGACACGATCGAGCGAGCGCAGGTTCTTCTGAGTCCAGAAGAGGAGAAATAAAAATAAGACGAAAAAACATAACATACACAATGGTTTCACTCCGTTTCCATGGTTACAAACTCTTTCTTTAAGATGGTGTAGTACTCGGTTGCGACTTTAACAATTAAATCCAATGAAAATAAAAATTTAAACTCCACATGAACTGTCATGAGATGGGATCCGATTCCGTGTGGTGATGTATTTCCTTTTAAAACAGGAAGTCAGGGTGATGGTGTGTTGAGGTGTTTTACTGATTTACACAACAGCCAATAGCGTTCGAGATGTGCCATGCCACGCCCCCGTCCAATCAAAGCACACCTGACAGTAGCTTAGTGAGAGGTGTATGAAGACATTCTGACATCAAACAGCCCCGAGTCGGTAAAACACTCCTCCAAAAAGTCACATGACCACCAATTCCTATAAACTCCGCCCACTTCCACATGAATAAAACTTAAAAACGGTTTATTCTCAGATGGAAAAGGGAATAGTGTGTGTGTGTGGTAAAAACGCAGGGCCAAAAACACACCGAGAATGCAAACCATGTTTACTGCTAACGAGCAAGACACGCCCCCTGGGGGCGGGGCATATATATTTAATTGGAAGAACACAGGATTAGCACAGGATGAGTCATCAGAACTTCTTTAATTGTTTTAAACAAGAGATTTAACACCAAGTTTGATTCCAGTCACACTTTAAACTCTAACTTTAAACTTTAAACTCAGACTGACGTGTGGCTTTTCCGCTGTAGAACGATATTGTAGCTCAGAATGAATGAGTCTCGGGAGTTTATTAGATCCATAAAGTGTAAAACGAAGTCCTGCGCCTGTGAGACACGACATTCCTCAGTATTGAACAGAAACAAGACGGCTTTTATTGAGTCCAGTCTTCAGCATGAGGGATAACAAAGAAAGAGAAAAGAGCGCGTCGAGTCTCTGAATGAGAGGTCAGACCTGATCTCGCCGAGTCTCAAGGTGAGTTTCTCACTCCACTCAATAACACGGCACTCCAGTGACCCCGACACACACGTCTGAAGAGTCCGCCCTGCCGCTGAGTGAAGACCGGGATCGATACACTCGATCAGATCGAGCGGAGGACAGAAAGAACAAGGGATAAATTGCAAAGCAGGAAATAAACGACTAAAACACAAGAGGAGCGCTCAGAGAAGTCGTTAAAGTGAAGCAGCGATAAAGAGCCAGAGCTTTACTCCAGTATAAAATGTAGCGACATTTAAAAATTTTACAATTCATCTGCCGTTCATGCCTCTGCAATAAACTCACACACACACACACACACACACACACACACACACACACACGCACACGCACAGGTTTACCCTTCTGTTCATTATGAGCTGAACATGGATATCTGAGTTCGTGGTATTCACTGTTATTTGCCTTGATCAGGAATAATCTGAGCTGATTGTGTTTAACTGAGTTAAACTCAGTGTGTGTTTGTAATCTGTAATTGTTTCAGTTGATCATGAATATTTGAGCTGATTATTTACAAATGTTCATTTATCAAAAAAACAAAACAAAACTGCTATTTAAATATTTGTATATCAGCACTTTTTTAAATAAGCAAAGTGAGAGCCAGAGTCTTGAGAAGAGCTGCCTCGGGTCCGCTGACATGCAGGGAAACTTTACAGCTGCTTTAATTATAAAACTATAATTATATATGCAATCTGTATTCCAGATGAAGCTTGAAACACAAACACTCAGTGCAGTGACTGAATTTGGTGTTAATTTCCTGTTTTATATGATGAAATATGTTACGCAATAAGAGAGAAAAGCGCTCGCGGGTCTTTTACTTCATTCTTTTATTTTTATTCCTTGTCAGTGTGGAACATTTATAAATTCACCATTCTTTGAGGGATCTGAACGGCCGTTGTTGGTTGCTGATGTCTGATGAAGAGGATTTTCTTTAATTAACATCCATCATGATGAACAGACGCCTGCAGGCCGCCATAAGTGGAAGGTTAATAGGGTCAAATGAATGTCTTCCTCCAGCAGAAATCCGCTCCCGGGGCTGCGGCAGGAAGCGAGGAATCTTTCTACACGTCATGTTTTATATCCAAATATTTTCTTCTGTCTTCATCAAACAATTTGTGACTAAGCAGCAGGGCTCGAATGCTACGAAATGAGCTGCATTTAGGTTTATTACCTGTAAAATTTGGTCTAATTTAATAGTATAGTTCACCATGTGGAATTATTTTATATGATGTTGTGATTTCGGCATCATTGAAAATCTGCATTAATTAATTCATTCATTCATTGGAAAGGAACCTGGACCTGAGGTTCTCCCAGCGGTTCTGATCTACAGATGGCTCTCTCAGGATGTTGAGGAGCAGATTTCCATAAGACATGTCCACAAGAACTTTCAAAATTCATCAGAAAACACATTAAAATACTTAAAATCAAGAGCTCTAAACTGTCCAAAGAACCCCTGAAGAACCTGTTTTTTCTTTTCCGTATTTTTGTCTGGCTGTGTTGAGCTTCTTTAAAAGAGCGTCTACTTCCACCTCTGAAAATATAAAGGTTCTTTCCTGTTCCAGACAGACCCTTAGACCTCAATATGGCTTTTAAAAATCCTTCTTCTGTACAATCCATAATATACAGTCTGGAACCCATGACTTTAGGAACAGAACCTTGTTGTTTACTGAATGTTTATTAGCCTTAATTTAAGGTTCTTTATGACATCATTCAGCTTCTACAGAACCGAAGAACCCTTTCAGGTGCTGGATTCAAGCTGATTATGATTTTCAGTTGATCTCCAATAAACAGGTTTTTTTTTTGATACTCACTTGATGATCATTTCTGATAGAGAGATGTTCTCCTAATAAAACCTTATCACTGGTCTAAACACCTTTTTAATATTCTACATTTTTATTTTTCTTACATTCTGATCCAATAAAACTCATACTTGGACTCATACATACACAACCTGTAAGTGCAATTTACCATTTCTTTCTTTTATTTGTTTGTTTGTTTGTCTGTTTGTCTGTTGGTTTGTTTGCAGTGGACTGTGTGGACCCGTCCTGTTCGGATCACGGTTCTTGTCTTCACGGTCGGTGTCACTGTTTTCCGGAATGGACCGGATCCAGATGTGAATCTCAGGTGTCTCTTTGTCCTGAGCACTGCTCTGGTCGAGGGATTTTTGAGAACAAGGCGTGTGAATGCGAACCCACCTGGACCGGACCAAACTGCTCCACCGGTAAGAGTTTATAAACCTTAAATTTGGGATTTCGGATGAAAGCGTAAACAGATTACGATGGAATTAAAATGAGAATCGATTGAGCTTGACACGTTCGGTGTCGGACGTTCTTTAGTTTGAGATAACGTCTAATCTGATCAGATACTTTCAGGTAGTCCGGAGTAAAGAGGGACAATGTGCATGTTTATTTGTTAATTTTATTATTTTATTTTTTACCAAACGATTCCTCTAAAACTCTCAGCGTGTGCCGTGGGGCTCCTGCTGCAAAACCAGTGGGATCTTTGTCTCTTCATTACCTCCACCTCAATTAAATAAACTTTAATTAATGTACATGCTGTGTGGATCGACCCGCCTCCTGATGAGACCTGGAAGTGCTAGAACCAGATAAACACCTTGCTGCTAATGAAACATTGATTATGTTGACTAATGTAGAAAAGAGGCCCTGCTTTTAAAAGAATAGATTGAATGATTCGCCCCTGTTTTCTCAGCAGTTTTAATATTCTACAGAGCGACTCCGAGCTTTCAAGGGCTCACAATCGAAAGAAAAACTCGGTGTAAGAGCATGTAAAGACTTCTCCAGCATTAGGGCTCATTAACTTAATTCCCTTCCATTCAGGTTGTTGTTCGTGTTTGGAAATTGCTCCCATTTGTATTCCTGTTTCAGTATCTTGATCTCAGCTGAAAAGAAGGAGGAAAATGAGTCATAGGGGTAGTTTTTTTTCTTCTGCATGATTTCTGGTTCCGGAGTGGCTTTATAAAGAAGAGACTGATTGCTGAGGGTCGTGGTATTTTAAAACTTCTGGAGGGTCGTTGAGAGGTAAAGCAGTGAAAATTTAATGGTGGGTTGAAATAAAGGTGAGAACACACAGATAAAAAATTCACCCTCGCTGAGGGAACAAGATCACTTCCTGTTCATTTCTAATTTATATTATACACTGAAAAATCCAAAACAAGATGAATTTTGCAAAACTAAACATTAATTTTTTATTTTTATTATTTTGTACTAATGGATAAAATGTACAATTCATTGGTATCACTTTAGCCTTTCCTTGGTTTCCATAGTGACTCTGGCCAATCAGATTCACTCTACACAGTTCTGTAGTAATCACGACCAATCAGATTCACTCTACACAGTTCTGTAGTAATCACGACCAATCAGATTCACTCTACACAGTTCTGTACTAATCACGACCAATCAGATTCACTCTACACAGTTCTGTAGTAATCACGACCAATCAGATTCACTCTACACAGTTCTGTAGTAATCACGACCAATCAGATTCACTCTACACAGTTCTGTACTAATCACGACCAATCAGATTCACTCTACACAGTTCTGTAGTAATCACGACCAATCAGATTCACTCTACACAGTTCTGTACTAATCACGACCAATCAGATTCACTCTGAACTGCATGTGGGAGAAACACACATTATCAGTAGGTTTCTAGGGAAAAGGTCGTAGGATGCGGCTTTATTAATGAATGAATTAATATGAATTGTGTGTTTGTGATGTCAGAGGTGTGTGCTGCAGACTGCGGGCCGCACGGTGTGTGTGTCGGCGGTGTGTGTCGCTGTACAGACGGCTGGTCGGGGGTTCGGTGCGAGCAGGAGGAGTGTAAACCGCGCTGTGGGGAACATGGTGTGTGTCATGAAGGTCAGTGTGTGTGTCATCAAGGCTGGACGGGAGAACACTGTAACATCGGTGAGTCCAACACACACATACACACACACACAGAGAGGGAGAGAGAGAGAGAGAGAGATGAATATTATTACATTTTACATATATTTTTTACCTTCTGAATTTGGGCATGTGGGCGGAGCTAGAAACAGGGCTGATCACTGATTGGTCAAACGTAACGATCACAGAATCGACTTTTCTAGAAACCGTAATCTTCTGCACAGTTCAGAATATAACATCACAGATTTATCAGGAAATTTTATACATAATGTATTTAACAGTATTTTAAAATGTAATTTTTTTTAGATTTGTTTTTATTTATTTTCACTGATTTCAGTTCGAAATAAAACATAACGAATGACTTTCACTTTATAGTTCGCTATATAGGGCGCGAATAACAACATAAATGTGCAAAACAGAAACAGGCTGAGGTTCAGCTACGGAAAAAAACGAAACACTTTGTGGTTTATTGTGAGTTTAAACGTTGTCTAACAAAGTTTGCACACACAATCACTCTTTTCTCGTTAAGATAAAGTATTGGCGCCCCTCGTTTAGTTTGTGTTACTCCCTGCTATAAACACAAACCCGTTAGCTTTCGCTAGAGCTCTCGGCCTGCTGCCTGTATCGCGGCTGTGTTACTCCACGTACTCAGGCAGGATAGCGCACACTCACCAGAGACTCCAGCCATCTCTGCTGCTTCCTTCCGGCTTTATTTTTCCTCCTAACGTCTCTGTACACGTTTAACAAGAGCTCGTACGTGACAGGAGAAGATGAAACCACGCTTATCCACGTTTTTCTTTTAGATCGGAACTGCAGTCGTGAGCGAGGAACTGAAGAAACGTCGGACCACACGCTTCACGGGATCGGTCCGAGGAATCATTCGAGACAGTCTTTGGATTTGTTGCTTTATGGCGTCAGACCTAATTTACGTAGAATGAGAAAATTAATTAAACGAACCGGCGCTTTGTCGCTCGCTCATGAATGTAGAGTGAGGATTAGTGACTGCGCTGTCCAGTGAAATAACACTAATATCTACATTCTATTACGTTTTACTGACATAAGCAACGAGCACCTGCTGATCACAGCTGGCTAAAAAACATCAAGATAACAGAAATTAATATTTTTGATTTAATTTTGTATTCAGATTTCTCACACAGATAAACACCAATCTGTCCTAGTCAGTATTAAATAAATACTGGATTACTGAATAATCAGAACTTTTATTTCTCTCTCTCTTATCAGCTCACTTCCTGGACAGAAAAATCAAAGGTAAAGTGCTTCCTTTAATCATGTTGCTTCAGTGTTCAGAATACTGTAATCTTTTCTCCTGAATATTTTCAAAACAAATAAAACTTGTGGATTAGAAATGTATCCTTAATTACTGGATTAGTGATACACTCCTGAATCTTATTGATGGTTTTGTAATGCAGCGCTAAAGCAAAGGCGAGTGATTATCATTCACAGCTGTTTCTTTCCCTCAGTCCTGCGCTTCTCCCTTTAAACTCTCGATTTTTAACCAACACACTGCAAATATCATGAAATGTCATATTTGCTAACGCGAGCGTATTGGCTCGTTTCTCCCTTCGGAGGAGATCTGTACTTTTTTTTTTTAATTCTTTGCCCTGGATGTTTCTTCTCACGAGCAGACTGGATAGGATATCGAGGTAAACGTCGTGGTGTACGGAGGAGAGCTCTGTTCCTCCTCGTCTGTTTCCCCCTGAAGCATGACGTTCATCGTCTTTACACTCTGTCTCTCAATGTTTAATACAGCGAGTCTAATAAAAAAGTGAGCGCACGACCCAGAGCTGCTTTATTTCATCACTTATTAAACACTAATACGGCGTTTTCCTCATCTGATGCTCGTCCTGATTATCCCACAATCCATTATTTAACACCGACTTCATCTGGGTGAGAAAATCCAGCGCTGAATATTTTTATTATATTTCATTCAAATCATAATGTGTAAATTCCTCATTAACGCTGTAACGATGTGAGAAGTTCACAGAATGATGGTTTCCCAAATACCGTAAAATAATTCCGCAGCAGTGAAAAGGTTCAATAATTAAACAATTAAACAACGTCACGTCTGATTAACTTTAATCCTGAGCTCACACACTGGTCGCCGTCTTCTTCCGAGAGCCGCTGACCGCAGCTGATCCCGCCCCCGCGCACGACTGACGGCTGATGTCATGCGAAAAATTTAAACATTAATACTAATCTAACACAGGGACGATGATTAGGTGCAAAAATTAAAATGTTGCTGATAATTAAAAGGTGAATGTGAATATGAAAATATTATTAGTAATTTATTGGAGTTTTATCATTTTCCTGTCTAATTTTTTTTCTTAGAAAAGAATTCTTTAATGATTCGTGTGATAAAGCATGAAGTTAAAAACAACCTGAAAACAAAACTAAACCTTATTTAGATTCATTTATTTATAAACTGTATTTATTAATTTATTTATTTATGTCTCTGATTATTTTATTCAATTTTATTCTATAAGTCATCAGTGTCCATTACTTAAAATAAAAAAAGAAATCTAAATGAATCAATCCTGTTTTTCTGGAATTTTCCATCAGATAAGCGACGACTTTTTTTGTGTGTGTTTTTGTGAAAAATAAAATGTCTCTTTATCTGAAACGTAGTGAACAGTGAGGACGTGTTTACATCTTAAGCTACGAGTCACAAATAGCAGGTAAAAACCTGCAGAAATGACGACATAAATGAAATATAATTTAATATTTTTGTTTGATAAATGATGAAATCTAAACATTTTTGGTCGTGCACTCGGACTTTCGGACTTGACTGTATATGTGCCCAATTTTCACACACACACACACGCACACACACACACACACACACACACACACACACACACACACACACACACACACGCAGAAGGTCACCAGTGTCCGAGATGTTCCCTGTCTTGTATGTCACCTTGTCTTATCTCCTGCAGTATTGAACAGTTGCTAAGCTTCTTTAGTTTAGCAATTTCTCTGATAAAAGAGTCGTTCTGTCTGACAGAATAAACCCCTCACTTTACTCAGCTGTAAATTCACACTGACACTTTAAAAAATAAAAATTATTATTATTATTACACAATACAGAATGTGTATATAGATCTGGAAAATTGAATCTTTGTTTTTTTTGTAATAAAGAAGCTGATTTCATGACTGCGGTGCCATTGAGTTGCAAAAACTCTTAAACTTTCTTTAAATTTCACTGATTTTATGAACATTTTTATGCGTTAAGCCTCTCAGGCAGCAAGCTCTCATTTTTTACATTTTTTAGCAGAGTTTACGTTTTTTTTACCCACAGAATTAGCAAATAAACAAAATGAGAACAACTAACATCCACGCAAATGATATAATGACATTAAAGACTTTCTAATAATTTACTTAAAGTGTATTTTAATGAAAGTAAATGAATTATTTAGTTATAAAGATCAAGTTCTAAGTAACGTAACAGGGTTGTGCTTTCGAAGCAGAAAATATCACAGTATCACTAATATATAAAATAAAGGAAAAATTTAATTTTAATTGTAGAGAACTTTTCTTACTTTACTTCTTCCTGTGATCTTCAGGAAATTCGGATGATGCAACTTCCTGTTGTGGTGCTTGTTCAGGGTTGAGTGAATGAATTAAAATGTAAATCTTTATAGTCTGTAACAGGTGACTCATGGAAAAGCACGAGATGTTAACATTGTACATTATAAATGGTGTAACTATTAACAAAAAATGCAAAAATAATGCAATTTTTGAAATATTTTTGCGATAATATTTTAAGGTCACAGGGTATGTACAAGATTTATGTTTTAAAAATGTTATTTTAATAAAGTTTAATAAAGCCTTTTAACTTTACATTACACACTGTATATACTGTATTTGTAAATGTAACAAGAGTGGGACAAAAATTATTCACATACACTGAAAAAAAAAGAATTATTAGTAAGCGAAGATATCGTAAATAAAGAAAAATAATCCTTCAATAGGATTAGATCATGTCAAGCTTGAAATTGGTAATAAATATCTAGAAATAGGCTTAAGAATCTTTAATATTTGTCTAAAACAATCTAATAAAGAGTCTAATTCCTGTAGTTTTAAATGCTAAGGCATCAGTGAGTTGCACGGCTACGGTGACGGCGGTGATCATCTGCAGGAGCAGAGAAGCTGTAAATATTGCTGTAGAACTTTAATTGTAAACAACAAAAACAAGCTGAGGAGAAGAGAAGAGCGAAGATTCGCAGTGCTTAATGATCTGCGGTGGAAAAGGAGACAGAAAAGCAATCAAAAATGGATGCAGGTTCATTAGTCAGGTCTCTGAAGTCATCCGTTTCTCATATATTGCGTTTATTACAGCGCGGCCCTGAAAGAAAAGCCGCTGTAAATGACCTCAGTGCTTTCCCTGTCCTCAGCGGACGCTAAAGTTCTCTTCATGGCGGTTTTTTAGCATCGAGGAGATCTCAGATACGCCAAATTGGCACTTAAACTCAAAACCTCATCACGTTTTTCATGCAGAGCGCAGGTTCTGACAGCTTTGGAATTAGTCTTCATTCCTCATCCAGCTCTCTTCTATCGAACTTTACTCGAGTTGATAAACGAAAGACTAACAGAACGAACCTTAAGACCGAGGTGAGGATTAAAGCACGAGAAGCAGGATGAAGTCAACGTGAGATCATGCAGAATAAAAAGGCCGTAATCAGAGTTCAGGGTTTGGAATTGAGAAGCAGGAACAGAAGAAACTGAAACACAGAACCTGAAATCAACATTACAATCCATTAGAGATTTCTCGTTCTTAATGGGCTTTAATGTGTTTCTGCTGCTCTCTAATGATGTTTTAATGAACTGTGTTGCTCCACATTCATCTAATTAATGCAGCCCTCAAAAGAAACACCTTCTTTGGGGAAGTGGGTTCAGGAGGAATTTAATAATAACTAAAAAATGGAAGGAATCAGATGGAAACCGTTAGAGATCTTACTAATGGATTAAAATGCTTTTTACCGGCAGGACTCGAGCTAGAAGCTAAAGCATGCAGGAAAAAGGCAGGAAACACAGCACTGCTGGATTCTGCGCTCTGATTGGTCAGAAGCTGTTGATTAGTTCTCTATAACAGCAGCTCTGACAGTGGCGCAGGTTTATATTAATGCTCTCGGTCTGATACGTTATCGTTTCTATAGCAACAGCTCGTTCACAGGGACGTGTACAGCGAACGCTCCAGTAGTAATAAACGAAAAAAAAAAAATGTTGATGTGGTGAAGTTTTCAAGTAAGGAGATGTTTATGTAACATTAAAGGAAGGAGTCTCCAGTGTCAGCGCTCTGTAACAGTCAGAGGTGAAGCTGTAACTGTAAG
>CM074980.1:594339-624171 GCA_037576825.1 Pangasius krempfi | reverse complement strand
TCACGGCAGAGTTCGCCTCACGGCAGAGTTCGCCTCACGGCAGAGTTCGCCTCACGGCAGTGTTCGCCTCACGGCAGTGTTCGCCTCAAGGCAGAGTTCGCCTCACGGCAGAGTTCGCCTCACGGCAGTGTTCGCCTCAAGGCAGTGTTCGCCTCACGGCAGAGTTCGCCTCACGGCAGAGTTCGCCTCACGGCAGAGTTCGCCTCACGGCAGTGTTCGCCTCACGGCAGAGTTCGCCTCACGGCAGTGTTCGCCTCACGGCAGTGTTCGCCTCACGGCAGAGTTCGCCTCACGGCAGAGTTCGCCTCACGGCAGAGTTCGCCTCACGGCAGAGTTCACCTCACGGCAGAGTTCACCTCACGGCAGAGTTCGCCTCACGGCAGAGTTCACCTCACGGCAGAGTTCGCCTCACGGCAGTGTTCGCCTCACGGCAGCCGATCCGACGCGCCGCGATGGAGGAGAAGCTCGTGCTTGGTGGCTGAAATAACGACATAATAAAAATGGTCTTGCAGGTCTTTTCTGCATTTCACGTTATTTTATTTTTAAGAATCGCCTCTGTTTGTTATTTACTTTAATCATGTGACTGTTTATTTACTTTAATCACGTGACTGTTTGTTATTTACTTTAATCACGTGACTGTTTGTTTGCTTTAATCACGTGACTGTTTGTTATTTACTTTAATCACGTGACTGTTTGTTATTTACTTTAATCACGTGACTGTTATTTACTTTAATCACGTGACTGTTTGTTATTTACTTTAATCACGTGACTGTTTGTTATTTACTTTAATCACGTGACTGTTATTTACTTTAATCACGTGACTGTTTGTTATTTACTTTAATCACGTGACTGTTTGTTATTTACTTTAATCACGTGACTGTTTGTTATTTACTTTAATCACGTGACTGTTATTTACTTTAATCACGTGACTGTTTGTTATTTACTTACTCTGGCATGTTAATTATGCAGCTGCAGAAATGAGGCGTGATATAAAAAGCACACAGAAATAAAAACAAATAAATGTCACTCAGATTCTTAAGAAATGTTTCTGAAACTGGTTTAGAAAATGAAAACGAACCCTTCGATTTCTTCAGCTGTTCCTCTGCAGGAACCTTAAAGGTTCTGTGTAGAACCCTGCAACAGCGTTTGTTTCTTTTAACGATCGGAAATGATCCCAGGTAGAACCCTTTTAGAGAGCTATGACCCCTTATCCAAGGAACCGTTCAAGAACCTTGTATACTTGGGGGAAAAAAAAAAAAAAAAAGCTTTAAGGAGTCTTTAGTTGTTCCTGTGGGGGAACCTTAAGGGCTTTTCAGCTGTTCATCCAGTGTTCTGTTAAAGGTTCTATGTAGAACCTCAAAACAAAGTGTTTTCATATCAGCAAGAAATTTCTGAAGCATAGAACCTTCATTTATTCATCAAATCCTTGAAGAACACTTTTTAAGCGTGTATGCTTTAAAAAATCTTAATGGACTTTCAGTTGTCCCTCTCAGGGTTCCTTTAATGGTTCTACATAGAACCTCACAACGGTGTGTTTCCAGAAAGGAGCCAAACACGGCTATGTTTAGAAGCTTAGAACCCTCAGTTGAGTAGAGCCCTTCATTATCTGAAGATCTCTTTTTTCTAAGAATGTACGCTTTATGCTTTCAGAGTAGAGAACACTTAAGGGTTCTTTGCTTGTCCACCTGCAGAACCTTAGAAGTTCTCTTTCTACAGAGTGTAAGAGTGTGTGTATTAACTTAATACCTAGAACCTGTCAGGAGTTTCACCTTCTTGGTTCTTGGTTCCCTTTTAGGGAAAAAAAAAGGTTCTTCAAGGGTTCTTTAAGAGTTTATCGGATAATTAAGGGTTTCTAGGCTCTTAGAACTCGGAACACTTTCTGATAATAAAATCTTCTATTGTCAGGTTCTACAACGAAGCTTTTAATGTTCTTATAGAGGGAACTGAAGAACCTTTAAGGTTCTAAATATTTTGTAATGTTTTTAATATTTTTTGTTGACTGAACTTGCTGTCGTTGTTTGTTAGCTGAATTGAGACTGAAACTAATAATGAGTAAAATTATGTATAAAAATATATTAAAGACTAAAATGATATTTTAATGAGGTGTTAAATTAGTGCATGTTGTGGTGTGAAGTAGACAGCTGCTGCAGAACCCTAAAGAACCGTGAGCTGAACATTTTTCTCTTCTGTACTTAACAACTTAATTCCCCAAAATAAAAGGCTGAAAGATAAACTGTAGTTTTTAAAATAAGATCATTTTTTGTAACTCAGTTATCATGTTCTCCGTTCAGTTCTTCTCTTTTTTATTTATTTTTACTTTCGTGTGTTTTCTCGGCAGTGTCTGTGGGCTTCGAGTACGAGTCGTGCCTGAGCGTGGTTCTGTGGGAGAGGAGAAGCTCCACACTGCAGGGCTTTGAACTCGACGCCTCCAACATGGGCAGCTGGACGCTGGATAAACATCACGTCCTGGATCTACAGAGCGGTGAGATGCTTCCTCATTTCATCACGAGACTTTGCGCTTCGTGCTTCTCTCAGCTTTGGTCCTTGGTAGCGTTTGGGACGTTGTTTCTTGCGAGGTCACGTTCTCGCTGCTCTGAGGTCAACTCCGTGGTTTAACCATAAATGTTCAGCCAATCGTAAAATATGACCCGCTTCCTCATTTGCATACGATACAGCCGGCGCTAATGGCTCCGAGTAATGGACGATTAAATGAAGTTCGTTGGTGCAGGGTGCAGACGCAGAAGAACGTTCGCCCTCGTTATGGTCCTGCCTGATTTGGATGAATGAACTTTGCTTAGTTTCTTGAGTATAAAATGCTGACGGAGAAATACGGAGATAAAATGTATTCCTGCTGGACCATTGCTGAGGTTTTCACAATATGCTAATTACGTTCATTTTTCTGGTATCAGGAGTCAAAGCAAATGGACTTCCTCTGAGGTTCTTCATCAGTTCTACTAAATGATGGAAATTTTCCTGACATTTAAAATTCTGTCTCTGACACTCGTTCACGTTGTTCTAAAGATTTATGGATGTTAATGCATGTAGAAGATAAATGAAGATAAATCCTGGCTCATGATTAGTCAATGTCAGCTTCCCTCGGAGAACAGCTAGAAAGCCTGGAACATTTATGGATTTTCAGAACTCAGTAGGCGGTTCTTAGCTATTGACAGGGGGCGGAGTTAGTGAACAGGAAGTAGTACTTTATGAAAGTGTGCATTTAGTTTCGTCTGCATGAAAAGATTCCAAAATCCCGTATACTCTCTGTCTTCTTTTTCAAAATGGTTCCTCAGAGGTTCTTTGAATGCTTAATGGACCTACATTCCTAAATGGATTCCAAAAAGGGTTCTATAGATCTATCCATGGTTCCCCGATTAGACAAACCAAAGAACTTCACTTTATGCTCAGAGTCAAAGCAACCACCAATTCATACGTCATCACTGGGTGGAACTGCTTTAGACCATCAGATGCTTTTAAAAAGTCTCATTGGCAGACACCAAGGGTGCAGAGTCCACCTGTAACACCCCTACTCTGCTTAGGAATGGTTCACTCCAGGGTGAAAGCTTTCTTCACTACCTGAACATGTTCTAAATGGATGAATCTTCTAAAGGAATCTGAGAGTGTAGATGAAGCTTGGCTGATGTTTAGAAGTCTCAAAGTCTTCTTGATGATGGTCTTCACTTTCTCGTTCTCCCTAGAGAAGAGTTGATTTGAGGAATTAGTGCTCCTGTGTTTATAAAATGGCCACTTTTACACAATGTTCTGCACTTATGATGCAACCAGCTCCCATCTTGGAGCATGAAGGCCAACTAATGAGCTTCTGTAAAGGCTCAGAAGACAACAACACACTAACTGCCCTGTTTCATATACATGAGGTAATAAATACCCCTGAATAAATGCTTTACTGTTTACTAAATGAACCCGTGTAATTCAGTTTGCGTTTAAATCAAAGTATTAGCCTGCGATAGCGATCGTGGGTGCCGAAACCAAGATTTAAAACCTGTTATTTACCAAAATGATGATGTGAAAGAAGCGGGCTGTGTTCTACGTGTTGTAGAAATAAGGCACAGATGAAGTATGAGCGCTGATATTGTGCTGTTATCCTTGGCGTTTTATGATTATCTAGCTTTATGCCTCCCATCTCGCCGCTTCATGGAGATATTAACCTTCACGTGCTGTTCATGACTGAGACCCAGTCCCACAGAACCAGAGCAGCTCTTTAGATTTTATAGCAATACAAGTGGAGCGTTTATTGTAAAAAGCCCCAGTTGGTTTTCTTTGTACAGTGAAAAATATTCTGCAGAGTTGGAATTAAGGCATTGTGGTTTCCATAGCAACGATCATATTTTTATTCCAAACCCAAATTTGCTTTGGGAGCTGAAAAAACTCATAGACACACCGAATCACATAACGTACTCACATAACTCACTCCCAAATCAGTGCTTTAGAAAGGACATGGCTTTGTTAACCAATCCCTGCCATGTGATGTCATCAGTGTGCGCCTCGGACTCCGCCCCCTTGTGTCCTATGTACCACTGGAAAAACCATTCCAGATGCACACTAGACAGAAAAATCTAAGAAATTATTCCCGATAATAAGCTAATCTTAAACCCTGCTCTGTTACTACGGCAACGTATGCTTTTTGACAAAACTAGCTTAGCTTGAGTAATTTAATTAATTTGGAGATGCAGTGTGACGTTGTGGTTTCACCGAGCTGAACCGATACTCAAGAACAACGTTTCAGCCGTATATGCTCATAAGGTAGATTTGTTTACAGTTATAATATTTATTTTAAATATAATATTTGAAATAAGTTTGTGAAAATGTGCAGAATCTTGTTATAGTACTCAAGAAATAATGTAGCAAAAAAATGAAAACATGACCCGTTACAGCTTCTGTGGCAGATCCGTGTGACATGACATGTAATTTAGTGTATTTCATAAAATCCTACTTTCCAGGTGAATAAACAAATGCAATAATGATGAAATTAATTAATAAACAATCCTGATGAAACCTGAGCTCTTAACATCACCTTTACAAACACCAGCCATGTTAGTGAACACTTTCACTGCACGTTGCTTTTCTAAGCGTAAATAATATAAACCTGAGTTTTTATACTGTACAGAGTTTATTATATTCACATCAAGGAAAAAACCTAATTTATAGAATCATGGTCATGTTCAGGTTTTCTCGTTGTGCCTTCTTGCGTTTTAAACTCATACTCAGGAGGTTTAATATCAGCTACACGTTAAACTTCACGCTGATATAGAAATAAATCTAATACGGAACAGTGATTGACGGAGCATCTGCACTCCGAATCGCCGTAAATCCTGATTCTGATTTACAGAAATATGAACATATCACCTTTAACTCCGTGCGTTGCTGCACAGCAGAGACCCGACAGAGGAATAAAGGACAGAAGAAAAAAAACGAGCCGTCGACTCTCAGCGTAATTAATTTGCCGAAAGCAGTGCATGTGTTTGACATTCCCATTTGTCTCAGCAGCTGATAATGTAAAGACACTCAGCCGACTGAACACAGTGTGTGTGTGTGTGTGTGTCTGTGTGTGTGTGTCTGTGTGTGTGTGTGTGTGTGTGTGAGTGTGTGTGTGTGAGAGAGACATAAGTCTTACATTTATCTACCTGAGCCTGCATGACCTATTTTACAGAAATAGACGCTTAGTCCTGATAAACACAGCTACAGAGATTTATTACCAGGTTTGTGGGGATTAAAACGAAGACGAATAAAATGTCATTTCCAAATACTGCAAATGCAGTTAATGCCTATAATATATATAAATATAAATAATAAATATAAATAATAAATATAAATAATAAATATAAATACCTGAATGCCTGTGTTTTCACAGAGTTGTCCAAGTGAACACTGTGTATGGGATTGGAAGTGCTTGGACCCCTAATCAAATGCAAATTTTTTTTTATTTATTTCTATATATAAGAAAACATTTATTGAGGCAAATAAAAATGTAAAATGTTTACCTTAAGACTCTAATCATATTGACTGAGTCATGTGACTGAGTTTAAGCCTGTATGCTAAATGATAATGATATAAGAGCGCTTACTGATCATCGTTAGTCATGAAGCAGCAGAACGCTTAAATCAGAAAATGGAGCCGTTATAAATAACTTGAATTCTAGGCCTTCTGGTGTTTATTACTTTATATTATTTACATTTTAGCAAGGAGAAGACTTCCTTCTTTTAAACTCAAATAGAAATGAGATTCTGATTTAAAAAAAGCTGCAATAAGGTATACAGGCTATCATTAATATCATTAATACTGCATATTATGAGTTTAAAAACATGAATAAGACATTCATAGCCAAAGTACGAAGCATGCTAATCCCACACGATGCTGAGGAGCTAGCGCACGCTTTCAGAAGCTCTAGAGCAGACGACTGAAACGTGTTCCTGCGTTACTGAAGCTTCAGCTTGTTCCGACGCAGAGGCTCGTGTCCCCATGAGGAAAATAAAGCCCGAGCTCATTACTCCAGTCTTATTAGCTGTCTGTTAACTACAAAGTCCTGCTTATGATGCTTCAAGCTCTTGCAGCTCCTTTTTTTTTAATCTCTGGCATATCTTGCTGATCTCCTGAAGTAGCACAGCCCATCTCAGACAGTTCACTCTCCAGAGCATCACTCACAGGTCTATCAGTGGACGTTTTTCTCATTTAGAAACCCTGAGTAGTGTTGTAGAGAACATCAGGAACACTCTATAGCTCAGAAGGGTTTTTTTTTTTATCCAGATTGAAAAAGTGCTCATTTAACCTGGTCTAACTTTTTTTTTTTTAAATAGTTCATTAAGTCAGTTGTAAATATGGTGGATGGTCAGCGTTTGCTAGCAGTGATAGCACCTAGCTAGCAACATAGCTAATTTTTATGACGTAATCATTTGAATGTTCATCGACTCTGATAATAAAGTGTAACATAAGCATTATGTCTCGTTAGAACCAATTCTACACGTCATAGTGTTTTCCTACATCTTAATATATGCTAAGAACGCTAACTGCTAGCATTTAGAACCAAACCCAGTCCTGGTGTTTATATTTGTGTAGCAGAGTATACAGCGATGAGAGAGATATCTGCATTATAAACATCGGAGGTGATTGATTATGGTTTAGCGGTCCAGTTCTCAGCCACCGGGTGGATTATTGATCAGATCTTCAGCAGGTCAAAGCCACCACGTGTGCTCATTATGTGCAGAGCAGAATCCATTCCCTCTTCAATTTCTGTCCGACTCATTGCGCCGATGTGTTTTTGGAAATATCCGACCGTACCTGCCGGATTAGACATGCATGTTGTTGGCTTGACATTTTATTCATGTGTTTGTTTATTCGATTGCTTCTTGATCATGAGGGATCTGAAGCTGAATAATCAATGATCATAAGCATTACATTACGGAGGAACGTTTTTGTGATGAAGGCTGTACACACAGTTCCTACGACTGCACACACTGCTTCACAGCTGAGTTATCAGTTTTTAAACACCGCCCCTTTTTAAAGCTTTAAACACGTGCATCTGACCTCTGGATGGTTCCACACGTCCACGCCTCACTCTTATAACGTAAAGTTAGGTTGTTTTCTGTATAATTAGTGCATGATAAGATGTAGGTTCTGCAAAAGAATTGTAAACTAACATCTCCATTTCATCTCTACGTCTTATTGCACAAGCAAGACAACAAATGGGAGAATGCCGGAGCAAGAGTCACGCCATGTTGTCTTTGTGTCAAGGTCAGGAGAGTTAAATGCAGCTGTGCAGACCAATTCATCTTAGTTAAGTGAGGATTTGTTGGACATGTTGGATTTAGAATGAGGAAAGAGGCTGATATCGGCTCGGACGTCCCCTCTGACCGCGTCTCTCGGTCAATACATCAGCAGCAGTTCTTAATCGTCGAGGAGGATTGCAGTGCCACGGCTTCCTTTGTATCTGGCTAGAAGATTCAGCACGTCCTGATTTTACAGCAGTTCCTGCGTCAACATGAGCGGAGCCTAAGTTCCGTTTGATCAAATCCTATAGTTTATTTGTTAACTAAAAACCTTGGGTAGTTACTTACCTTCAGATACTGCTGGAGAAGTTCTGTTATTGTTAACGTGAGCTGAGTTAATTAGTTATCCAGCTAACGTTAACGCAGTGCTGTGTTTAGATAGTTATCTAGCTTAGCTAATGTTTAGAGATATACGTAAATAGAGGTACACTATATGGCCAAAAGTTTGTGGACATCTGACCATAACAATCATGTCCCATTCCAGATTTAGTCCCATTTTGCTGTTATAATAACCTCCAATCTTCTGGGAAGCTTTCCACTAGATTTTGGAGTGTGGCTGTGGAGATTTACACACAGCAGCATTGGTGAGGTCAGGTGCTGATGTTGGGTGAGGAGGTCTGGTGCATAGTTGGAGTTATAGTTCATCCCAAAGGTGTTCAGTGGGGTTGAGGTCAGGGCTCTGTGCAGGACACTCGAGTTCTTCCACTCCAACCTTCATGGAGCTCGCTTTGTGCACAGGGGCATCGTCATGCTGGAGCAGGTTTGGGCCTCTTAGTTCCAGTGAAGGGAAACTGTAAAGCTACAGCACACAGAGACGTTCTGTACAACTGTGTGCTTCAGAGTTTGTGGGAACAGTTTGGGGAAGAACCACATGTGGGTGTGATGGTCGGGGGGCACATACTTTTGGCCATATAGTGTATGTTTAAAGTTTAAACCTTGCTACTGTGAGGGGTTTCTAAAAGTATTTTTAATACAACTATCTATATGAAGAACATGTTTTTATCAAAAGTACCTTAACATTAATTATTGATTTCTATCAAAACTGTGATTGTTTAGTGTTTTTCTGTCAATATTCAGCAACCTGTCAGTATAAACTTTCACTCAGAAGGATTTGGAACCATAACATACTTGTTTTTAAGACCAATTCTCAAACAGTTTGTCAATAACTGATAAAATATAAATAGTTGTTGGAAATGGACTCAGACTTCTGGACCTTACTTAACAAAAGCATACAATGTGAATGTGATCGCGGTGTTTCAAGTGGATTGTGTTGAAAAGGAAATGAAATGAAACTCACACGTTCAGATGAATCATCTGCTGTACAGACTCGAATCTTAAGGACCAAGCATCAGACGTATTTAGCTAACAGGACTGCTGCTTGTGGAGCAGGAACACTGATCTGATTACCAGCCTGACGCAGGTGCAGGAACACTAACATGTTGCACATTGTAAATTATTGATGGTCCATGGTCTTCTTCTTTGAAGCCAAATCTAAAAAGAAGTTAAAATTTTACAGGATTGAAATATTCATGACCCACACTCTTCACACTGTCTGTCGGACCGAACATGGCAGATGAATGAACGGAGATGCTTCAGAAAGAAGAATTTTGCATTAGTGGAGACTTTGCACAAGCCTTTGTTGTGTAAGTGCAGAGTTTTTAAATAAATAATGATGGAATCGATGAAAGGGTTGAAGGATAGATGGTTGGATGGAGTTCATTGTGAATGATTATTGGTTAGAATCGCTGAGATCTGCAGCCATCTTACCTGAAAACAACCAGACCCCTGTCTTACAGATCTTTCAGGTGATCAGAGCATCATCAGATGTGGGTTCTGGCGTAAGGACACAGTTGGGATGCGTTTTATTCCTTTCCATACGTATCTGCTAGGGGAAGGTACTGATAGTAGCCTTTTAAGGACCTACTTGTACCTACAAGGTAATAGCGTTTGTGGTGTAGGGATTTAGCTCTGCAGCTAGCTAGCAGGTTCCAAACGAGAAGCTTAAGGTAATCCTTAAAGGTCCTTCAATTCGTCCCTCTGGAGTAATGGTTCCAAGTTGGACCCATTTAGAAAGCTAAAACCATCCAAATAACCCTTTTTTCCAAATAACCCAAGAGTGAGCATGCTATGGGTTACATGAACAGTGTCTCCAAACCTCAGGGTTTCTCTGAAACACATTACAAATCCGCAAAGATTACTAAATGGACTGCAGACTCCTGTAAGATAAAGCTGATACTTTTATCTCCATTACCACATCTCAATCCCGAAAGACGTTTTACTTGTTTCAGATCTTGAAGCATGGACTCTAATGTGTCTCATGAATTTTGAATAAGTGGAGTGAAGGAGACTGGATTCCTGAGCACTTCACTGTACTGTCATTGATCTGCTTAATAGACCCAGATGTTTGTCAATACCAGCGTGAATTGCTGCTATTGAGTCCTGAATGCCGATTTTCTTATGGTGTTTCTCAGGGATCCTGTATAAAGGAAACGGCGAGAACGTGTTTCTGTCCCAGCTGCCCCCGGTCATCAGCACCATCATGGGTAATGGACGCCGGAGGAGCATCTCCTGCCCCAGCTGTAATGCCCCGGCTGGGGGTAACAAGCTGCTCGCACCTGTAGCGCTGGCGTGGGGCAGAGACGGAAGTCTGTACGTGGGAGACTTCAACTACATCCGACGCATCGATCCATCAGGAAATGTTACCAGCATCATGGAGCTCAGGTGGGCAATGGATGGATGAGTAGATTGCAGATGGAGAAATGAAAGGATTGAATAGATATACAAGTGCATGAATGGCTAGTCAAATGGATGTATTAAATAGATAGACAAATGGATGAATTACTGGACAGATGGATGGATGGATGGATGGATGGATGGGTGAACGGATGGATGTAGGAATTAGTATGATCGAATGAGTACCCGGACGGTTGGGTGGAGAAGTAAATGGATAGTTAGACAAAAACTGTAGCTTGTAGAAGAATGGACAGAATGGATGGATGAGGGGTTGGTCAGATGGCTTGATGGATAGATCAAATAGATAAAAAAAATAGAAACAACTGGACCAATGGACAGATGGATATATAGACAAAAGCATGAATGGCTGGTCAGGTGGATGGATGGATGGACAAATAAATAAATTTCTTGTCAGATATAGACAATCGTGTATAGATTGGATGGATGGGTGGATGCATGAATGGATGGATGGATAGTTGGACAGAAGAATGGATAGATGGATGAATTGATGGATAGATGAATGCACAAGTGCATAAATGGATGGATGGATGGAATATAATTGATTGGATATTTGGACAGTTGCAGGAATGGGTGTACAGAAGGATGGATGGATGGATGGATGGATGGATACATTGATGGATTATGTGATGCTGGATGGATGGATGAATGGACAAATGGATCAACGGATGACTGGATGGATGGATGGATGGATAAGTAGACTTGATTGGGTAGATGAACGGAGAGATGGGTGGATAATTGGACACTGCTTCAGGAATGAATTCCTGCTAAATGCTGTGTAGCGTATTTCTGCATCAGTTCTTCTCTTTTCTTCAAACAGAGTCGAGTTCTGAGAGATTGTCCTTTATTACTGCTCTGTTTATAAAGCCACCCTCTATTAATTACGTTTATATTTTTTTAAAGAACACATTTATATTTCACTGGAAGGTCTATAATTGTTGCATTACCTGTCCAGCGTCTAGACGTGGGTTCGTGTGCGTTTCCGTCTTTTTCCATTTACATCTATTTCTTTCTTGTTGTGTTTCCATCTTTTACATTTGTAACGTGACTGTGTTGAAAATGAAAGCTTGCCCTCAATGCGTCTCTCGAGACTTAAATTGAAATGAAATGATTAGTTTCCTCTCTCTGTGAAAGACTTCAAAGTGAACTTGTCTGACTTTACACAAACTCAGTAATGCACTGGAGGTGTGTGCTTCGGGGACGAGGTGAAGAATGAATTGTAAAGTGTCGAGAGGAGCAGCGGACGTGAATTGATTTTATGATTGAGCGAGTGCACAGACGAGTGGACGGGTCGACTGTCAGTTTGATTAATGTCTATTATGAATGATATAAAGGATCTTTGTCATGTGATGACGCATTTTCTGTGTCAGCTCTTATAAATATTTACATGTTGCCTGTGTTTTTTTTCTTCTTTGCTGCCCAAAGGAATAAAGATTTCAGACACAGGTGAGTGACTCCCAGTCGACTCGGTGACTAACAGCTCGGAAACCTGAGCGGTAACGTGATACATGACGATGTCACTGATCTGACATTAGAAATAAAGTTTTTGGATGAAACCTCAAAAAGAAGAAAAACATCTGCACCATTTAAACCTGATATTTAGGAATGCATTTATTTCAGTCAGGGAAAATAAAGTCCATTTTTGAACACGTTATATAACAGTTCAACTTTAAGCAGTGGATCATTTTAAATAATCTGGTCTGTGGAGAATTTTATAGGAAGCAAACATGACTGATTATTTTAATCTGACTTTAATAAAAACAAAATGTAAAGTCCTATTAGGATCGAAAAGTCTTTTGTGTCACACTTTTATAGTTACTGTTATCACCCTGAAGTTGATTATTTTCCTCTAACAGCACGTCCGTGAGTGTTTTATTCCTCTTACACCACAGCAGTTCGCCCATTCAATTCATTTTAATTTTTTTTATTCAGTTTTACATTTTTAAAAAGCAACATCATACTTTTTATCTGTTTATCCTCATGAAATGAAGATAGTGTGTTAGTAGTTGACAATGGATTGTGTAAACTTTCACTGATTTGCTTTAGGATGTCATCTAAAGTTCACAGGGAATGATCAGGTCATGTGTCTTTCCAAGTTTTATTTCCTGAACATTAGATTCTTTAGCAAAGTGTAAATTCATCCGAGTGGCAGAAAAACCCATAAATTCAGACAGATCAAACAGATACAGGTTCCTGTCGACTGATTCCTGGAGGGAGTTAGAGAGCAGTCCCAGCTCAAGAGAAAGATCACATCAAGCAACGTCAGAGATCACCTAGCATTTAGACAGCATAAAACAAGTTCAGGTCACGTGACTCGAACCTCCCTCCGGATGCTCGGCTTGAAATAGACACTGATGTCAAACTCGACGATTCTCTGGCATGTTGCTGAATCGCAGTCTGAGCCTCTCCAGCACTGCAAGCTGACACTGTTATCCAGTTGAATCTCAAACCTCATATACAGATATTTTTGAAAACATATTTTTGCTTCTGTGTTTTTCAAAATATCTCCATCTACACTAACAGTGTTTTGGAAAATACCTCTATCCAAACGAACATGCAGAAATGATTTGAAAATGCCAGGCCAGTGACAGAACATCACAAACTGCTCCGTCAAACGCCACAAGAATAAAGTGCGTATTGAGCGGTAAGTCGAAATGGGGAAAAACAACAACATGGTGAAAGCGTTAAAAGGAAAAATGCCAGGCATGAGGATTCATACGTGTGGACCGAGGATGAGGTGGAACTTGCGCTTAAAGGTTCCACTCGAATGCAAAGTGTTCTCCCGGCTCTTAAGATGTTGTCAGGAGCAGTACAGCGCAAAGTGAAATTAAACTGCAAACGTGATTAAATAAGAAATTACAGAGCACAGAGCAACAACCTGATCAGCAGCCGTGATGAACTGAGTCCTAGCACGTTCATAACACACGCAAAATACACGCAATGACAATGTGCAGGTTCACGCTGTGATGTCAGCGCTTTCAACAATGTTTTCCCATCCACACGAAAACAGTGAAAGGTTTCGAAAAGTGCAGTGAGTTTTCAAAAAGCTTCATTTTCAGTTTTCAGTGAAACACCACTGTCGTGTAGAGAGGAGGCTAATACACAGAGGAAAAAACTCTAAAAAACAACATTCATAAACGTGTGGACGGGCCCTCAGCTAGAGCTCTGCTCGTCCGTGTGACTCCAGCCGTAAATGCTCCAAGGTTATAGATTAATCTGCTCAACAGCTTTTAATAACAAAGCCTGTAATCTTTATCCATTTCCTGAGTAGAAAGTCACTGATGCCCACTGTGTCCTGTTTCCCAAGTCTGTCTTTCACTAGATGCTAATGGCGTCCACGTTTACTCACTCAGGGAAGAGCAGACTGATAGATTTTATGAATGCAAATAAGCACAGCCTGATGAAATGCCGTCAGCTGCTGACAGTCATTAAGATCTGCGCATCACGGCTATTTTCCCCTCCTCGCATGGGAGTCATAACGATTGAAATGATTTGGCACACTTCAAGGCATCATCACTGCCTCCTCAAATATTTTCTAGTCACGTCTGATTTATTATCCCTTTTCACACTTTCCTTCTCTTGTCAGCACCGTACTTTGTTTTGAAAGGTGCTGGGAAAAAGACACAGATGGCAAATCAGTGAACTTCTGCAACATTAATATTTCAAACAGTGTTATTTCATCTGTCATCTTCAACAAGCGAGTCGAACCTCTCATTTCTGCAAATACACACTTTCTTCATCCATCCCTTCCTCAATCTTTTCTCCAGTAATAACCCGGCTCATCGATACTACCTGAGCTCGGACCCTGTGACGGGACAGCTGTACGTATCGGACACCAACTCCAGGCGGATTTACCGGCCCCGAGTGCTGTCCGGCGAGGTGGAACCCCAGGCAAACGTCGAAGTCGTAGCAGGGACCGGGGATCACTGTCTGCCTTTCGATGAGAATCAGTGTGGAGATGGAGGACCAGCCTCTGAAGCCCTACTCACAGGACCTAAAGGTACTAACAAGATCAAAAGATATTCTGCTGATCCAGACTATACCACTTTAACCAGACCTCCAGGGGGATAATAGAAACCAGACTTTACTTGCAACACCTCTCAGGACCAGACATCATACTCAAGGTCATATGGCACTTGCCAGAACAGATTAGGTTTGATGCTAATCAGATCTGAGAGAGACCAAAGGTATCACACTGACCAGATCTTCTATTCCCCAAAACTCTGAAGGACCCCAAAGATACAACCAGTCATTACAGAGTTTAAAGCTCAAACCATTCTTACCGGGTCTTAGGGATTCCTGAGTTATCATTAGAGATGCATCACCACTGATAATCGAAAAAATCTGCTCTGATACCAACCGATCAAACCGAGCACTTGAAAAAATACCGTATAAACCTACGACAAGGTCCGAGTTCAGCAGCCCTCATTTTTCTAAACATGAACCACCGCGGCTTCTGTAGCAGATTCACTGCTGTGGTTTAATCAGTTAAACACATTTATGTGAGTTATTTAGCTGAAGGCTGCTCATCAGATCAGAGACTAGCCACACAGAAGGATATTTTTCTCAGAAGAAACAGAAGAATTCTCACATAATTTCACATTTACTCTCCGGTCTGATTAGCCAACTGACAGCTTATTAAAAAAAAAAGTCAATGACAAAAGCAGAACTTTCAAAGACGAATGCGTAAAGAAGTATTCACTCGTTCTCTCCGAATCAAATTCAAAACAGACGTCTCATCTGTTCAGAGTCCGTGACTCTAATCTAAAGCTGTAGCATGAATTGCCGCTACAAAACAAAACACGAGCGCTTCAAATCGTTTTATCTATATTCATAAATTAATCATTAAAAGGAAACTTTTAAACAAGCTAACTCTAAAGTTCTCGTCACACTGATCAGACTCTAATTACAAGGCCTCGAGAATGCATAACCGATCCGAGCTCGTTCACAGCGCTTAAATCTCCATCACGTCTTGCTTCAAAATCTGAACGATGTAAAACAGCTCATGTTCCTCACCTCAAGGGCAGATGATGGATTTAATTAATGCAGAAAAGCTCAGCCTGATGAAATGTCACCAGCTGTTAACAGATTGCATCTTAGATTGGTGATTATATTCCTGAGAACCCTGGAGAACCCTTTCAGATTCTCAGAGGATCCTGAAGCTCTAATTACACTTTACAGGATCCAGACTTACTACACCACCTAAGGTTTACATACAGCTCCAAAGCTTCAGCAGATGGAGATCCTGCACTCCAGACAAAACTAAAATCTGATTATTTTTTACAATTTGCCACAATTATTTATTCAATTTCATGTGTAAATCTTCACATCAGCATAAGACTGGCAGTTGAGCAATTATGTGAAAATGGGGTAACCCAAAAAACAAACAAACAAACAAACAAACAAACAAACAAACAAACATGGTGACAGTCTCTAGCATTTAAAATTTAATTAACAAGCAGTAACGTTAATTAAGTAATGACTGTTAAAGATGCTCAATACAAACAAACCTAGAAAACAAACAAATAAATAAATCAGTTTCTCTAAAATATGCAGTTAATTTCTTGACAAAACCTTAATTTTTGGTGTTTCAGGTAATAAAAGGTGCACAATAAAAAAAATCAGTGTTTAGACATTAACTATGGCTGAGTCTCAAAATTCTGATAATTTATTGAAATCTTATAAAGAATCTTTAACTAATTAACTATCGTTCGTTAAGATCTTCAATATCACACAATTAAACACATGTTTAATTAATTGACAAAATTAATTAAAAACTATTTACATTTTACAGGAACAAAGTAATAAATCGAAATACACTCACAATCACAGTACTAAGCTCTATCATGTTTATTTCTATAGTAGTGTGAAATTTAAAATTTAATAATAAAACCGTTTTAATTTCATTCTCAGGTTCAGCCGCAGAAGCGGCGCGTCTGTAATTTACAGCGTTATGATGTGTGGGTTTTCTGAAATCCGTGAAGATGTGCAGAACTTTAGAGATTTCTGCCACAACGTTATTTCAGATAAATGCACATTTAACAAGCAACAGTGACATCGTTTCGGTTTAAAATCCACAGCAGGAATAAAAAGAAAAGAAAACCAGTGAGAGTGCAGGAGCGTCGGAGCGCAGATCCAGTACATCCTCTTCTGCTCCATCCTCCTCGTGCAGTCGTTCCGCGGCGGGATGTGAATTATGGAGCGTGATTGCAGTGACCCGAATAACGCGAAGTCAAACACATCACATGTAGACTCTGCTTCACGGAGAGATAAGAGCACAGCTGTGAGTCTCACTCGTTTATTTTCCTCTCACAGGGATCGCCGTGGACAAAAACGGCCTGATCTACTTCGTGGATGGAACAGTGATTCGCAGAGTGGAGCGCAGCGGCGTTATTACGACTGTCCTGGGGTCAAACGACCTCGCTTCAGCCCGGCCTCTCCGCTGTGACGCGGTTATGGACATCCAGCAGGTCGGAACAGAAAAAAAGATGAAATAGTTCTTCAGCGAAGTGTCAAATCGAACACTTTACAATCGATTTTAATGGTAATGTTTATTAAAGGGACAAATTTGTTCTCCTTTGCCGGTCAGTGCAGATGTTCATACAGAACCAGTCGTGGTAGAAACTGGAGTGTGCCTACACTCACTGTCCACTTTATTAGGAACACCTGCTCATTTATGCACTTATCTAATCAGCCAATCATGTGGCACCAGCACAGTGCAAACAATCATCTAGATTCAGGTCAAGAGCTTCAGTTAATGTTCACATCAAACATCAGAATGAAGAGAAGTGTGATCTCTGTGACTTTAACCGTGGCATGGATGTTGGTGCCAGATGGGCTGGTTTGAGTTTGTCAGAAACTGCTGATCTCCTGCGGTTTTCACACACAACAGTCTCTAGAGTTTATACAGAATGGTGCAAAAAAACAAAAAACATCCTGTGAGCGGAGGATCAGCAGCTGAAACACCTTGTTGACGGGAGAGATCAGAGGAGAATGAGCAGACTGGTCTGAGCTGACAGGAAGTCTATAGTAACTCAAATAATCACTCTTTACAACCGTGATGAGCAGAAAAGCATCTCAAAACACACAACACATCAAACCTCACGCTTTTTCTGCATTCTGATGTTTGATGTGAACATTAACTGAAGCTCTTGACCTGCATCTGTAGGATTGGATGCATTGTGCTGCTGCCACATGATTGGCTGATTGAGTGTATATACAGGGCTTTACGGTAACTAACAGGGGTTTGGGGGGAAAGCTGCTGATCGCCTGTTTTAGTTAAGATGTAAACAGTTTACATGCACACTTTCTTATTAATTTCTGTACCTAATATCTTCTTCCTACAACAGAAAAAAATGTGTATGTAAAGAAAGAGTGTGTGTAAACTTTTCTAGCGTCTGCATCTGGTGGTTACCGTAAAACCCTGTATACACACACTCCAGTTCCTCCTTCAGACAGCAGATTTGTGAAAAAATGGTATTGAAAATAGGGCCTGTTTATGTGAAAGCTCTACCACAGAGACCGATCCAGAGCGGACATTTTGGCTCCAGAAAGCAGTAAAGACTCCTTTACGAGTCCAGGATGTTAGAACATGTCAAAGGCTGGCGCACTGTATTCTTTCCTGAGGCAGTGGTGGATAGTTAGACAGCTAGTAAATAAACTGCCTTAAAACCCACCCGGTGATGCTGAAGCTTGCGTTTCTTTTTCATCCCAGGTTTCATTAGAGTGGCCGACGGATTTGGCCGTCAGCCCGATGGATAATTCTCTTTTCGTGCTGGACGGCAGCGTGGTTTTGCGGATTACAGAAGAAGGGCAGGTTAGCGTCGCAGCAGGTCGACCTCTTCATTGTCCGATGCCCGTCGCTGAACTTTCAGTTACAGAGACCCAGCGTGCCACACACACTCACCTGGAGTCTCCGAGCGCCATCGCCATGTCCTTCACTGGAGTGTTGCACGTCGCAGAAACGGACGAGCGGAAGACGAGTCGCATTCGCAGCGTGGCACCCGACGGCGAGATCACTCACTTAGCCGGGTCACTGTCTGACTGCGACTGCAAAACAGACGTTAACTGCGATTGCTACCTCACTGGAGACGGTTTTGCTAAAGACGCTCGTCTCAATGCGCCTTCCTCACTCGTGGCTGCTCCGGATGGAACGTTATACGTTGCCGATCTTGGAAATATCCGAATCCGAGCTATCGGGACGAACAAACCGCAGCTGAACGCACGAGGACTTTGTGAAGTGGCTTCCACAGCAGAGCAGGAAGTGTACATGTTTGACTCGAACGGAACGCACCAGCACACTGCTAATCTTGTGACTGGAGATTTTAAATACAACTTCAGCTACAGCAACGACGGGGATCTGACCTCCGTGACCGATTGCCATGGAAACACACTCCGCATCCGGAGAGACGCTAACCGGCAGCCGGTCCGAATCGTAGCGCCTGATAACCAGGTGGTGTGGTTGAACATCGGCTCCAACGGGGCGCTAAAAAGCCTGGGAACGCAGGGGCGGGATCTCATGATGCTCACTTACCATGGCAACAGTGGTCTCCTAGCAACCAAGATCACCTCCAATGGCTGGACCACCTTCTACGAGTGAGTTTACACTACAATATGATCATAAATCCCAAGAAGATTGATTACAGAAACGCTTTCGATGTAATATTTCAAGATATGAAATAAGGTAAACACTTTGTCGTTACATCTCATTATTTTGACTTATTCATTTGTAACTGAAATGAAATAACAAAATAAACAAAATAAAATGATATCTTGAAATAATGAGCTATTAAATCGTAATAAGTCAAAATAATAATGAGATATTAACTTAAAATAGAAAAGCACTATCTTGAATTTATGGAATATTAAGTAAAAATAACGACATCATAATAATGATGTAATATCCTTAAATAACACGTTATTAAGTTGGAATGAGATGTTACATTACATTAAAGACATACTATCTTGAAACTATCTTCATTAATTCAAAATAACAAGATATTACATTAGTACATATTACATTACTCTTGAAATAATAACATATTAAATCAAAGTAATGACGTGCTGTCGTAAGGTAACGAGATATTAAATTAAAATAACTAGATAATATCTTCAAATAACTATTTATTAAGTCAAAATAATATGGTGTAAATATCTACATATCATCATATGGTAATGACGTAAGTAGGAATTATGGGATATTAAGTCAAAATAATCCCATAACGTCTTTTAATAATGAGTTATTAAGTTGAAATAACATTATTATATTAAATACTATCGTGAAGTAACAACACAAGTCAGAATAACTACATGATCTGTTGAAATAAGGCGTTTACGCTCTCTCAGGTAGCAAGACATTAAGTTACAATAACATCCTGTCTTGATGTTATGAGATAAGTTATGAGTAAGTCATACATTCTTTAAAAAAAGAGTTATTAAGTTGAAATGGGATAATGGTAACGAGATGAGAGCTTTTCACCATTTTATTTTCACATCCTGCGTTTCCAGGCTTCTGTATATCAGATATGCGGAGAGCTGTTGACTGGACAGAAAAGAAATTTGTCTCGGTTGTCTTTTTTTCCACCAGAGGCTTTTTTTTTGCTGATTCAAAAATTACACCATCATGCAGCAAAGTCCAAAATATTTCATTCCTCCCTGCAAAAGTCATCATAAAGAGTTCCCCTTCATTTACCGTGGCAGGAAATTGTGAAGAAGTGCTGACATCACGTCCCAGGACCGTAAATAACTTTCTCTTGTAGTTATGACAGCGAAGGAAAGCTGACCAACGTGACATTTCCCAGCGGCGTGGTGATCAGTCTGCTCGGGGACGCCAGCGTCGTCTCCGCGGTGGAAATGGCAAACTCTGAGAGAGAAGAAGAAGCCGGGATTACGGCGAACACGTCAGCGATTCAGACGGTCCTTACGCTACAGCAGGGTTAGTTTTAAATGTCACGTTCAATCCCTTTCAGACAACACGTGTGTTTAGGATTTATAGCAATATAATGTTTACTCTGTTTTGCTCAAAATTCTAAAGAGTTGACTTTTGATAAACATTATAGAAGGCGTGGCTTGGTGGGCGTGTCTTTGAGCTCATACATAAAGTCATAAGCCATATAAGTGAAGACCTTATAAGTGATAAGTGTCCATCAGTGGACGGTGGATAGATTTTAACCAACCGGACTTCCTGCAGAAACTGTGATGAATTTACTGGTTGCACTTTTGCACTATTTGTCCTTATAGCGCACAATAATAGAAGGGATTTATTTATAGTCGCACTATCCGTCGCACCCAGATGAGGACGGGTTCCCTTTTGAGTCAAGTCAAGTCAAGTCAAGGTTTCTTCCTCATATCATCTCAGGGAGTTTTTCCTCACCACCGTCACCTCTGACTCACTCATTAGGGATAAATTTACATATTTACAATATATTTATCGTGAATCCATTTATTTCTGTAAAGCTGCTTTGTGATAATGTCCACTGTTAAAAGCGCTATACAAATAAAACTGAATTGAAATTGAATTGATTTCCGAGGGGAACGTCTTCGTATAAAGAAAAGAATATCTTTACAGATGGGTTCTCTATCACAGAGATGATGTTCGGCTCGTTTAGGAGCTGAGAGGGATTGGGGAAATTACAGATCACAAAGGGCGTGGCATTGAGGCCAGACATGGAAATGTGGGTGTGTCTTTGAGTCCGTATATTAAATCCAAGTAGCTCTCGGAGGACGTGGCTTGAAGTCCATAAATGGTGAACTTTCTTCCACGTGCATTTATAAAATTACTATGCGGCATGAGCTCAAAGACACGCCCCCTGCCTTAGTGGAAAACTTCTGAAGCTCTGCCTTTGAATGTTGCTGAATAGTAACATCCTGTCTAGTTTTAACATCCTGTCTAGTTTTCAAGTCCCGCCCACTCAGAGCTGCTCGCATTTTAATATACGGAATCAATGACACACCCACATTTCCATATATGGCCTCAGACACGCCCTCTGTGGTCTGAGAAACTGCCTTTCTTTAATTCCTCCAGTTCCCCTCAGCTTAAAATGACCAGAACATCGTCTCTGTGATCTGATCTGGATTTCTGTTTGACGTTCCTGTCGCAAATGACTTGTAGGAAATATTAAAGCCGGGTTATTTTTGTTTTACAGATCAGCTGAAGACGAGCTACGTGGTGGGTTACGACAGCTCTCTGTGGGTTTTATATGCAAACGGATTGAACGCTCATTTCCAAACCGAACCTCACATCCTGTGTGGCGCGTCGTCTCCTACGGTGGCTCGGAGGAACATCACGCTTCCTGACGACGCCGGACAAAACCTCGTCGAGTGGCGCTTCAGGAAGGAACAGACTCGCTCTAAAGTCACAGTGTTCGGACGCAAACTACGAGTGAGTTTCAAAATTCTGAATTCTCAAGCTTCAATTAACTTATCCTGCTGTTGAATTCTGGATCCTGATTGGTCAGAAGATGTTCCGTACTAAATAGCTAAATAGTTGGTTCTTGTTTTCTGCAAAGAACATCCAGTTTTACTTAACATTTAACATTTAACATTTAACACTTAACATTTCAGAAACATAATAATTCTTATGTCCTAAATGTTCCCTGGATAAAACCTCGTCCTTGTCCTGATGATTCTGGGTTTATCCCAAAACTTCCGTCTTCCAAGATCTCCATCTTAGCGAATTTCTCGTCACCACTCTCGCACTTGGCTAGCTTGTTTTTCTAAAGCAGCTTTGAGAAAATCTGTAATGTAAAAAAATAAGCTAAAAAAGTTCCTCTCTATAAATCCTCTGCTATTAGTTTCACAGAAAACAAAAAAGTACAGAATGGCAATTAAATAAGGACAAAATTGTACAATTATGTTCCTTTAAAGACCTAAATGTGTGTAATTAAGGACTTATTAACTGCTCGCTCTGAGATTCTAACGAGACTCTAAATGATGCTTTATTAAAGGCAGATGCGCTTGCAGAGTGAATAATTAAAGTTGCCGCATGTTGTGTGATATAAGTACTATTAGTTCTAGATTATTCCCAATAAAATAGTTAAAACCATTTCTCAGTCCACTTATTTTCCAATTTAACAGGATTTAAAATGAATCTATGGTCATTTAGGGAGTTCAGAAAGTTGCTAGTGTGTAAAACTGATTAAAAACTCAAGGAACCGTCTGAACTCGTTTCACACTTTTATCAAAAAAGGAGGAAGTTGTCTAACAGTCGTTTTCCTCTGGTCTTCCAGGTGAACGGTCGGAACATCCTGTCTGTCGATTACGACCGCACGCTGAGAACCGAGCGAATCTACGACGATCACCGCAAATTCCTGCTGAAAATCAGTTACGATTTAACGGGACATCCTGCTGTGTGGATGCCGAGCAGCAAATTACTGCTGGTGAACGTGACTCGGAGGAGCAACGGGCAGCTGAGCGCCATCCAGTGGGGATCTGTGTTAGAGCGATTAGAGTACGATGAGCAAGGACACATTCGCACTCGAGTCTTTCCTGATGGGAAAACGTGGAGCTACACGTACCTGGAGAAGGTAACGGTCAGGTTATTCCACTGCGCTTCCTTTATTCTGGATTCTCTTCACCATTAAACCAGTTCCAGTGTTGAAATTGTCTTGTTTAAATATTGAAATTTTTAGTAAAATGTGTTCTCCGCTTGTCCCAGTCCATGGTGCTGATCCTGGCCAGTCAGCGGCAGTTCACCTTTGAGTACGACTCCGATGGCGAACTTTCAGCTGTCGTCATGCCCAGCGTCGCTCGCTACACCATGGAAACGATTCGCTCCATAACCTATTACCGAAATCTTTATCATCCTCCGGAAAGCAACGCATCTCTAGCTGTGGACTACAGCGAAGACGGACGGCTTCTCCGATTGCTCCGGACAGGAACGGGACGTCGAGTGATTTATCGCTATCGATGGAATGACAAGCTAGCCGAAGTCGTGTACGATAGCACGCGTGTCAGTTTCACGTACGACGAAACACTCAGCGTGTTAAAGACTGTGAATCTGCAAAGTGAAGGCTTTATCTGCACCATCAGATACAGACAACTAGGCCCCCTAGTGGACAGACAGATATATCGCTTTAGCGAAGACGGGATGGTGAGCGCAAGATTTGATTATGCGTACGATGGAAATCTTCGCGTGAGTAGCATTCAGGGCGTGATCAACGAGACCCCACTGCCTATCGACCTCTACCAGTATGACGACATTTCCGGAAAAGTGGAGCAGTTCGGGAAATTTGGTGTGCTCTACTACGACATCAATCAGATCATTTCCACCTCTGTTATGACTTACACTAAACATTTCGACGGACACGGACGAATCCGAGAGATCCAGTACGAGCTTTTTCGGACGCTGCTCTTCTGGATCGCGGTTCAGTACGATGAAATGGGTCGAGTCACGTCAAGAGAGATGAAAATCGGACCTTTCGCGAATGCTACAAAATACAGCTATGAATACGATGTGGATGGCCAGCTGCAGACCGTCTACCTGAACAAAAAACCAACATGGAGATATAGCTACGATTTAAACGGAAACATCCACCTTCTTAGCCCGGCGATCGGCACACGGATCCTCCCGCTGCGCTACGACCTTCAAGATCGTATCACTCGACACGGAGACCTTCAGTACGAGCAGGACGACGACGGATTTCTACGCCAGAAAGGAGCCGAAGTCTACCATTACAACTCGAACGGACGCCTCGAGCGTGTTTACAGCAAGTCCGGTGGCTGGAGCGTTCAGCATCGCTACGATGGGTTAGGACGGAGAATTTCAACTAAATCCAGTTTGGGGCAGCATTTGCAGTTTTTCTACGCAGACCTGAGCTACCCGAGCCGCGTCACGCATGTCTACAACCACTCCAGTGCAGAGATCACCTCTTTGTACTACGACCTCCAGGGGCACGTGTTCGCCATGGAGATTAGCAGTGGAAAAGAGTTTTACATAGCGTGTGACAATACCGGCACGCCGCTAGCAGTTTTTGGGAGCGACGGAGTGCTTTTGAAGCAGATACACTACACGGCGTATGGAGAAGTTTATTCTGATTCGAACCCTGATCTCCAGCTCATACTCGGATTCCATGGCGGTCTCTACGAACCACTGACTAAGCTCATTTATTTTGGGGAACGGGATTACGACATCATTTCCGGCCGCTGGACCTCTCCAGATATCACACTGTGGGAAAGGATTGGAAAAAACCCAGCACCATTTAACCTCTACACGTTCCGTAACAATGATCCCATCAGCAAAGTTCAGGATGTAAAAGAGTTTCTCACGGGTGAGAAATTTACATCATCTGATTGATTGCAGAGAAAGATGTACGCTGCTGTTTTTTAAACTGATGTGTGTGGATTTGTTTGTGTGTGTGTGTGTGTGTAGATGTGAACACCTGGCTGGTTGTTTTCGGGTTTCATCTCCACAACAGCATTCCCGGGTTTCCAGTTCCCACGTCTGGAATTACTCGAGTGTCTTATGAACTGGCTAAGAGTGAAATTTGGGACAATCTTCCGGTATGTCCAGAGATCTGAGTCTGTACTGATTTATTATTATTGTTATGATTGATGAATTCATGAAACCAGACAGAGGGATTCACTGCTTAGCTGTGAGAATATCCTGAGCACTGTTTTTTCTCTGCTGTCTGTGACGCTGTACGAATGGTAACTCCTGTATGATCCTAACCCGGTGTTCATTATCATCAGCACACAATGTGCTCATTTTTATATGAGGAAAGTTCCTGGTATTCAGAGACAGTTTACGCAGCTGCTTAGATTATTAAAATCACTAAGTCATTTTATTTATTGTTCTCGACTCATCACCTGAATTAAATGCATTTATTCCAAACTTAATAATCAAATCAACAGATCTATAAATGTATATCTATAATGTGATCTATAATGTGAATTTAATGATCATTTTAATAAAAATAAAAACTCTATGGCTCTGATACATAGACAAACAAAGTTTGAGAACCCTTGAACTAAAGAACCTGTAAAGGTGCTTCTTTCGAAGAGTGTATGTGCATAGAGAAAAGAAAAGAGAAAATTTCTAAAGTAAAAACTCCTAAACCCCGACGCTGACCCTAATAGTGCGCTCTCCTCTGGATTCTGTGTTATATTCTACATGTATCAGCGTAGTGTTGTGGTAGTGGACTAGCACTTTATATCCCAAGTTATAATGATAATTTACATTTTCACATTAAATGACACTTTATCAGCAATTTTGGATGTAAAATGTCTCTTTTGCAGGCTATTGGAGTTCAGCAGCAGGTCCTGCGTCAGGCGAAAGCATTCCTGGCGTTTGACCGGATGCCACAGTCTCGCAAACCGACCAAACCCTGGCTCTGGTTTGCTCCCAGCGAGTCTCTGATCGGCCGGGGCGTCATGGTGGCGCTGTACAAAGGAACGGTGATAACTCGCGCTATCAGCATCGCTAATGAAGACTGCATCAAAGTCGCTAACATCCTCAACGGAGCTCTGTATCTTAAAGATCTGCATTTCACTTTGGATGGACGTGACACGCATTACTTTGTAAAAACGGGATCCCCGGAAGCGGACCTGGCTGCACTTCGGCTCGTGACGGGGCATAAGCAGCTCGAGAACGGCGTTAACGTGAGTGTGTCTCAGTCGACGGCGGCGATGGGCGGACGCACCCGGCGCTTCGCTGACGTGGAGCTGCAGTGTGGTATGCTAACCCTTCACGTGCGCTACGGAGCCTCTCCGGACGAGGAACGGGCGCGAGTGCTGGAGTTGGCGCGACAGAGGGCGCTGGTGAGCGCGTGGGCGCGGGAGGCGCAGTGCATACGGGACGGAGAGGCGGGAACTCGTCTGTGGACGGAGGCAGAGAAGAGGCAGTTACTCAACGGTGGACGAGTGCAGGGATACGACGGATATTACATTCTCTCGGTGGAACAATATCCGGAATTATCCGATAGCATGAACAACATACAGTTCCTCAGACAGAATGAGATCGGAAAGAGGTAGCAGAGAACTCTCTTTAATACTCAACGAGGAATTATTTATATGCACATATACGGTCAGGTTCTAAACTCTGAGTGCACCACCACGTCACGCTAAGGCTGCGTCTCAAATCACACTCTATGCACTATACACGTACACTGTACACGGTGGCATTGTATCCAGTAGTGAACTGTCTGTCTCGAGCGCTAATGTCTAGTGTCGATGGCTGATGACTCCGCCCCTTCCGCTACATAGTGCAAGACCACATATACTCTACATGTCCAGTGTTCTACGCTTAATTTCCATCTATTTCTAGTACTTAGTGCACACCTAGTGGACTACATCTCACTGAGGTGTAATGTTATCAATAACAATGATGTAGCTACAGAAATTATGGAAATCAGATGTTGTGTCTTTGAAACATGAGCTGATTTCATTCATATTAGTCCTTTCTATGTAGTGTAGTGTAGTGCGAATTAAATCAGGGGTGGATTTGTGTTAAAATTATTAGCTAGTGCATCAGGCAGGTAAAAGCTTCAGTGTGCTGCTCAGTCCCGTGTTCTGGCCCAGAAATCTCACTGACAAAGCTGAAAAAAAAAAAGTGGTAGCTAATATAACGTAATAACGAGAAATGGCTAATTAGCTAGTAAAGCGTGTTAAAACATGATGTAGCTGTACTCTTTATCCTCTACAGCACATCTAGTCTTTAGTCTTAACAGCTAGACAAATAAATATTTTCTCTTGATGTGTTTAACCACAAGATGATTGTTGCTGATACGAGGAGAGACATACGACAGATTTGCATGTTCCTGATTCTATAAATCGTATAAATGATTTTACCGACAGCCGTCTTGCCTCGGCTGATGTGTGTAGTGCGGCAGGTGGTTTCATAACGAGTCGCGTGAGTTATAGTTACAGCTTCGAGATGAGTCACACCAGTATAGCTACACACCAAACGACAATTATTTGCTTTGCAAAAGTCAAAAGGAAGTTGAGTTTTTTAATAGATTTTTTTATTAGTTGTTGAATCTAACAACTCCCGTCAGTCAACTACGAATAAAAGACAAATAGCAGGGACACGCAGTCTTTCTCGTCTCGAAATCGGAACCACACCTGATTTCATCATAATTCACATTCTGCCGACTTCTGCTACCAAACTGCGCTTGTTAGGACGCAACCGGTAAAATTCCCACACAAGCAAGTTAGTGCTATTCTTAAAAACCAAGTAGTAACTCATCAGATAAACCCAGTTGTTGGTCGTGCACTCAGATATTCAGACCTGACAGTATAAACGTAAGAAGTGTTAAAATAACGCTGTGCGTTGTAGAACATTAGCGTGTTACAAACCCATCTAAAGCCTCAAGAAGGCCAAAAACTGTGGAGCACAATGCAGAATTGTGAGGACTTGGATTAATATAAGAACATTACTTCCCTTATCTGAGTATTTATTAAATATTCACTTCACCAAGTTCCCTTAAAATATATCAGAAAAAAAAAGACAGTGTTTACATATCCATAGCTCTGCACCAATGCAACAATGCCACACACAAATCTCACTCTTTTATTTTTTTATCTTTATCTTTTATCCTTTTTTTCCTCCTATAGATGTCTCAATGTGTATTGTAATGTAAAAAGTAATATTTCAGAATTTCAAAGACCAAATTCTGCTGTTTTTTTTAAATTAATTTATTTATTTATTAATTTTTCATGTTATAATTTCCTGTTTTTGTCACACGAGTCACATTTGATAGATTCATTAATTAACAATACTGTAATACTAATAAAAATATATCGAGTCTAATTAAGAGTAAAGGAAACTACAATAAAATCTGTTACTAAAAGTGCGCTGGGGTTTTTTCTGTACATTTGCATAAAGAAGTAAAAATAACTCGGTGGTTATTTTATTTACATTCACACCACATGTTGTGAATTACAATTATTTCTTATATTAGTGCTTAATTACTAATATTTTTTAAAATTTCCTGCCTTTACAGAATGCTGTAAAATATTCACTGTTTCCTAAAATTTTCAGGATGTAAAGATAATCATGACTGACACACACACACACACACACACACACACACACACTCTCAGACTCACACACACTCACACACTCATACACACACATTATTTAATCAGAGCACAGAGCTGCCTTGCTTTGAAGTTTGGATGGAAACGCATAATGGAGTTAACGTTAATCAAAGCGCCTCTGATTTAACACTCGCTAATCCCGCTGAGTGACTCGCTCTCAAACTCGCCCACTTTCATCCGAGCGTCAAAATCTCACGCTGCAGCCGACTGGCAGGAAAAAAATACACTTTCATATCCAGAGGAAGGAAATAACAGAGATTGTGGAGAAAGTTGTTGCCCAACAGCTGTTCATTTCTCCTTTTTTGTTTGTTTCTAATTAGAAAAACGCAGAATTTGACGTCTTTCAGTCTGATTTCCAGTCGATTTGCTGCAGATGACATCACACTGTGGGTGTGTTTCTCTTCTGTAGCAGTCCATATTTCCATTCTATTTTAATTAGTAACACAATGCCACGTTCTTTATCTGTATTCAGATATTTAGACCTGAAGTGGGCGTGGCCAAAACCGGCTGATTTTTTATTTGTTTGTTTTATTTGTCTGACTCTGACAGTTCCTCAACCTCAGCTATATCTCTCCAGTTCATCGTCAGACTCAGTGAGAGATGCGTGCAGGTCTGTTCGTTTAATCCCGCTCAAATTGTTATTATTTTTTTTGTTCCTGCTCACAATACTTTCTAACAAATTTAGCTGGTTCTGTTTCCCAAAATGTAAACACTAGCAGCGAATTTAAAACCCCGTGACGCTGAACAGTCGGTTACTGGCGAGGGACTGGCGAGGGACTCTGTAAATGCTTTAAGCAGCACCGCCGGTTCAGGGTAATGGTCATGTTTGTGTTTGTGTTCATGTTTGCGTTATTGTTTGCGTTAATGTTCATGTTCACATTTGCGTTAATGTTTGTGTTAATGTTTGTGTTCGTGTTAATGTTTGTGTTAATGTTTGTGTTAATGTTCGTGTTTGTGTTCGTGTTCACGTTTGCGTTAATGTTTGTGTTCGTTTGTGTTAATGTTTGCGTTCTTGTTTGCGTTAATGTTCATGTTTGCGTTATTGTTTGCGTTAATGTTCATGTTTGTGTTCGTGTTCATGTTTGTGTTAATGTTTGTGTTCGTTTGCGTTCTTGTTTGCGTTAATGTTCATGTTTGTGTTCGTGTTCATATTTGTGTTAATGTTTGTGTTCGTGTTCATGTTAATGTTTGCGTTAATGTTCATGTTTGTGTTCATGTTTGTGTTCGTGTTCATGTTAATGTTTGCGTTAATGTTCATGTTTGTGTT
>CM074980.1:587618-594021 GCA_037576825.1 Pangasius krempfi | reverse complement strand
AAACAGACGGCTTTATTCATGATATAACGACTGTATGAACAGGTGGCGATTGTGTGATTATTCGTGATGTTTGTTTTACCCCTGATTTAAAAGTTGAAAATCTGAGAAGCTGCCACGGTGAGGAAGACTGTCTGTGTGTGACGCTGAGGAACTGTTGGGTGCAGTGTATAACGTACAGACTGGACTGATGTGGTGGTGTTTAATGGAGCTTCAGCACGTCAGACAGCAGCAGCCCACGTCCTCGTCAGGATAAATCAACCCAGAGCTCTTTACTCTGCTCTTAAACGGCTGCTTATCAGGTTCCATGATTACAAAGTCCTGATGATTGGCACTAAATGTTTTAGCTCCGCTGAGTCTCACTAATCTCACACATAAGCATGGAAGTGTGGAACTGCAATTCATACACACAGCAATATCCACGGAACATGCGTGACACATCACGTGTGCTCTAATCTGCTTTTCCAGACTCATTTAAATATTTCTTTGAATAATTCTAGATAGAAATTCTTCAGCTGCTGAAATCTGGTGTATGATGACATCTCTTGGGGAAAATGAAACACTGCTAATGTGGACTTCTGCCAAGAATCATGAAAAGTAAGAACAAATCTCATTTCTGAAAACTGCACTTGGCTTAAATACAAAAAAAAATCCATTTGTTCCAACTGCACTCGTGATTTATTTGCTGTTTATGGTATTTGAGCCGAAGCTGCAGTCTCACTGACAGAGCAAAAAAAAAAAAAAAAGGTTATTTTGTTGGCCAATGAATACAGTACATACAGTCCTGGGCAAAATCATGGGTCAAGACCAAAGTGGCACAATATGAAGCTTTTAATGGCCTTAAAAACAAACCACGGGTCAGGAAATGAGCGAGAAAGAAACAGAGAGATGGAGGAGCTCAGTGTGCGAGCTTTTCCCTTTGACTTCTGTAAATGTTAAGTCTTGTGGGTAAACTTGCAGACAGCTTTTTATTTTGTAGACTCAGACACGTGTTAGTATGAATTTCACATCAAACGTTTTAATGATTATCACGATTCTGTGTAGAAGACGACTGTAGAAGTGAATTTCGCTTTCACCGGCGAGTGGAGGCTCAGGAGCTCTCAGGAGCGCATCTGCTTCGTTCCTGCTCATCTCCTCACCAACCATCTGTTCTTAAGACCGTGTGAAGCACACGACACTCTAGTACAGCAATACTAACACACTACACACCAACGTACTACAACTAACACACTACACTCTAGTACAGCAATACTAACACACGACACTCTAGTACAGCAATACTAACACACTACACACCAACGTACTACAACTAACACACTACACACCAATGTACTACAGCTAACACACTACACACCAACGTACTACAACTAACACACTACACACCAACGTACTACAGCTAACACACTACACACCAACGTACTACAACTAACACACGACACACCAACGTGCTACAGCTAACACACTACACACCAACGTACTACAGCTAACACACTACACTCTAGTACAGCAATACTAACACACTACACACCAACGTACTACAGCTAACACACTTGCATGTTAAATATGCATTAAAGTAAAAAATACTACCATACTCCCCACTAAAGTAACAATACCAGCATACTACACACTACAATAACACAACTGGCATAATACACACTAGAGTAACAATACTACCACAGCACGTGCTAGATTAAGGACGCTTGCACACTACACACTAGAGTAATAATGCTGATTTATGACGTTTTGGATCAGAATAGCTACTATACTACACAACTCGCTCACAGTAAAGTATTATTACTGTACTACTCTGGATTCCTTATTATTTTCTCAGTTAAATAAAATAAAACTTGCACTCCCTTCACTTCACTGCAAAGGATTTGCATCCAAGTATTAAAAATAATGCTAATATTTATGATTATGTTAATTTGTCCAGTTATTTCTGAGCCTGTGAAAATGGCTGGAATTCCTGAACGCTTAATGCAATATTTTCATCAAACCCCTTGGATTAAAGCTGAAAGTCGACACTTCAATCACATCCTGATGGCTTCACTGCTTCATATCCATTGTGGTGGTGTACAGAGGCGACATTACAAAAATGATAATCATCCACACGCACACACACACACACACACACGCATTAAATCAGGGCATGTGTTTTATGAGCATACTCTGCCTAATTTTAAATCTTTAAACATTTATTTCATTTACAAGAAGTGTTTAGCGACGTTGCGTGTGTGTGAACAGTGGTCTTGCGCCGTGTGTGTTGCCGTGTACGAGCTGTGGTTTAAGCAGATCCTCTGGGAGCTCAGAGATGTTCATCAGTGGGCACGTGAGTGTCCTTCACTCTGTTTTATTACAACAACAACAACAACAACAACAACAACAAACACGCTTCACGATGTGCGGAATGAAGCACGATTCTGCCACCTTCAGGATGATCACACACACAACATCAACGTTTAAACCTCCTCCTCCTTCTTCTTCTTCTTCTTCTTCTTCTTCTTCTTCTTCTTCTTCTTCTGTTTATGTTTGTCAGGGACGTACATAGATATATTTATCTAAAGCAGGAGCCATAAATAATTACACAGCCCATGTTCTGTGTGTTTATGCTCCTGTCCTGTGTATCTGCTGTCCTGCACTTCATCGTCTCACACCGTTGTGTATTTGGCCTTCATGTAGTCTTGTGCACTCTTGTGTGTTACATCATGGTCCTGGAGAAACGACTTTTAGTCCCAATGTGTACAAACTACACAGAGGAGTGACAGTAAAAACCCACTTGGCTTGACACTGACTGTGGTCCAGACGCAGGTTCAGGGCTGAACGCTGGAACCACAGCTGAGAAATGCATTTTAACACTTTAACAACTTCTCTAAACATGAACCATAGCTACCGTTTTAAAATCTGATTGGCTGTTTGAAGCTGTTGTAAAATCTTTGATAAACACACGCACACACACACACACACACACACACACACACACACACACGTGACACAGCACCACAACTGAATCCTGTATTAATACAGCAGGTTTTAAACCCATAAAAGCGTTACACTTAAACCACTGTAATCTAATACTCTACTCTCTGCCTGTGATGTTGCCTAGCAACCAAAGCTCACCGTCAGCACACTGCATTAAGCCCGCCCCCTCACTCCCGCCAGTGTACGCGACACGAAGCTTCCGGTGAATCTGCGCAGATGTTAAAGCAGCAGGACGTTCATCTCACTGATTAATGACTGAATAAAAATGCAGATTATGGAAATGCAGGACGTCCCACAGGAGCCTCGTTACTCTCCTCACACACTCGCCCCAGACGGCGCGCGGTTCTGCGCGTGTTCTCAGCGTACAGCGCCGCTAACGTCAGCACTTCTAAAGTCACACGAGTGTTATTACATCATCACACAGAACAGCCAATCGTGGGCTTATCTGCAGTCATGTGATTTCCTCTCAGTCCTTTCTTTAGCTCAATTTTATAGAAAATGCAGCATTTTAACCTTAACAGAGCTCACACACAGTAACACAACTATACACAACTATACACAACTACACAAAACAATAAGGGAGCCAAACCTACCTGGTAGACAGGTAGACAAATACAGACGACTACACAATTCCTTATGCAACTACACAATACTACACAATACTGTACACAGCTACACACAACAACATGAAACAGAGTCGAACCTGATGGAAGTATTGTGTAGTTTTGTGTTGAATTGTTTGTTGTGTTCGGTAAACACACACTGAGCTGTGTCATTATAAACACATAAGTGTTCAGTTTTATGTAGATCAGCTCATGAATATTAATGAGGACACAGTTGGCGTGTTTTCTCAGGTGCGTCGTCAGGATTCTGCGCCTGCTGGTCGATCAGTTCGACATCCTGGAAACCATGACGCCGTTAGACTTCACGACTTCAGGTGTAAAGACATAAACACCTGAGCGCAAAAAACATTCTTAATAATTTTGTTAAATTCTCGGATGTGATTGGTCAGAAGGCTTTTTTTATACAGCATTATTTCTGTATAACAGCGCGGCTTGGATAGTAGTTTCTGGTTGCTCACCTGGTTAAGTCTGCGTGTTACCTGTGTTAAGAGACTGAGGTTCAAGGCTCGTGGAGTTCAGCTGAACCTTTAACTCCAAGTTTCTTTATAAAAAGCAAATGATAAATCAGCTCATAAGCAGCCTGCGCTTCCCGAGTGCTGGCAGCTCAGAGGATAAACGCTGTACCTGTCTGAGACAAAGAAGTGTGGTTTGATACTGAATCAGGTAGCCAGGTGTGTGTGTGCAGGTGGCTGTAAAGCCTGTGGTGATGTGTGTGTGTGTGTGTGTGAAACTGGGTTTGATTCCTGGCTGATGTGAGCAGAACCTGCTGTAAGAGCTTCTGTTGCTTTATTAACACTTCTCTCTCTATCTACAGGTAGAGCAAAGCGAAAAATAACGCTGGACTCGTTATCTGACGGTTCAGTAGGAAAGGGCTGTGCTGTTCCTGACATAAGGAGCAGTGTTTGAGTCCTGGCTCGTGTGTGTGTAGTAAGAGCTTCTGTCACTGTGTGTGTGTGTGTAGTAAGAGCTTCTGTCACTGTGTGTGTGTGTGAGTGTGTGTAGTAAGAGCTTCTGTCACTGTGTGTGTGAGTGTGTGTAGTAAGAGCTTCTGTCACTGTGTGTCCTCTCTCTGCAGGTGGAGTAAACAAGCCCTGTGACTCTGGAGGAGGGAAAAACTGGAGGCTTTGCTACTCTCAGTGATACGTATTTTACTGTGTAATGTAGTATAACACATGATACCACAACCTAACTACATTATGCTACATTATTATACTACACTACAGCGTACAATGGCATATAGTACTATTACCATATACTATACTATTATACTAGAATATAGTATATTACATACTTTAGTATAGTATAGTATAGTATATATGTGGTATAATAATGGCGCACAATGTTGCGTGGCACAGTGTAGTGTAATATAAAGCATGATGTAGCGGCACGTATAGTGTAGTGTATTATAATATGTAGCATAACATGATGTAGCGTGGCACATACAGTGCAGTGTAATATGACATGATGCACTGTTACATATGTGTAGTAGTAAAAGTATTAGTGGGCCCCATCCAGAGCAGCATAACCCCTGCTCTCACCTCTCTCAGAGCCCCAGGTGGGACCAACCAGACTTCCTCTCTCTTTCCTTCTTTCTTCTGGATTTAGGGTCCCACCTGAGTCCAATCCCTGCTGCCCAGAGGCCACCTCGAACCTGCGATTCTACACAGTGTCCTGCTGAGACCTTTAACCCACTGAGCCGTCAGAGCCGACAGGAATCACTGCTGCTTTACTGGAGTTCATCTTTCACTTTACACCTCCACCTGTATAGAGAGAGCGATTAGTTACAGAGAAACACAAAAAAAGGAGCTCTTTCTATACCTTTATCTCACCTGAGCCTGGACCAGAACCCTGAACACCACCCACTGAGACAAGTACAGCCTTCACCCACTGAGCCACCTGCTCCACCCTGACCTTCTGCTCCACCCAGACCTTCCACTCCACTCTCACATCAGACCACCTCACATTATTCCACCTACTGCTGTAGTTAGTATGGTGATCTGTCACATAACAAACCTGAGAGCAGATTTATTTGCTAACACACACACACACACACACACACACACACACACACACACACACACACACACACACACACACACACACACACACACACTGTATTTACCCAGCGAGCCACTGAACCGTTTCAGTACATTTATCCTGCGCGTTACAGCAGCTCACGCTCGCTAGGACTTACCTATTTGAAAATAAAATCCAAACGCAGAACCAGTGCCTTCATGGCTCAGGGGTAAAACACTCAGCTCTGATGGCTGCAGCTGCAGGTTCAAGCATCTGAGTGGTGTGTGTGTGTGTGTGTGTGTGTGTGCGTGCTGAAGTGTGTACAGGTGAATAAATTAAATCATTGAAGAAAGCTGCTGAAACATAAATATATATAAAATGTAATTATTCACTGTTATGTCATTTTATTTAAAAAGTATATTTTATTTGTATTTTATTTTCACTGATTATTGAACTCTCTCTCTCTAATGATGTGTGTGTGTGTGTGTGTGTGTGTGTGTGTGTGTGTAGTTTTAATACATTGAATATTTACATATAAATTTATGTGAATTAAACACTAATTATTATACTGCTGTCTGTAATGAAGCTTACAGTGTGTGTGTGTGTGTGTGTGTGTGTGTGTGTGTGTGTGTGTGTGTGTGATGACATCACAAACCAAACACTCAGAAAACTGTGTAAATTTATTTCATAGGAAAGCGCTGAAAAAATAAACATTCTGAATATTTCATACATGAAAATAATAAAATGAGAAATTTTATAAAAATAGTTCTTTTTTTTTTACAAATCAG
>CM074980.1:580118-585118 GCA_037576825.1 Pangasius krempfi | reverse complement strand
TCGTTCACCAGCTTCTCTCGGCTCTGACCACGAGAACAATCCGAAAAAACTAAAAATTAATTATTAAAAAATACTCTTGGTAACTGAAGCAGCAGACAGAACTTCATAAAGGAAATCTAATGTTTAAATAAATACATTAAAAAATATTAACTCATCTTTACTTCATCATTTAAACTTCTTTCACTCTTTTAATAATTATTTTAAAAAATGTACTGTTTTTTTTTAATTGTTTTAATTTTTAATTCTTTCTGTTCGACAGGTTTTATATGAATCAGATAAAATCTGACAGAAATATAAAGTTAATATTATTAAAATTAGAAGCACACTCATTAACGGTGTATAAATATATTTTATAAACTTTGTCCTTATTTCACTCTGCACTTCTTTCTTTCCCTTATAGCTACAATCTACTGCAAAAATATTGGCACCCTTTATAAAAGAAGGCTAAAAATAACTGTACGTTCGTATAAAATAAACATTAAACTCACAGTTTTCGCTAAAACAGCTGGTGAAACGAAACAATAATATTTTTTCTCAGGAACATATGTGCCAAAATTATTGGCACCCTTCAATAATATTTTAAAATGAATGCAAGCAAACCGTCATACTTGTATAAGGAAATACCTTTTATTTATTTATTTTTTTCAAAATGCTCTTTGTTTCCAGGAAGTCTACTGTTGCCTTTGAATAAACAGGAGTTAAAACATTAAGTGAGTTAAACAGTTTAGTATTATTTAAAGGAATTGTTTTATGGTCAGATAAGAAAAAAAAATCAAATTTTCTGACCTCGAACACCATCAGCATGTGTGTTAAAACATTAAAATATGGCGGCGGATCATCAAGAACCCTACTTCAGTACAGTTCTGTATGATATTTTAGCATAAAACTTGGCTGCCTCTGTCAGGAGGTTAAGATCGATCTTTCGCACAAACATCCAAACCAACCTGGATATCCAGGGGTGCCAATAATTTTGAAAACGCATGATGAGTTAGCAAAACTGTCACAAATATATTGTTAGAATAAAATTGTGAAGCATGACCAAATGTTTAAGCATGAAATCTTTGTCACTGGATCTGTAACTCAGTTTATTTGTAAAGATTTGCCGTGTTATTTAATGAAAGGGGCCAATATTTTTGCACCACACGGTGATACAGTACCTGTTTCAGCCAGTTCAGCGTGCTAACCGTTGATCCTCCGTCACATCCCTGGCTTTTATACGCGCAGTCTATAACCTGCTGGACGCTGAGCTCCTGAAACTTTCCCCCGTCTTTCACTCGCACCGACTCGACCGCGGAGACCACGCTGAACGCCCAGCACGCTCCGCACTGTCGTCCGCCACACACACACACACACACACACACACACACACACACACACACACACCAAGTCATTCACCCTGTACACTGACAACTCTAAAAATCACTTCCTGTTTGGACACACGAACCGATTTCTGATTGTGAACCGGACCGACAGCTCCATGATCCCTCCAGTCGAACTTCCGAGGATAAGCAGATGATCCGAGGAAGCCATGTTGGAAAAATCTGTACCTGGGCACTTTGTCTGGATGAGCTCGGAGATAAAGGTCTGGAAAAAATAAACAACAGAGAAATCAGAGAGATGTTATTAAAAGTGATGGACAATTCTAATGAAATATACACATTTAAACGTCCCTCTTACGCCAAAATCACTCAGGAGGCGACAAAGTGTCAAAAACATCGAGTAAAATCAACACGAGTCGTTTTCACGTCACCTTTAAACTGCTGAGTCGAGAGGACGGAGAACTGATTCACTCCGTATACAGCCGCGTGCTTCAGATCCCTCGAGTGCGAGTTGAGAAAAGTCTGGCGCTTCAACGAGTACTGATTTACGGACAAAAATAAATCACTTAGAGAGGAGAATTAGAAAGGTTTAATACAACCCAGAAACACTGTAATAATAATAATAATAATAATAATAATAATAATAATAATAACATTGTTGTTTTATTTTATAACACATTTCAAGACACAATATAAAGACAATAAATAGATGAGAAAAGAATGTATTAAAGACATAAAATGAGCTGCAATAATTAAATATAAATCATTCATAAACAATGTGAGATAAACAAGAAAAAGAGGAAATATAAATCATAAAAAAGATTAAAAAGAGAGTAAATAAAAGCGTAACAGTGTTTTCGCATCAGACAGGACTGCAAGCAGAACCCCGAATAACACAGAACCCCGAATAACACAGAACCCCGAATAACGCAGAACCCTGAATAACGCAGAACCCCGAATAACACAGAACCCTGAATAACGCAGAACCCCGAATAACACAGAACCCCGAATAACACAGAACCCCGAATAACACAGAACCCCGAATAACACAGAACCCTCTGCCTTTGAATAAACTAAACAGCATTATTTTCCATTGAGTTTAATAAATCTATGCAGATTGACTCTGAGTCAAATGCTTCCTGATTCAAACACATGACTCAGCATTCACACTGACAATCAGCTCTGATGTTGGAAAAAAAAAGGCATCGATGGAAGAGCTGTGATTAAACTGCACTATAAATGAAGATGCAATTATTTAAATATACAATGAAAGGATGTCAAAAAAAAAAGAAAAAGCCTCATATTTACACGAGTCGGTTCTTAAAGTTCGGTTCAAGGAGCCGACTCACTGAGCCGAGTCTTTCGTGAACGACACAAAAACCAAAAGCGCTTATTTACTTAGTTTAAATGTCTGTTTAATTCGATATAAATAATCGTGTTTGTGTGTTCACATACTTGTAGATTGATCCAGGCCTGTAAATAATCCGCTTCCCTGTAATAACTCTGATTAAACAGATGATTCAGGAGCTCCAATACGAGTCCTTTGGTGTTGTGAAGCTCCTCAGAGAAATCCGTTAAAACTCCGTGTGTGGCGTAAAACATCAGCAAACTGCAGGATAATAAGATAATAAACGCTTCATTGTGCTGCATTTTATACCATTAAAATTAAATAAACGCACTGACGCTGTAATTCTGACTAAAACTTCACACTGGTTCCGTTTTCGCTAAGAGCGTCCCGCCTTCTGCCTTCTGATTGGCTAGGACCGCACGCACTTACCCGCAGCCAATTGGTCACTTTAACAGTCGCTCACGTCACCATAGCAACCAGAAAGCACCGCGGAAGTGCTAAATAAACAGCTAACAAGCGATTTTCTTTTTTATATATTCTCAAATCACAGTATGGAAATCAGACACTAAAATAAACTATTAAGTGAAATATATTCATATATATCGAAGCTAGTTCAAGGTTTGTAAAATAAAGAGCAGATCACGTATTCAGAGACTTGAAAAAGTAGTCGCCTCGTTCGTGTAAACGAGACACGTCAATTCCGGCGCCATGTTGGGAGGGAAAACCTTCCGCTCAGAGCACAGCAAATAATTCATGATGCATATGTGTGTGTGTGTGTGTGTGTGTGTGTGTGTTTTTAAATTATAATCATGATTTTATGTAATTCATATTTACAAAATTTTATTGAAGATTCATGCTAAGTGAAAAAAAAAAAAATCAAAATTTGTATTTGTTGCAGCATGATCATATTTTTCCCCATTGCCAATAATCATTTTGCTCTTTAACTAGGATCAGGTTTATATGCAGAAAATGAAGCATGGATGCAATTATGACACGTTTTAATGAAGCAGAAAGTAACACAGAAGGTCCATCATCATCATCATCATCATCATCATCATCATCATCATCACAAAGCCACCAATCACGTTCATCTCACCTGATCTGAAATAAAAATAATAAAATCACCCAGAATGGAAAATGTTTCACCTCCAAATACAAAAAAAAAATAAACAAAAACCCAAAGAGACAGCCCCACACACACACACACACACACACACACACACACACACGGTTCTACGAGGTCACTGAGAGAGATATATAAGTATAAATGGATGTGTATATATGCGAATACTGGATATACTATAGATATTGTGTATATATAGAGATTATTAGTACGGCAGCGTACCAGGCGTGGTGTTAGTTACAGGTTTAAATACAGTTTATCGACGGAAGTAACGCTGATTCTTCTGGAGTTTGTGTGGTTTAAAGCTACATCGAGCTCAGAAGGAAGGAGGAAGAGGTTCAGGAGATTCCGGCTCCATCCCAAACGCTAACGCTCCTGTCTCCGTGGTGTTCCTACTGGAACGTTAGCTATCTAACTGCTAGCTAGCTCAGGTCACCATGACAACCAGCATCTGCTCATCACTAACGTTATTCTGTTTACAGTCATCTGGAACGTCGTGATATTTAATTACGCCACATTACTTCCTGTATACGGAGAAACTTTCTGTTTAAGAGACTTCTGGACGAAACTGATTTGGGGGCGGAGCTACGCATGTATGAGCCCTGTGATGACTTCTGATGTCACAAGTCAAGCTCCACCAATCACCTCTTATATGCAAATGATGAGAGGAAACTTTTAGTTCAGGAACCTGTGTGCTAAGATAGCTATCGAGGGTTAAATTAGCAAATTAGCAAACGCAGGTTGGAGAACTGAAATGATTAGCATGTGTGTTAGCATAGTTAGAATTTTTTTCTGGATTCTGAGCAAAATGAATTTAACTTTAGCTTCCTTCTCCATGGAAACAGGTTTAATCACATTTACAGAACAATTTAAAAGCTTTCTAGCTTCGCTAACACACTCTCATCGCTAATTTAATGTTTGATAGCTAACGTAGCGAAGAGAATAAAATCTGCGTCTCAGACGTAATTGGTCCAAAAGCGCTTATGGACTTGTGGAGTTTATTTTGTGACGTTACCACTTTAGCTCACACATAGCTCCGCCCCCAAATGAGTTATATACTAAGGTTCTAATGGAAAATGTGAATAAATTTACTCAAATGTATAAAAAAATGAGAATGAAGTTTAAAACACTTCATCACGCCGGACGAGTTTCAGAGTTTTTTGTAACATAATCACATTTTATTTCGTGAGAAAAAACCGTCAGCGAAACC
>CM074980.1:510101-517601 GCA_037576825.1 Pangasius krempfi | reverse complement strand
TCTAATTTCAATTAAACAAGCAAGTTTCACTTTTAAGTAAGATTTTGATACAAAAGCATAAAGGTTTACTTTATAAGCTATAATTCTTGCTGTAAGCGTTCGGGTCGGTCTTGATGATTCTCGCCATCAGCTGCTTCGTTTTCAACTCGGTAAGAAATTGTCCAAAATGTCCTCTTTTAAAATAAATAAAATTAACACAAACATGACGATTATAAAACCGATACTCTGAGAAATGATGTCACAGACCTTTCTGAGATATCACAGATATCAGGATATCTTTTTATAAACCTTTTTTTAAATAATTACAAACTGACTGGGAGCTGATTTGATGTTAATTTTTATATTTATAATGCTTTAATTTATTTCTTTATAATCTTTAAAGTTTGAAATGTTAAACTTTTACAGATTTTAAAAATCTTTTTCTCTTTTTCAATGTTAAATAAATACTTTTTTTTTTTTTTTTATAAACAAAATGTTATTTTTTTAAATATAAAATTATATTACATTTATTAGACATTAAATAAAGCATCTCTAAACAGTATTTTTTTTAAATGCAAAAATTTTTGGTATTGTTGGGAAATTTGCAAACTTATATATTCGTATTGTGTCTCGTAGAAACGTCTTCGTGTATCGTGATACGATATTTTTGTCACATCGTTCACCCCTAGACGACAGAAACGACTGCTACGCTGTTGGGTTAAGCCAAAGGTTTAATCAGAAAAATAAACCAACAAACAAGTAAACAGAGTCACAGAAGATTTGCATAAATACATAGATCAAAGACATTTTTTTTATATAAAAGCAATGCAACATACAGACCAGCGTCTGAAAAATAAACTAAAATGAAGAGAATTTATGCAAAAAAAAAACAACAACAATAATTTAAGGTTCGTCTGCTTGTGACGTGTGTTTTTAAGACAAAAAAAAAAAAAAAGCTTTGGTGCAAAAAAAGGTTCATCAAAATCTTTTCAGAGGATGTTTCATTTTTTGCTTTTCATACCATATTTTCCAGACTACTGGACACTTTTTGAAAAAACAAACAAAAACATTATATCAGATAAATGTTGCAGCAGTTGAATGGATTATGATGAGAAATGACACAGTTTAATATTTAATATTTATCCCACGTGCCATGTTGATTTTTTTTTTTTTCCCGCAAAGCTGACAGAAATGTTATGAGTCTTATAGTCCAGAAAATACGGTACTCAAATCGACAGGAGGAAAAAAAATTAAAAAATTAATCGGAAAACCCAGACGTTTTTGTTCTGCTGCATAAACACAAACTCACCGCACACTGAAATAATTCACAAGATCGACGATTACAGGCAAAGAGTTTAAAAACACGACGATTCACGACCGCAACACGGCGTTTAGCACCTCTTGCATAATCAGGAAAAACGCTGTGGAAATGAAATCAGAAAAATGAAGCAGAAGAAAAAGCGTCAAAAACACAAACACTGAAAATACACTGAAAATAAATGCACTCTTCATTTAAAGCCCGAGCTCTTCGACCCACTCGGCAGTAGATGGTCAACTTTTTCTTTTCTTTTCTTCTTTTTTTTTTTTTTCTTTCTCTCCATCTCTGCACCTTTTTCTCGCCAGGTTTTGGACCCGCACACCTTTAAGGTAGAGAGCTCTCCTCCTGCGCAGTACAAAAATAAAACTCAGAAATCAACGAGGCATAAAAAAATAAGGTGTGCTAAATAAAGGTTAATCTCTCTACAGTCGTTTTTCAGCTCTATAAAAATAGTTTAAAAATCTAACAAGAACTCGGTACAGTGTCTCAATATATTCATCTACACAACATCTGCTCGCGTCGGCCGTCAGACAGCAACGAGGTCGACGGGAACAAACAAACAAACAAACAAACAAACAAACAAACAAAAAGTGCGACTTTGCTCCTTCCCTCCTGAGACGCCGCCACATGAAGGCAGAAATGGCGATCAGTGGTGTTTCTCTGACGCTGGTGTGGATACGACAACATTAACTGCAGAGAGGGAAATAAAACCGAATAAAACACGTCACGATAACTGATTTAACACGTGACTACAAAGTTCAGAAACCTTCTTCAATGCTGAAGCTATAATTCAATATTTAATTAAAAAAAAAAAAAAAAAAAAAAAAAAAAACTAAAAATGATGAGTCAGAGATCAGGATTTAAACGTCTCAAACTTTTAAGCAAATTTACTAAATATAAAATACATTTTTTTAAATAATAAACATTACAACAAGAGACCGTTTATTTAATTATTTTGGAGAGAAAAAAAAAACGCACTACTTAAGAAAATGAATAATAATATATGTTGAGTGATATTTTAAGCAATTAAGGGTGCCAGTACTTTTGGTGTCACCAACAAATATACCTTAAAAACTGCATTAAAAAAAAAAAAAAAGTAGAAATTTTTTTTTCATTGTTCTTTTCCTACTGTGCTCTCATATTACATTTTAAAAATTATTTTATTTTAATACGCTATAAAAAATTTTTTGCATTGGAGTTTCACGCACGTGAACATTCCACGTGTAAAGCTCTTAGTTCGTCAATTTGTATTAACTTTTTAATAATTTAACATTAATTTTTTAAACCATTAATTAATTATATATATATTTTTTTTCCTCTGCAGGAGAAAACCAGTCACTCAGGATTAAGTTATAATGGGAGGGAAAAAATAAAAAAATAAAAAAATTGCAATGCAGAAATGCGTCCTGAATGAGGTCCGAGGTGAAAAAAGACGAGACGGCGACGTCAGAATCACCGGGAAAGAGCAAGAGCTCGCTTTTACACGATTTGGCAATTCAGAAACGTACAGTATTGGACGGAAAAGAGAGAGAGAGAGAGAGAGAGAGAGAGAGAGAGGTTATACACACTCGAAAAAATTCACATAGTGAGAATAGCTTCACCAAGGCTCCCACCTCTTGCTCTCACACACACACACACACACACACACACACACACACACACCATTTGGTACAAAAAGTCAAAACCAGAAGCTTAACCACATACATGCCCTATCACATTTCTTTTTTCTTTTCTTCTTTAAATCAAACAAATCAAGGTGCAACATGATTCATGCGTTCACAACCCATAAACATGCACAAGTGACCACTCAGCCCCACCCACACACACACACACACACACACACACACACACACACACACACACACGTCAGGACCATCGCTCCAGAAAGAAAACACCCAGACGTACGTTCGTCGTGAATGAAAATGAAAATCCAAAGCCACCCACAGCGTATTATCTTAAGGACACTTGAGAGAAGATTGTATCGTTTCACGCGAACCGGAGGAGAACACTTTCATAAACGGAGCTGCGCACGCTGGGATGAAAACAGACAAAAAAAACAACAAAAAAAACAAAAAAACACGCTCACGATGCAGAGGAGAGAAAGTAAACGATATATTTACGTATTAAATCAAATCCACTCTGTTGCACTCGAGCACGTTTCCACCACACGGTAACTTCACGACAGAGAAACAAACTAACTAATTTGTTAAATGTTTTGTTAAATGTAACTGCAAATGGATAAAAAATATGATGTGTCGTTCTTTAATAAATAAAACAAACTGCTGTGGGGTAAGAGGAATAAAAGGTTTGAGGACATGCTGGAGTTTTACTCCTCTACTTAAAATGTCTATGGCAAGTGATTTTAACACAGCCAGGGTGCCAATACTTTAATACACGTGTCGCTGAGTGCCAAATTTCATACGACGTACGAGTTAAATGTAGAGAATTGCACGTCTTTCTGTACTTTCTCAAACAGTGTGATATTGGGTGGTACCACTGTGTTGTACCCTCTGTAGTGAGCACACATGGCGAACAGGAAGCCATTTTGAATTTGGTTTAACTTTAAGATGGAGAGTTTTACGCTCATCAGATTGTACGTTTAAAAAAAATACAAAACTGAGCTAAAAATCAATTGAAAACTTTATTTTGTCAAAGTTTTATGACAAAATTGAGAATTTTTTTCCCTCCTAAATGCAGAATAAATAAGATTAAACATTACTGATGATCAAACATTATCAGGACAATTCTGTCACTATTGTGTTTGACCAATCATGGATCAGCACCGTTTCTAGCCCCGCCCACATCCCTGTTCGATTCTCTTGGTGCTCTGCAATGAAAATAACGATAGATGTGTGGGATCATGGGTTCGTTACCGTACTCCAGTGTGCGGTGGAAAAGTGCTCCGAAAGGCCACGAATGCCTCGTTCACGTTCTGCATCATGTGAACTTGAAATGAAAATAATAGTTCAAATTATAAAACAAATGAATGCATTAATTTAAAAACTGTGATGCTTGCAAAGAGCGTAAAAAAGTAAAAACGATACTTGGGGAAAAGGGAGGTGGGGTTCAGATGGGGAAAAAGTGAGACATTGTGTCCTCCAGGCCACTAGGGGGAGCCCTTACATCAGCCAGAGTCATGATTTAAAATGAAAATTTAAAACTTCGTGAAATAAAGCGATCTGTAAATTATACGGCTGAGGTTGTACGGAAAAAGAAAAAACAACGAAATCTCTCATTTTGTGCGTAATCTTTTTCCAACAAAGCCTCTGTGGCTAAGGGCTAACTCTCAGAAACAAACAGGCAAAAAGGACACTTTTTTTATAAAGCCTCTGCATACACAGAGACACAGTGACTGATGCTGAGGATGAGGATGAGAAGGGCTACCAATTTTTAAAAGAAGCAAGAAGCTCATCAAGCCCTGAAGGATAAAGAAAAAAAATAAAATAAAAAAACCCCGAAAAAATAGCGGTATTAACATACACCCCTGGGGAACACCAACAATCAAATCGTCACTCCATACACAAACCGGAAATTTTCCTTCATCCCTTCTTTAGTACCAAGCTTTTTTTCCCCCTCCCTCCCAAAAAGCCCACCTTCTCAAACACCAGGACTGATCAAATCAACCGTTAAATCGTACAGAATTTTAAGGAATTGCGATAAAAAAAAATTCCAGACCAAAAAAAAAAACCTAAACACTCCCTTCACCCAACCCTCAGAGCCCACCACACCGGACAGTTAGAAGGTGTCTGTGTGATTCGACGCTTCTTTCAGAACTTTTTCTTTCTACAGCTGGAGTCAAGAAAGAGAAGGAAAAAAGCACATCGACGACGATCGCCGCCGCTCTACGAGGTTTTGGATTTTCTGGCTCGTGGTGACGTTTTGTCCTCCGCTTTCATCACGCCGTTGACGGAACCTCCTGAAAGACACAAGACGAACACAATGGAATTAGCGAAGAGAAAAACACAGTTAGTCTCAGCTATTAGCTATACACAGCACTTTCAGCGCACGCCACTCAAGCATGCTAGCGCCACCAATAGGACAAAGCTGGACATACAAAAAATACATCTACAATAATAACTCCAAAAGACGATTCCACTTTCCTCCCATTCCAGTTCATCAGATACCACGATGTCGATTTCCAACACTTTGAATAGTTTTTTTTTTGGCTTCTTCTCCAACAAATTTTCTCCAATCATCAGAAATAGGGATGACGGACGGTTTGTCCATGATGTACAAACAAATTTGATGGTGAAGTTGCCAAACAGGAAGTGATGCATATCTTGCAAACAATGTGACGTATTTAAACCAAACCTCGTGAGTGTGGTGAGGTGAGTGATCGAGCGACCATGTTCTAAGGGACTCCAAGAGCTTTTGTTTAAATTCTCCTTGGGGGTGCTATAACTTACAAATGATTAAAACTCCCCATAACTTTTGAACCACTCATCATGAAATCATCGCCAAACAGGAAGTGAGGGCATGTCTCAGTAAAACTTTTAAGTATTGACACCAATCTTGTCACCTGTGTATAGCAACATGACCTACAAAACCTTAACAAACAAGATTTTGAGATAATTTGCAACTTGGAAGTCCTACTGAAAACAGGAAGTGAGGCAGCATCTCAGCTACGGTTTGACGTTTTGCCTTTGAATTTATTTTATCTTCTTGGGAGCTTGGCTTCTGGTCTTCCTCTGTCACTAAGGGTTCGGGACAGAAAGTGCTTGGCCCCCTTAATCACTGCTTACGGCTCTATTTATTATAGTTTTTTTCTTAATTTGCTCAGGCTTGAAGCCCAATAGCCCCTTTATAAATACTTACATGTCGTGTCGAGTCATACTGAGAAGATTCCAAGGAAGAGCGAAACGCAATCACAAAATACACTGCCATACTTTTGATCAGTAACCTGCAGAAAACGTACCACACTGAAAAGTAAAACCTTTCACTGCACTGCTCTTATGCTGCTTTATCTGTCATGAAAAACAAATCAGCAGGGCATTTTTTTTAAAGAATCATGCAGTGCTGAATTTAGGATCCATTTAGGAAAAACAATCACACCGGTGGAAAAATGTGAAATATAATACACAAACAGTGTGTGCATCCAGTACTCCTGCTTTTCTTCAACTCATTCTCTCTTTCTTAAAACAAAAAAAACCCAAAAAGATTTTCCTTTTAATTTCCTGCACATCCTGGTTCTGTGCCACACCGCCCCCTAGTGCTCACAGCTCACATTACATATAACGTACTTCAACGCATATAAAGTTGATTTATGGAATATTTAATAATTAAAATGGCCAGATTATTGTTATTATTACTAAAATATAATTGAGTGTATATTTTTTATATTTTAAATATTATACTTAATGTTTGCGCAGCATGGTTATGGTTTCTAGCTAGAAACATTTGGCATAGCACTCATTGGAAATTTAAACTTTATGAGATCATAGACAGAGGTAATATTTACAGATATCTGCATGTTATATTTCCTAAACCAGTTCAGGAATGTTCGCTGACCACAAGGTGTAAGGTGTTTTGGTGTAAAATTAAATCTACGTTAATGAAAACATTATGTGAACTGAAGAACCCGACCATTAGCTAGCGTTTATTTACGTAACGCAGGGTTCGGAGCGCTCGCTGGGTCGAGGTTGGATGCAACAGCGGAGATGAGATGAGAGAGTTTGATACTCTGCAGTGTGAAGATTACAGGTAGATTTGGGGAACATGAACAGGACAGTTCTGATGAACAGGGACGTTTCGGCTCTGACGTGCCGTCTAGCGGACGTCGCGTTCAATCCCGCAGATGTACATAAGATGTGAGCGAGTGTGAACAATGACGCTCGCATTGCAGCTGCGCGTGTGTGCATGTTCTAACACACAGCTCTGACGCTGATTCACTTTTTTCATTACTGGTTTGTTCCTCTGTATTTTATTTCTTCTAGGGTTGGACTTTGGGGATGCTCTCACCCCGAGACGAGTCCTTCTTGCCGGGTTTGCTCTTGGGACTGACGGTCTTCTTCTTGCTGCTCTGGACCTGACTCTGCTCCCGCCACTTCTTCAGCTGGAAGTTGATGAACTTCCACATCATCCAGGCCTGGGTCAAGCAAATGGCTGACAGACACGTCATCCTGAGGACGAGAACACACACACACACACACACACACACACACACACACACACACACACACACACACACACACACACACACACAC
>CM074980.1:501534-508557 GCA_037576825.1 Pangasius krempfi | reverse complement strand
CCCTGTTTCAGACAAACTCCGCCCCCGCGTGCGTAACTCTCACGTAACTTCTGTGTAGCGCTGAAGTCAGTAGTTACGTCTGAGCTCCGAGTGCTGATGTGTGGAATTTCAGTATTAAACTCTGATTAATGGATCTTTGTATATAAAGTTAATTTTCTTTTCCAACGTTTATTCACATGCAGTTTGAGGTTATTGTCATGTTAATGTCACAGATTTCAGAAAGGCATGTCGAGAAAATATCAAAGAATAACAGCCCGCAGCAATAAAAAAAAATAACACCAATTATAAAAATAACCTGTGTTACAGCACTTTTTTTTCAACGTGCTCTTTATCGACTTCTGTTCATGACTCACCCACATCACTTATGTCTGCACTTGCCTCACACACACACACACACACACACACACACACACACACACACACACACACACACAAGAATCCTCTACCTCATTTTGACCTGCTCTGAACTCACACACGGTGCTTTGGGTTTAAATCCTGAAAATGACGTTCAGGGCATATTTATGTGTGTGTGTGTGTGTGTGTGTGTGTGTGTGTGTGTGTGTGAGTGTGTGAGTGTGTGTGTTTTCCACACTCAACATTACATATAGGTGAGTCATAAAGGGAAGTCAAGTGTGTGTGTTTCTCTCACTGTACTGAAGGCCAGAGGACAAATAAAGATGTTCATATTTACACCGCTGCTATTGATTTGACTGTGTGTGTGTGTGTGTGTGTGTGTGTGTGTGTGTGTGTGTGTGTGTGTGTGTTACAGTAAAATACTGAGTGACGATGTGGTGTGATGAAGCAGAGTTACTGTTATCACCCTGAAGTTGATTATTTTCCTCTAATTTCCTCGTATTATTAATACATAATATCAATGAATAAATTGATTTTATAAATATAAATAATATAAATAATTAACAAGCAATTAACAAATGCTGGTTTATTAATATTAATTTATTATTATTTTTTCAGAAATAATGAAAATTCTATTTGTAAATATATTTAGATGAAAATGTCTCGATTCTTTATGTTATTTTACAGCTTTACAGTGAACTTTTTGTCCTGCAGAAATAACTGTGCGTGCACACACACAAACACACATACACACACACACACACATACACACACTCACACACACACACACACACACACACACACATACACACATTTGCCCTTTCAGAACAACAACAAAAATTTCATGGTGGTGAAGTCAACATGGCAAACAAACAGCCAGTAGGGAGCTGGAGTGTGTGTGTGTGTGTGTGTGTCTGTGTGTGTGTCTGTGTGTGTGTGTGCCTGTGTGTGTGTGTGTGTGTGTGTGTGTGTGTGTGTGTGACAAAATGGCCGATAAGACCTTGCACCTCTTGGCATTCTGCTCTCCATCTCCCTCTCCTGCTAAGTTATTAAAATCAGCTGAACCCATTATACAGGTTAATTAGTACAAAAGCACTAAAACTCCCAGAATTCCCTGCTCTGACCTCCAACACGCCGCTACACACTCCAAGTGCGCACTCTCAGAACCTCACACTTTTTTCTCTTGTACCCTCTCTAGGGGTCTAAATGCCAGCTGTCAATCAAAACGGTCAATCAAAACATGAACACGATCGTAATCACGGCTCAGAAATGTCCTTCAGATCTGCACTGAACCCACAATCCACCATCTGACGCTCGGATCCGAAAACAAGCCAAAGTGCACTTACTAACCGTAGTGCCCTAGTTTACAGTCCCTAGTAGTGCCCTACTTAATAATTTAGTAATGAATATTAATTTTTGAGCTCCCAAGTTTGTAAGTTCCCAAATTTCTTAGTTCCTGAGTTTCTAAGTTGCCTAAATTCTAATTTTCTTAGTTTTTAATTTCCCTAATTTATAAATTTGATAGTTTCTATATTTATATGAACTTATATATCACTTATACAGCGATCAGCCATAACATTAAACCCACTGACAGGTGAAGTGAATAACTGATTATCTCGTAACAGCGGCACCTGTAAAGGTGAGGGATTATTAGGCAGCTAGTGAACAGTCGGTTCTAGAAGTTGACGTGTTGGAAGCAGGAAAAATGGGCAAGCGTAAGGATCTGAGTGACTTTCACAAGGGCCAAATTATGATGTGTAGACGACTGGGTCAGAGCTTCTCTAAACAGGTGTTGTGGGATGTTCCCGGTGTGCAGTGTTTAGTACCTACCAAAAGAGGTCCAAGGAAGAACAACCGGTGAACCAGCGACAGGGTCATGGGCTCCCAAGACTCACTGATGCGTGTGGGGAGTGAAGGTCCGTCTGGTCCGATCCCACAGAAGAGCTACTGGAGCACAACCTGCTGAAAAAGTGAATTCTGCTCTGATAGAAAGGAGTCAGACACACAGTGCAGTTTGCTGCGTGTGGAGCTGCGTAGCTGCAGACGGTCAGAGTGTCCATGCTGACCCCTGACCTCCACCGAAAGCTCCTACAGTGGGCACGTGAGCATCAGAACTGGACCATGGAGCAGTGGAAGAAGGTGGCCTGGTCTGATGAATCACGTTTTCTTTTACATCATGTGGACGGCCGGGTGCGTGTGCGTCGCTTACCTGGAGAAGAGATGGCACCAGGATGCACTATGGGAAGAAGGCGAGCTGGTGGAGGCAGTGTGATGGTCTGGGTGATGTTCTGCTGGGAAACTTTAGGTCTTGGCCTTCATGTGGATGTTACTGTGACACGTACCACCTCCCTAAACACTGCTGCAGACCGAGTTACACCCCTTCATGGCAGCGGTGTTCCCTAATGGCAGCGGCCTCTTTCAGCAGGTTAATGCTCCCTGCCTCACTGCAGAAACTGTTCAGGAACGGTGTGAGGAACATGACAAAGAGTTCAAGGTGTTGATTTGGCCTCCAAATTCCCCAGAATTGAATCTGATCGATCTGCTGCTAATGTCTTGGTGCTATTATACCACATATTAGATACCACACACACCTTCAGAGGTCTTGTGGAGTCCAGGCCTCGACGGGTCAGAGCGGGTTTGGTGGAACAAGGGGAAGTACACAATATTAGGCAGGTGGTTTTAATGTTCCAGCTGATCGGTGTGTATCTAAACGTCACTTATATATAAACGTCACTTATATAAAAACGTCACTTATATATAAACGTCACTTATATATAAACGTCACTTAGCCATTGTCTTGTAGTTACTTAGTGTTAGTTGTGCGTTTGTAGCCGTAGGTTTCTAATTTATTTGTGTATTAGTTACTAGTTCCCGGGATTTTTAGTTCTCTAATGTAAATGTTCAATGTCGAGTCCTTGAGTTCCCTTATTTTCATTTTTTGTTTGTTTTGGTGATTTTAGCTGTAGTTTTTTTTTTTAAATGGTTTTTTGTTTCTTTGTTTTTTTGTTGGTTTTAGCTGTAGTCTCCTATTTGTATGTTTGTTTTGTTGCTTTTATGCCCTTTATCGTTTTATATTTTATGTTATGGTTTTATATTCACTTTTTTGTCTTTTGCATTTTTTTATAGTTTAATTTTAAATTTTTTTGCTTGGTTATTTGTTTGTTTGTTTGTTTTATTGCTTTTAGCTGCAGTCTTGTAGGTTTTTAGCTGTAGCTGTAGTGTTTTGTCTTTAGTCTCCTAGTTTGTTTGTTTGTTTGTTTGTTTGTTTGTTTTGCTGGTTGTAGCTGTAGTGTCCCAGTTCCTCAGTTCTCTATATATTTGCAGTTGTGCGTTTCTAGTCTTGTATTTGTGTTAGTTTGTATTATTGCTGGTTTCCAGCCTCAGTCCTCTACTCATGCTAACTCATGTGTGATTCTACATCAGAGTGTATTTTAATCCCTTCTTTTATTCATGAACACATCTGCATTGTATTTCATTTTGCATGTTTCATGCATGAAGAGATTTCACTGGAGATTTGCGCGCAGACGGGACGCTGAAGATGAAAGATGGCGAGGAGAGAACTAAAAGACAGAAATGAATTACCTTTACAGAAATATAAGGTAATAAACAAATCCACTGTATACTAAATAAAAAAATAGTGATGTGGTGATGCATCAGTATATAATCTGAATATTAATCAGAAAAATGAATCCCAGCAGAATGAACAAATTCTGTTTAAAGGATTCAGGCCAGCTGTAGAAATGATGCGAGGCTCTAAAAGTGCTCGTCTCTCTATTCGGAGCTGGCTCGTCTCCAACAAATCACTATTCTACATTATTAAACGGTTGGTGATTCTGGGAGCTCGGTCATTTCTGCTCTTTTATACACAGCCCTGTATTTTCCGTTTCAGTTCATCACACTGACTCATCTGATGTTTGACAAAATGCCAAAGGAGTCAGGCTCATCCCTCGTTTCTGCTTCACTGAAAAGTCCAAAAAGAAGTGGTCTGAGTTCTGCCTGTGTATGAAAGAAGATTAACGTAATGTGTGTGAAATAAATGACACTTCCGAACAGACGGACGTGAGTTTGAGTGGAACAGGAGTGTGAGACAGGTCGTGCCTCCTGAATGTAAATATTTTATGCAGATTTAGTGAAGGATGATGGAAAAGAAGTGTTAGAGGACTCATGTCGATGTGCCGAGAGCCATCTGGAGTGAAAAGCCTCAGGAGAGAACGAATGATCCCTTGGTTTTTTTTTTTTTGTTACTGGTGTTCCAGTGTGATTCTGCACTTCCTCCACACGGCTGAACACTGCGACTCGACAGATGCATGCACGGCGTGTCACTGCGCTCATACAGCCTCCGAATAATTATCATCATTACAAAATGAGTAATTATTCTGATAATAATAAGCGAAAGATGTTTATAACGAGTGAAAGAAGAGCACGGTATTGAGCGAGTGAGGAGGTGGTGGTTTGGGACACGCCCACAGCGGACCTGTGATGGTGTGTGATGGTGTGTGTGATGGCGTGTGTCTGTGGCCTTTATAAATAGTCACGCCGAAGCAGCGGAGGCGTCTCGAGGTACACGCTGACCCACAGAGCAATTAACGCCCGAGTCCAAACAGATGTGGAGAGAAGTCTCAGAGGAGGAAAGCAAGAAATGTGACATAAAAATCCCAAAACTGAGAAAACACACACTCACACACTGCTCCTCTTAACTCTCCGCTTAACTCTCCGCTTAACTCTCCGCTTAACTCTCCTCTTAACTCTTCAACTCTTAAAGCAGCAAACATAAAAGTAAGCAATCTCCTGGCATTATCTGAGATAAAATCCACTTAAATCTCTATCTATCTATCTATCTATCTATCTATCTATCTATCTATCTGTCTGTCTGTCTGTCTGTCTGTCTGTCTGTCTGTCTGTCTGTCTGTCTGTCTGTCACAGTAAAAGTCACTTTTAAACACAGAACCTGGATAAAAGTTCAGAAGAAAGACATATTCTGCAGAAGGCATATTAATATAACTTACATCTTCTTCTTATTATTATTTATACATTTGCACAAATTAATATTTATACTTATAACTAAATATATTTAAATCAAACATATAAAAGAGTTTAATAAAGAAACTTGATATACTTTAAAGTAAAGCATTTTTAAAACTTCCTCCAACAAAACACATAAAAGCAACTTAAATCCTTTTTTTGTGGCATACAATTAAATATATTCAAATTTTATAATATATAATAATTATAAGTTAATGTTTGTATCTAAAACACAATTTTATAAAGAAACCTGCTATAAGTTTAAACAAAAGTTTTATCTTCTTCCAGCACGACATGTACTTACATTAAACAGCTTAAATCCTGTTTCGTATGTTTAAATATATTCAAATGTATAATTATAAATAAGCACATTTAAATGATTATTATTTATAAAAATCAAAAATATTTAAATGTTATTTTTGCATTTTAGTTCATTAATTTTTTTTAATATCAATTTGGTATTGATTTATCATTCCTCATGTTTACTTCGTTTATTGTTTTCTGTTGTTTTAAATCATTCATTTTAATATAAAGTTAATTTATTGTTATTAGTAAAAATATGAGAAGTAAATATTTTCTCCGTCTCCTCCATCACCATACGTTATAATTTAATTCCAGTTTTATTCCTATTCTCTTCTACAGTGAACACAGACTGAATAACTGAACACGTGCATTTAATAAGTGAGAGAGAGAGACAGAGAGAGAGGAGTGAGAGAGGGAGAGAGAGAGAGAAAGAAAGAGAGAGAGAGGGAGAGACAGAAGAGAGAGATAGAGAGAAAGAGAGAGAGGAGTGAGAGAGGGAGAGAGAGAGAAAGAGAGAGAGAAGGAGAGAGGGAGGGAGAGACAGAAGAGAGAGATAGAGAGAAAGAGAGTGAGAAGAGTGAGAGAGAGGGAGAGAGAGAGAGAAAGAGAGAGAGAGAGGTTGGTGAGGGAATGAGAGAACAGGAACTAACTCGTCTGTCGGACGCTCTGACCAGCAGGAGGCGCAGGAGACACTCTGACCGGCAGGAGGCGCAGGAGACACTCTGACCGGCAGGAGACGCTCTGACCGGCAGGAGACACTCTGACCGGCAGGAGACGCTCTGACCGGCAGGAGACGCTCTGACCGGCAGGAGACACTCTGACCAGCAGGAGGCGCAGGAGACGCTCTGACCAGCAGGAGGCGCTCTGACCAGCAGGAGGCGCTCTGACCGGCAGGAGACGCTCTGACCGGCAGGAGACACTCTGACCAGCAGGAGGCGCAGGAGACACTCTGACCAGCAGGAGACGCTCTGACCAGCAGGAGGCGCTCTGACCAGCAGGAGGCGCTCTGACCAGCAGGAGACGCTCTGACCGGCAGGAGGCGCAGGAGACGCTCTGACCGGCAGGAGACGCTCTGACCAGCAGGAGGCGCAGGAGACGCTCTGACCGGCAGGAGACGCTCTGACCGGCAGGAGACGCTCTGAGCAGCAGGAGACGCTCTGACCAGCAGGAGGCGCTCTGACCGGCAGGAGACACTCTGAGCAGCAGGAGACACTCTGACCAGCAGGAGGCGCTCTGACCAGCAGGAGGCGCTCTGAACACACACAGGACTCGTATTTTTGATGTTAATTATTATATTTCGCACGTGGATTAGACGTGGTGTGATCAATACTGCGAGAACTTCAG
>CM074980.1:494034-496534 GCA_037576825.1 Pangasius krempfi | reverse complement strand
AAGAAACCGGAATGGATTTCAGCGTCAGTTTGAATCGGTCTGGAGAGACGAACCGTGTCGGTTAGCGGCGTTAGCACAGCGCTCGATCATGTTAAACAAAAATCTGCTTCTGATTTCCAAACAGCGCTGGTTTTAATGAACACTTTCCCCTTGCTGATAGAAATCTAATTCTTTAAAATGACTTTTCCTCGTGTTTATTACAGAAACTGAGGCGAGTGTGTGAAGGTTCCTGTTATTAAAATGTGAAATAGAAGAAGACGTCTATATTTCACACTCATGCACTCGTCCGCTGAGTGACGTTTATGTGTGTAAGGAGATTACACATATCGAATGTTCATCTTTAATAAAATGCCGTTTATTCCTGAAATGGGGTGATATAACACGACGAGACGCCACGCGAGAGCCTCTGATCGCTGCTGAAGGACCACGCCAGGGTTCTCCCACGCCACTGATGCGTGTGATTGACGTGTGACACGTGTGATTGATTGATGATTGATTGTAATTTCCCTAAGGTCATGACAGGAAAAATAAAATAAAGTGATTATAAAGTGTAATAACACACACACACACACACACACACACACACACACACACACACACACACACACACACACACACAATTATTACACTAATTTAATGACAAAATGTTGCTGAACTCTGAGAAGTGAGAGAAAATGTATAAAACCATTTAAAATAATGAAAAAGACAGACAGACAGACAGATAGATAGATAGACAGATAGATAGACAGACAGGTGGACAGACAGACAGACAGACAGGTGATGGTGACCCAGTGAAAGGTTATTTGAGGTCACAGGAACGCTGTATTTTTGAGAAGAAAGTGAAGAATAAAGTTTTTATTTCAGAGCGAAGCGGCTGGACAAGAACGTGGAGGCGTTTAATTCAATCTGTCTTCACTTTCAGTGCGCAGCGTCTGCGAGCGGCAGCCATTTTTAGCCGCTATTGATTTTGCCTAGCGCTTGAAAGAGTCATTTATTACAAAAGCTTACATTTTTTAAAACGAGCCACTTAACTGAGGACGCGCATTAATCATAAACTCTTTATGGCATCTCTCGTCCTCTTTCTCTCTCTTTCTGTCTTTCTCTCTGTCTCTCTGTTTCTCTGTCTCTCTCACTTCCTGTCAGGTTAAATTATAAAAATAGAAATAACTGCTTTTCTTTCTCAAGCACAGAAAAAGCTCACAGATTCACTCATCGTCCTGAAAGTGTGGGTCAAAAATCCCGTCCTCCTTTTTCCCCTCATCCGAAGCTCTGTGACGTTAAAAGAACAGACAGAGAAACAAACTTTTTCACTCTTTCTTGATCTAGCAGCAGGTTTTTTTGTGTTTTTTTGTGGGTTAATTGCAGCAGCTCACTCTCTCTCACACACAGAAACACACAACATTAATTTTTGAAACTCTGTCAGAATAAATAACGAAGTCCGCTGCGCCATGTGGGTGTGGGAGGTTCGTTAAAATATTCATGGATTGGATATTTGTAAGTGTAATGGAGAACAGGGGAGAAATCTCAGGGCTAGGAAGAAATTATTAATAATTTGTATTTAATATTTTATTTCAAGTTCAAATAAAAGTCTTTATAAAATGATTATTTCTACATGTGTACACACAAGAAACTACTTCTTCTACACACACACGAGTGTACAGTTATTATTATTAATTATCCAAGTAACAGACTGATGGATACACAGTACTTACAGACAGACAGTTAGACCTACAGACAGACAGACAGACAGAAATCAGACAGACAGACAGTTAGGCCTACAGACAGACAGACAGACAGACAGACAGACAGTTAGACCTACAGACAGATAGACAGACATACAGTTAGACCTACAGACAGACAGAAAGACAGACAGACAGACAGTTAGACCTACAGACACAGACAGACATACAGACAGACAGTTAGACCTACAGACAGACAGACAGACCTACAGACAGACAGTTAGACCTACAGACAGACAGATAGACAGACAGACAGACAGTTATACCTACAGATAGACAGACAGACAGATAGACAGACAGACAGACAGTTATACCTACAGACAGACAGATAGACAGACAGACAGACAGTTAGACCTACAGACAGACAGATAGACAGACAGACAGACAGTTAGACCTACAGACAGATATTTGAGTGTATGTTGTGTCATATAGTTGCCTAATTTATTTTAAAATTCATTAAAATATTAATTAATCTAAGGATTTAATATTTGCACATATATTTGAAACTTCCTTTGTAGCCAGACACCACTTTCAATGTAAATAAATAAATAAATAGACCTCATGGTTATAGCACACATTTTATTTTATTAGTTTATTCAAATATTACTCACAAAATAAGGCAAATAATTTCCACATAACATGATTTTTTTCCCTGAAAGTTGAATCATTTCAGACAGAAATGAGACAGATGAGGATTTCCAGTAACTTTATATTTTAGAGTATTTATTTTTTTATCTTACAAAAGAATGCTACATTTTTCT
>CM074980.1:467205-481121 GCA_037576825.1 Pangasius krempfi | reverse complement strand
CACTCTCTCTCACACACACACACACACACACACACACACACACACACACACACACACACACACACACACACACACACTCCTTTCAAGACCACAAAGGGGCCGCTTTCAGAAAAAACCCTAAAAGGCACTTTTAATCACTTGCTGGCGTAATGTAGACGCGTCCGCTGAAATGCCACCACGGTGTTGGACCTTGCACATAATTGCATCATTGTAGAATAAACAAAGAAACAAAGGCACAGAGAAATGAGGCATCATGGGAAACAGTCTCCAGTCATTCAGAGCCCTTTTCAGTCTTATCACGGCTCGTCTGAGCGCTCTCAATTGCTTTTCTGATTTTATGTTTTCCCTTTCTCTGTTTTTTCTCTTATTTTTTGATTTTTTTTCTCACTTCTTTTCCCCAGCGTCCGTCTCTGTTGATGTCCGAGAGCGAGTCCGAGTCCTCCAGATGGTCTCTCGAGGCGTCCTTCTGCTCCTCTGAGCCATCCAAGGCCGATCTTTTGAATTCCGAGCCATGCCTTTTCTCTCCTGGCATCTCTCTTTTTTTCTCTCCCTTTGCTCTGATGGAAAAAGGGGAGCGAGCGTTCCCTGTCTTCACCCCCCTCCCCTCCCCTTGCAACTCTAAATCCCAACCCAGATCTCAGTTTGCCGACACAATGGAGCTCGGAGAATTGGACTTGAGATAATTGTGTTGCTATTTCCCATTTCGGCTGTAATGGAATCTCACGTCGCGGCTTTGGGGCCCTGAGCAATCCGCCATTTTGGAGATTGGCCTAGCTGCTGCAGTTTTTTCTTTCTTTTCTTTTTTTTGATTACTTTTTCCTTAGACTCTCTCGTCCCTGTGATTTGTCTCTCCTCCATCTCCAAGAAAATAGACCCTTCAGTCAGAGACGAGTGAAAGACAAGGCTCTATCTCGCTGATGGAGTTTCACTCGGGATTTTAAAGAAGACGTCCACAACGTGTTAAACTGAAATTCGCTTGGCTCAGTTTCAAGGTTCGAATCAAACGCCGCTCGAAGCTCATGCTTCCCGTTAAAGAAACTCATCATGTTTGTTTATTGAAGTGGCACAAAAAAAATGTTCAACCACAAGGGAATAGAAATAATAATAATAAAAACAAGTCATTTCACTAGGACTTTAATTAAAAAAAAACGAACTGACAGGAAAGTAAAAAATAATATGAAATTTAAATATTTCCCAGGATCTTTTGCTTTTTGGATCAAACATGGAAACTTTTGCTCACAATTTTAGTCATTTTTACTTTTTCAGTGTAAAAACGTGTCATTTTTTTTTAGCCATTTTCAGCAAGCAGAACATTCTTGATTTATTTATTTGTTACTTTGAAACTTTTGACTTACACGATGGCTGACTCCGGCTCCACCCCCTGCTCACACCTTCTGCACTATAGACTCACTAAACTCTCACCATGACTCAAACCCTAAGCCTGAAATCCCTAAAGCGTAAATGTAGATTAAAACCACTAAGTGTAAGCCCTAACCCTTTAGCACTGGTTCAGTATTTAGAAGCACAGATCTTTTTTTTTTATTTATTATTTTACATGTTTTCTGATTGGTCCTATTCTCACCTGTTTGGTGTTTAGGACACAGTGGGACTTCCTGTCATCTGCAAACATGAACTAAACTTCACCATGTGGCTGAACGCTGGAACGATGGGCCTTCATCTTGGACAAATAAAATCGCTTTTCCCTCTGTGCAGTTTGGATTTACTCCGCCCCTAGGTCCCGCCCCCTAGACCCGCCCCCTAGGTCCCGACCCCTAGACCTGCCCCCTAGGTCCCGCCCACAAATTTGAATTAAGAGTTGAACTGTAGCAGAAAGCAGGAAGTGATGTGGATAGGTTAGAGTGAAACTTTGTGCCATATATCTGTGATTTTGCACAATATTTTATTTTATTTTTTTCAGAGTGAGTTTTTAAAGATTTGGGAATCTACTTATGCAACATTCCGCATTACAATTTTCTTCCATTAATTATTAGCACCATTGGCCTTGCAGACCGAGTGAACGCCAAACCAAACATGTCTTGTCAGATTGACTATACTCGTGCTAAGCAGAGATAAATTGTGTACATTTACATTTTCACTGAAGCGTTTCTTTGGGAAATGCCGCAGGGCATCAAATCACTCTTCCTAATTAGCTAACTAACTAACTATTGGCTAAGCTTAGTGGAAAAGAATGAGCAAAAAGTAAGTGAAAGAGTTGAACAGAAATTTGATAGGCAGTTGAAGTTTGTGCTGCAGTCAGCACTCTGTGTGCGCTTGATTATGTGATCTCCCCCGGCTATGTTCCATTTAAATACTGTCTCGCAGTAATATAGAGAACCATAATGTGAACATGATGCAATCCAGTGCCAGTGAACGATGTCACTCAAATTGGACGAGTTTATAATGGCAATACCCGTAAAGCGTCAGGAAGAGTGTGTATTAAAACCACAGAGTGTTTGACAGCGATCAGTCGGAGGCTTCGACCAGGAAGTGTGCTCAGATTAAACTAGTGTACACTTCAAGACAAACTTTTATACCTTCAGCTCTGACACCATGGACTCATCATCTCACAGTTATAAATAAAACTCTCAGCTCACGACCAGGAGCTGTTTTCTCCACATCCAATTCTAGTCTATAAACTTTTATTTAACACTGAGACAGGAAAAAGTTTCAATATTAACCTGAAATTTATCTGAATATTCTGCTTTCTTTATTTTTCACATCATTGTGAGGCCAATATATAATTTCAACTATGACACAGCTATAATTTAATCTTCCTATCATCTCTAACCCGTAACGCTTCATTTAAATGCAAACGTTTACCCCTTAATCCCTTAATCTTATCTGAAAATTCAAATCTCTAACCCAAACCATAAACACTAAACCCTAATCCCAAACTTTGCCATAAACACTGACTCAAAGCCCTAAACTCTTAACCCCAACCTTAATCTCTAACCCTAAACCCTAATCTTAACCAACCTTAAATATTTAGCTCTAACCCTTAATGATAAATCTTAGATCTAAACCCTAAACTCTAATTCTAACCTTAACCCATAATTTAATTTTAGCCCTCCAACCCTCCAGTTCCAACCCATAGTAACCCGAAACCTTATTGTAAAAACTATTCCCCAATCCCAAACCCAGCCAGAACCCTAAACCCTTAATCCTGTTCCCTAACTACCCCCAAACCCTCAACCTAAAGCTTAATCTCTAATCATAAAACACCAACTCCTAATCTCAAACCATAACCGAACTTCAACCCTAAACCTTTCTCTCTAACCCTAAATCTAAATCTAAATCTAAATAATCTCTAAATAATTAATCTCTAATTCTCTAATTAATCTCTAATCCTAAATCCCCTATGATAACTAATCCTAGCTCATTCACAGGGATGTTTACGGCAGACGCTCCACATAAACGGATTACAAACAGGTGTGTAATCTCCGGTACGGCAAAGTTTTCTGTAATTTCTGTAACACTGATGGAAGGAGTCTCCAGTGTCAGCGCTCTGTAGCAGTCAGAGGTGAAGCTGGAACTGTAAGATTTCCGACGTCTTCAGGACAGAGGAGTTTACGCTTCTTTGCGGTTTCTCAGTAACATGCGGAACAAGCTGCGTTTGTTTGTCTTATTGACTTCCAGAGAGAAAAGAGAGCAGCTGGTGAGGGAACGACTGTTTATAGCTGCTATAACATAAGTGTAACATCACATAACAGTAACACACACAGTGTTTATTAATTATTTATTAGACTATTTAATTAGGTTAATGTACAGTTTTAAATGGCTGTTGTAGTTATAACATATTAATAACTACATAAAATAATTATGGGTTCACAAGCTACAGATTTGTCTTTCATTAAAAGAACAAAGAACAAAGAACATGGCCACGTGGAGGCGCATCACGTCATTTAAAATCTGCTACAAGAGTTTTACACCTTTTCATGATTCTTCTGATAAACTACTGAAGGCTCCTCATATAGTGAGCTCAAAAACAAATAGTCTAAAAAGCCTAATTTTTCATCTCGTGTTTTTATCCCTTGCTGCCAAAAGGGGGCAATGTGGTGCTACTGATATGCAGGAAATAAATAAATAAAATACTACTTTAAAATCATTTTTATGGCTGTGTATGAAAAAAAAACCTCTTCAATGTGGAACATTACTGCCGAGCCGCCTAATGTATCTGCCCAGCACATATCATATTACACAGGAGGGGAAGTGTGTGTGTGTCTATGTGTGTGTGTGTGTGTGTGTGCACAATCATAGACTTACACACACTTACACCTTGGTGCACTCCGCTTCCTGATGTAGGTGGTGATTGTGCACATCGCTGTGATAATCAGAAATGGAAGCTGAAAGACGAGGCGCGAGATCTGAGCCGTCACGTTTATAAGATCCGCACGTCTTTATGATGTTATTTTCCAAACATGTCTCTGAAAACATCGATGTGAGATCCGTAACCTCACGTGTTTGCTGCACGTTCAATATGGCAGTCAGACTTAATCTGATTTTCATATTTTATAATCCAAAAGGAAAAACAATTCCATGTTTTAATAAAGTAACTTCCAAAAAACAAACATGCTTGTTAGAACTTTTTGGATAAATAACTTTTTGCGCGTGTTGTAGGAGAACAGCTTCCGCCACTAGGGGTCAGTAGAGATGTCACGAGACCGCCATTTTTCCAGCTCACCAACATGGCTGACGCTAAATCCCCGGAAAACGGTCGACTCTGAATGTGTCGAAACAACTTTCACAGTTGCAGACTGTTTCTATGGTAACGTCTTTAAGTATTAGCTGCTAAATCTTATTTACAAACAGGTGAATATTACCGACTAAAGCACCGTCTCCAAACTCTTTACTGATGTGTCTGTTTACTTTGCGACCGCATCCTGCTTCGCTTAGAACATCTTCCTGTTTTAGAAAGTAACCTTCAGTGACAAGGAAATGCTCAGTATTAGCATACTTGAAGAAAACTTTAAAGTTTAAAAGAAAACCCTTAAACACTTATTTACTATGTAAATAAAAATAAACATTAAAATTGAGGAGAAAATGTATTTTTTTGCATCCTGTTGATGCTGTTTAACAAAGCGAAGGTATTTTCACCTCCTGTAGTTAATGATATGAACACACAGTGTAGCTACTGCTGTTATAACATCACACACTCATTAATATTCATCACACACTCATTAATATTCATCACACACTCATTAATATTCATCACACATTCAAGTACTACACTGGCTGAGTAATTTCACCTTTAATTCAATTTTAAATTCTCTGTCAATACAAAATAAGAAATAAAAACATAGCTCCATGACTACAATTTGACTCTAACTAAAAGCTAGAACTTTGTGGGCGTGTCTTAAGGCGCAGTGATTGACAGAAGCATCTCCACGGCAACCTAAACACCTCATTAACAGTGTTAGTGCTAGAAAAGCCTGTAGGAATGATAGAGCAGAGCTTCAACAGCACTTCAGATACAAACTTCGTCATATTTGTTTCCTTTTAAATGCTGTGTGATTTTATTACACAAACATGAAAAATACTAGAAACTGTAGTCTCTGCTTTTCAATGTGCAGCCGGAAATAACAAACAGAAAGTGCTGTTAGAGCTACGCAGCGTTAGGGGACTCCACTCAAATACACGACTAATGAATTGTGATTGGTGATTTGGTAGCAGTGATGTCACTTGCACTTTAATATAATCCCGCCCACCTTGAATTGTCTAGAAGAATATATCAGGAAAAAAAAGAAAATAGAAGCTGAAAAAGCAACAGCATTGTTTGGGTCTGCAGTCGGTGGTAAACTCACTACCGAAGCTGCAGCTAACAATAAGAAACTATGAAAATAAATTGACGGGGGCTTTAAGGGAATTTGACAGCTCAAGTGTTCAATAACCGTGCTGAATAAACATCTCTGTCGAAGAGCACTTGAATGCCAATGCAGGAACATACATCTCTCAGCGTGTGTGTGTGTGTGTGTGTGTGTGTAGGGTTTCATTTATGCTGTGCTGTTATCTGTTGAGGTGATCGATGACTCGCACACCTCGCGGTTCTGTTGTTATTGTGTATTACTGCGATTATTGCAGGTTAGCCTTCTCCTGCGTACATTTATTCACTTGGCAGATTCTTTCATCCAAAACGACTTACAAGAGAAGCAGAATTCAATCCAAACACAGAGCTGTTAAAGGAGCAGTTCAGCTGAAAATGAACTCCAAATGTAGTCGATCAGCCGAGACGTGTTCTCTGTGTGCAGTCTGCTTGTTTCATTTTGGACTGGAGCTACGAGGCTAACGTAGGAAGCGCATGGCCTCCAGTTTAGCATCATGCAAGAAATCTGCATGTGTTCATCATCACACAGTAGCACCTCAGCGAAAGTGGAGGTGTTACCACTGACTTAGCCAAAAATAATTAGCTGCTCAGGTGAAAGCTGGGGAACCCATAAAGAAGCCCTGACAGAGGTCAGGATGGAAAGCAGAACCCTGGAGCTGTGAGAAACCCAAACGACCCGCTGCCTCACCGAGCCTCCGAGTTCACTACTCTCACTCTGCAAAGTAAAATATGAATTAAAAATCAGTATGAAATCAACAGAACTGAAATCAACACTGTAATGCAGGCTTCTCAGGGTTCTTCTGTTAAACGATGTTTGTATACACCACCACATGGGAAGCCACATCAGAGGCTCCGCCCACTTACATACAGTCTTATATCTTGCACCTTTTTGGCTCCAAGCTTCAGAATGTTTAAAGGGTGAAATCTAATTTAAGTCACTGGATTAAAAAATGTCTTTACATCTTAATATCTTTACAAGGGTTTGCTGTATTTTGTTGTTTCAAAGTCACATGACCCTTTTCAGTAAAAATAGACAGATCTTGAGCATATTTTGAGATGAAATGTACCAGACTGTTTGATAAAGGCTGGAGGTCTGGCTTGTGAGACTATTCAGCATCAGTGGTAGGAGGCGTGGCCTAAAGTTTGGAGGCGGAGCTGTATGAGATTTAGAGGATTCTATAATTTACAACTAATTTGCATATTTCTTTATTTTTTGGACCGCTAACTGGCCTCAACTGTATAATAACGTAACTGTTTCTCTCTCTGTCTGTCTCTCTCCATCAGTCTCTCTCTCTCTCTCCTTCTCTCCGTCTCTTTATACTCTCTATTCGTCTTTGTCTTGCTCTCCCTCTGTCTGTCTCTTTCTTTCTCTGTTTCTATTTCTTTCTCTGGCGAATGAATGTAAAAGAGATTCTCATTCAAATATTTGCCGTTTGTCCCTGAGAGGATCAGAGCTCATCTTTTTTCCTCCCTCATTCAGCCACTCGCTCACCTTAATGAACACGCTGAGTCGAAGGCCAGGCTTCATTTAGACACGCCGAGAGCAGTCACCATGGAGCGAGAGAGAGAGAGAGAGGGAGAGGGAGGGAGGGAGAGAGAGAGAGAGGGAGAGAGGGAGGGAGAGAGGGAGGGAGAGAGTAAGGGTGAGAGTGAGATAGAGAGTGAGTGAGGGAGAGAGAGCTGGAGAGAGAGAGAAAGAAAGAGTGAGTGAGAGAGGGAGGGAGAGTGAGAGAGAGAGAGGGTGAGAGTGAGATAGAGAGTGAGTGAGGGAGAGAGAGCTGGAGAGAGACAGAGAAAGAGAGTGAGTGAGAGAGAGAGAGGGAGGGAGGGAGAGAGAAAGAGGGAGGGTGAGAGTGAGAGAGAGACAGAGAAAGAAAGAGTGAGAGAAAGAGAGGTACAGAAGGAGGAAGAGAGAGAAAGAGACAGAAGTTCTGAAGCTGTAAATTTGTAGCACTTGATGGAGCAGAATATTTTCTATTTCTATTTTCTTTCTATTTTGCGGCTGAAGGCTCCGTGGGCCGCTTCAGCGCGTGTGCACTTTTAGAAGAAACTGGTTCTTTAAGGGTTTGTTAGATAATGAAGGGAAACACTCTAGTGCAGGGATCCACACAGAACCTTCATGGGGTCTCCAAGGAGACTGAAGAACCTTTAACTTATAAGTTCAAAATTTTCTAAGAATTTCCTATTTTGAACATCAGCCCGTAATTCCTGCAGTCTTAGAAAACAGGTTCTTCAAGGGTTCTTCAGGTTAATTAACAGTTCTTTGTATCCAAAAAACTTCTACTTTGTACACTTACTGATAGGGAAACACTTTGTGGTAGGGTTCTACATGTTCTACACAGACCTGTGATAGTGTTTTCTAAGGGTGTACATGGAAAGTCAAAGTTTGTCACGTTCTTTAAGATGATGTTCTTTAGGATGGTGTTCTTTAGGATGGTGTTCTTTAGGATGATGTTCTTTGGGATGATGTTCTTTAAGATGATGTTCTTTAGCATGATGTTCTTTGGGATGATGGTCTTTGGGATGATGTTCTTTGGGATGATGTTCTTTAGGATGATGTTCTTTGGGATGATGTTCTTTGGGATGATGTTCTTTAGGATGATGTTCTTTGGGATGATGTTCTTTGGGATGATGGTCTTTGGGATGATGTTCTTTGGGATGATGTTCTTTGGGATGATGTTCTTTAGGATGGTGTTCTTTGGGATGATGTTCTTTGGGATGATGTTCTTTAGGATGGTGTTCTTTAGGATGATGTTCTTTGGGATGATGTTCTTTAGGATGGTGTTCTTTGGGATGATGGTCTTTGGGATGATGTTCTTTGCGATGATGTTCTTTGGGATGATGAGATGATGTCCTACAGCTAAACTGCAGTGATGTAATGTAGATCTTTCTTATGCACTTCTTACCTCTTCCTTGTGTCTTTGTGTAAAAGTATGAAATCTGTTTAAAAGCGTTTTAACATTCACGCGGCAGTGTAATTAGCGCTAGCTTTCTCTGCATGTCTGATATTTTACTTCGCCTCGGGCAGTTGCGGTCGTGTAAACGCTCTGAAGAGAGACGTAGGAAGTCCCGAGTCGGGAAAATACTGAGATCCCCAGTTGTAATGAACGCAGCATAACTGTCATTACAGAGCTGTTTAATTTAAGGTGAGAACTTTTCTTTAATTAATTTAGCTCCGATGATTTAAAGTGGCGTCTCGGTTTAAACTTTGTTTTGTAGATCACTTCACATTAAAGTAGGAAACTTTCTCACCGAAACAGTCATGTGCCAAGCTCACACTTTACGTTAACACACTAATTAATGTAACTATAAACAGATAAAAACTATGACTTCTTCTTATTTAATAAATAAAAATTGTAATCGTTGGTAAACTGCTGTGGTATCAGAGGAATAAAACTGATATAAATGCTGTCATAGGAAAATAATCAACATCAGGGTGATAACAGTAACTTCACCCCATCACTCAGTGTAACACACACACACACACACACACACACACACACACACACACACACACACACACACAGTGATACAGACTAACTGTTAAGTCACTTCCTCAGAACAATCCTACAACTTCCTGTCTGCATTTATTTCCCAAGCCCTAATTCCTACTCTCTTAGAAACAAGGGTTCTTTAGGGGTTTGTTAGATAATTAATGGTTCTTAGCTTCCATAGAAAGATCTACAGAGAACCTTCATGGTTCTACAGAGGGACAGCTGAAGACCGCCTGAGGCTTCTACAATTTTTTTAAAGAATGAAGAGAAAATATATTTCAGCAGCTTCAGCAACTTCTAACTTCTAACTTCTACACCTTAACGGTTCTCTAAAATGTCCGTTAGAAGGTGAAGGGTTCTTAAGTTCCAAAAAAAGATCTACATAGAACCTTTATGGGTTCTCCAAGAAAGAGAACTGAATAAACCCTAACGTAGGGGTAAGAGTGTAGGATTAAAAATTCAGTTTTATGGCACTCCATTTCCTACAGTCTTTGAAAAATGGGTTCTTTAAAGGTTCTTTAGGTGTTTGTTAGATAATTTAGTTCACATTTGAAAAAAAGGCCACGCCCACGATAGACTGAAAACCTCCATGATTTCCTGTAACAGGAAGGAGACATCCAGCTCTCTGATTGGTTGACTGATACAAGGCAAAAGCTCTGCGTTTCTTATGCGTTCTGATTGATTACTTCAGTGTAGGCTGGAGAACTTTTTCAGGAAAACTTTTAATGTTCAGTGATTATGTTTTTCCCGCCTCAGGCCGTTTAACCCGGATACATCATAAAAATACACATCTGATTATGGCCGTGAACCTGCAAGGGCACTTTTAATTAACATTCTGCATATTAAACCATTTGGGTCCTGAGCTTAAGGACGTCCACAGGGTCTGCATGGATTTTTCAATATTTAGCTTAGCTAATAATTCAGCTTTATCTATAATTTAGTCACAAATGACATCACGTATAGGAAAAATGGAGCCGAGTTCCTATTTAAGCAATCAAAACATTTATCATTCACAGTGGTATAGCTATTAATAATTCACTACAGGGTCAAGAGTGCAGTGAGATGTAGTTATTTTACATCACGCTGATCAAATCTGAATCTGGGAGAGAATTCAGGGTGAGATTTACAGCAGGAGAGAAACAGGAAGAGGAAAGAAGTGTAACAACACAGAACGAGTCAAACGCTTACAACAGGGAGTGTTTCTAAACTGTTTTTATTTCAGCACTCATCAAAAAATAATTCATTTCATAAGTATATAAATAATAAATATATCCAAACAGCCTGAAAATTGCTCTCTCTCTCTCTCTCTCTCTCTCTCTCTCTCTCTCTCTCAAATGAATAGATCTGTCAAAAACTGTCCGCATGATGTACAGGAAAAAATGGAACCCCTGGAGACGTCGTTTAAACCACTAAAAATATAATTATATGTTAAATAATACATTGTTTAATATGCTATGCGCAATAAAGAGCTATAAATAGAAACATCTCTACACGTTTAGCCTCATAAAGAATTCGAGTATCTATGGATGTTCATGAATATGCAAATTAGAAACGCCTCCATGTCCTCAGGCCATCACTGCAACATTTATATAATTACAGTATTTTACACGAACACTTCCTCAAAAATACTCGCCAAAGAAAAGTAAAATGTCACCGGACAAAAGTAGCCGTGCTTCCAGAAGTGCTGCAGCTTCAAGGCATTGACTGATTCAAAGAAGAATGCGCCAGCCAATCAGTAGCTTTCTATGTTTCTGAAGTGATCATGGTGTTGAAAGAAAGAAAGAAAGAAGGAAAGAAGGAAAGAAGAAGATAAAAATTAGGGATCAAAGAAAGAAAGAAAATTATGAAAGCATTGCAGGAAGGAAGAAAGCAAAAAAGGAAAATTGGAAAAAAAGGGAAAAGTAAACAAGTAAACCAACCAAATAAATAAATAAATAATGTGACTCGCACATAGCTGATGGATCTTATAAACAGACAATTCGTGTGTATAGTGAGAATGAAAATGAAACAGAAACATCAACATTTCCCTCAGATGCGTTATAAATTATAACGCATCTTAAATTATAGTTAAAATACTACGTAAGACTGTATTTACATTCAGCATCAGCCGCTAAACAAACCTGCGCTAATCAAAGCTCTGGGTTGTGCCGTATGTTAACTTTGAGTTAAAAACAAAATAAATTAATTAATAAATAAGATGGACCATGAAAGTAGGACAAACGAGGATTGGCTACGTGTCACGTTAATAAACATAAAACCGTATTTGAACGAGGAAGTGGAAGTGATTTTGAGTTTAAACGCTGCGCATTAACGATCCGTTCCTGCACAGAGCTATACAGAGCTATACTGCAATGGATTAAAAATGTTTTTTTCATGTTTTATGAACAGATGTATAAATTATACTAAAAAAATCCAATAGATTTTTTACACATCCAAGAGAAAAAAACTTAGATCAAAAGATGAACAGTGAGTAGAGTTGTGAATGAAGCGCAGAGAGTTTGGACACACCGCCGCCTCCGGATCGTCCTGTCAGTTTGCGGTTTTATCACGCGCTAACAACCGGCGCTCTTCGGAGAAATAAATTAGCACGTTGTTAGACGCAGATTTGTCACTGTCAGCGTAATTACGGCTAATGCATCCGCCAGGCTTCAGACGCAGTGTTATTCGGTTAGGGATTTTAAACCGGGCCGGTCCGACATCCCAAATGTAATTTAACCTTAAAGATAAATCGTTAGCGCTGCACTGTAACTCTCCCTGAACGACAGTCCATAAATTCTCACAAGTACATTAGCAAGTAAATAGTCTTAAACACTCTAAGCAGGTCATTTGGTTTCATTTAAATCAGAGCAGGCACTGTTGGCCTTTTTTAACTCACATGTTCCTTCCTGGCCTTCCATTCTTCTTCATCTTCCTTAATCATTAGAACTGAGAACTGGTTCTGTGCTAACTTTCTGAATTTAAACCCCTGAGATTGTAAAGAACACCGAAAAAAACGAGTTCTTCGCTGTGTTCTAATCTCTCAATAGTGCACTAACTCAGTTACACACCCTACAGGAAGTGCTGTAAGTTACTGAGCGCGCGTGTGTGTAGTAATGCTCTACATGTTATCTAGATCAGATAATACTACTACTACTAATACTACTACTACTACTAATAATAATAATAATAATAATATGTGTAATTTATACAGTGCCTTTCTCACACCCGAGCTCACTTTACAATTACAAAAATACAAAGACAGAAAAAACAGAAACAGAGTCCGAAAGCTGCAGGATGTAATTTCAGTGGCGTAGCTGCTCTCAGTCCCACTGAAGGTGTACACAGGTATGTAACACACAGGTACGTAAGGCACAGGTATGTAACACACAGGCATGTAACGCACAGGTACGTAACGCACAGGTACGTAACGCACAGGTAAGTAAGGCACAGGTACGTAAGGCACAGGTACGTAACGCACAGGTACGTAACACACAGGTACGTAACACACAGGTACGTACTGCACAGTCTGTAGCGCCGCAAGATCGCCACAGCACGCATCCACACCGCGAGCACAGACACTTCGCTGTACAGAGCGCTAAGCACTCGGAATGATCTCCACATTCTCCACCATCCACCTGAGCAACAGGCAACGCTCAAGACTGGTCTGGATCTCCGACACCACCGGCAACCAGCACACAAAAGGACAAATACAGCAAAACATTTACAGAAAACAAACGTACAAACGCAGGACAACTGAAAGTTAGTTAGAAGTTAGAAGCCAAAGCTAGCTAAACCTCCCTTCTACATATTACTAAAGAAAGAAAGAAAAAAGAAGGGAAAAGAAGGAATAAAAAATATGTGAGGATACAAATAATAATTGAAAGAAAGAAAGAAAGAAAGACAGAAAGAAAGAAAGAAAGTGGAATTCAAGAAATAAAGAGAAAGATAGATTAAGCTAAAATACAGAAATAAAGAAAACCAAAAAAAGGAGAGATCAAATAAAAAAAATAAAAAGGAAGAAAAAAAACAAGAAACAGAAAAAGCTATAGAAAGAAAGAAAGAGAAAAATAAATAAACAAACAAACAAAGGAAAAAAATATATAAAAAATCAAAGAAATCTAAAAAAGAGAAAAGGAGGAATGATAGGGATGGAAGAAATAATAGTGTAGAGGTGGATGATATAAACGTGTTCATGGATTTGTTTTTATCATTAATCCATTAAACAGAGTGAAGACACATGGTGAGGGCAGATGATGTTTATGGTGATGTTCTCATGTTCTCACCTCTCTGTGTGTGTGTGTGTGTGTGTGTGTGTGTGTGTGTGTGTGTGTGTGTGTGTGTGTGTGTGTGTGTGTTTAATGATGCAGGGTTTATATCAGAGCATTACAGCTGGAACAGGACACATAACGAGGACAAGTAACGAGCTCAGGACCACGAGTACCAGATTATTCTTACTATAAAATAATCAGCCATGACAGAGTACAGATCCAGGATCAGTGATTATCAGTATTTTTAGCTGAGACAGGAGTGAGTTTAGTTTAGAGCACAGATCCAGGATCAGTGATTATCAGTATTTTTAGCTGAGACAGGAGTGAGTTTAGTTTAGAGCACAGATCCAGGAT
>CM074980.1:410190-426472 GCA_037576825.1 Pangasius krempfi | reverse complement strand
TTAATATAAACCTGCGCTACTGTCAGAGCTGCTGTTAGAGAGAATTAATCAACACCTTCTGACCAATCAGAGTGCAGAATATAACAGAATTTAAAGACTTCTTTATATTATACTTTGTTCACTTAAACACAGCTCAAAAAGCTGTATCGACGTCCTCACTTTTCAACCTAAAATATGAGAATCTGGCAACCCGGTGTTTAGTGTATTAGCATTAGCATTAGTGTCTGTTGTATAGAGTAAGAATTAGCATCAGCGCTTATTACTGTGAGTGAGTGTATGCGCTGTGACTAATTAGCGTAGCTGAATTAAGAGCTATTACTATCTGATCCATGACTTTGCTAACATCTTATCAATGAGCAAACCACAGTGTAGTTTATTAGCATACGGCGTCGTTAGCATATCAGGGAAATGGCACTGCTTTTAAAATTGCAGAATTGATTTGTGTGAATCAATTAAATCGATTCAGAGTCGGATGATTGCACATGACATCGCTAAACACATCTCCTCTGATATTCATCTCGCTGTAAACACACTCTGAGCGCATGACTGAAGAAAGAGTGTGTTAATTAGCTCTTACATCACCACACACACGCAAACACACACACACACACACAAAGGAGTGTATTCTAGCTGTAGAGAACAGCAGGAGTGTGAGAGCCGAGCACTCGCGTGTGATTAGCAGTTATCCTGACACACACTCACACACTCTGTCAGTCTGACGTTTCAGGGCCCAGTGTGTCTGTGTGTTTAACAAATATTCATCTTCATGAGCTCTTCACAACTCCATTACTCTTTAAAACAATAATTAGCTCTTTTTGACTGGCCGACAATTTAAAGTGTTGCTTTTTAACAGATGTAAGCTGAAGTTCTGGTGATTTGCCCTGTTTCACTCTGGAGAGTTATTATTACATCCTAGTGGCCAAACATGGGAACTGCAACAAGAGCGCTCGTTCTAATACGCTATGGTTGCTATAGTAACGGCTCATTCACAGAGACATGTACGGCAGACGCTACACATAATCTGAGATTAATAATAAAAACAGATTTGCAAAAAAGTGTTTTTTAATAAAAATAAAACATACAATCGTTGAGATGGTGAAGTTTTCTGTAAGGGGACGTTTATGTTGTACTTATGGAAGGAGTCTCCAGTGTCAGTGCTTTGTAAAGTGTAAAGTTTACCAGCACGAAACAGTCTTCAGGAAATATGAGTTTACGCTTTCTGGTTTCTCTGTAAAATGTCAAGCTGCGTTTTTTTAAAAGAGAGGGGGAGAGAGAAAGAGAAAGAGAGAGAGAGGGAGAGAGAGATAGTGATAGATAGATAGATAGATAGATAGATAGATAGATAGACAGACAGAGAGAAAGACAGAGAGAGAGAGACAGAGAGAGACAGGGAGAGCGAGACAGAGAGAGAGAGAGAGAGAGAGAGATAGTGATAGATAGAGAGAGAGAGAGTGAGACAGAGATAGAGAGAGACAGAGAGAGAGACAGGGAGAGAGAGAGAGAGAGAGAGAGACAGGGAGAAAGACAGGGAGAAAGACAGGGAGAGAGAGCGAGACAGAGAGAGAGGGAGAGAGAGTGAGACAGAGAGATAGACAGACAGTGATAGATAGATAGATAGATAGATAGATAGAGAGATAGATAGATAGATAGATAGAGAGACAGACAGGTATAATGAAAGATCAGTTCATCATTAAATCTAACTATAAAGCGTTAAAATGTGCGGCGTGTCGTTCATCAGTAAATTAGAATTGTTGGGATTTCGCTCGTCTTATTCCTTTCTTATCTCCCGCTTCAAACTCTACATTCTGCGCTACATTTACTCATTCTCCTCAAACTCTTTAGGAGAAAATTAAACGTTAATATGTTATTTACAGTACGCATGATTTCATTCTTCATACTACATGTCAGTTCAGGTCTGATATTAATAATAATATTAATAATAATAATAATAATAATTGCATCTTCAGCGGTGAAAGACGAGCGTCTGACTCGATGTTTACGCGCTCCGTTTCCATGGAGGTCACTGTGAGGTGGAATGATGACAGATTAATTAGTGTGTTATTGGCACTGAAGGAATAATAACAAGCAAAAATATTGGCATAGCTTATCCCTTGTGTTCAGTTTGTGTTTTAATGATCGTGTTTTTATTGCAGGAACAAACTGCGGGTCATTTTGAGTTGAGAGAGGACATGAAAGTTATTAAAAACGATTTAAAATGAAAATGATTTAAAATTAAAATGATTTAAAATAAAGATGATTTAAGATGAAAATTACACTGTTTATAAAAAAGTCAAAAATAAATTGTACAGATGTAAGAGATGTTCTGGGGTGAGAGTTCAGGCCGCGAGGTGTGTGATGTGTGAGCAGATAAACACATACACACACACACACACACACACACACAAACACACACACACACACACACACACATACACACACACACTCACACAAACACACACAGGCTAATTAGCAAAGCCGTGCTCCGTCTCTTAGTCTAAACAGCGAGAGCTCAAAGGAGCGCGATCCTGCTGAGGCCATCGATCAAAGCTGCCTCCACCTGCGGAGAACCTTATCGTCTGAGAAAGTGGGCGAGTGTGTGTTTATCTGCTCACACATCACACACCTCGCGGCCTGAACTCTCCGTCCTGCAGTGTGACCGCGCTAAGCTTCATTGATCTGTCAGACTCGGCTGTGTGTCTTAGGGATTAGAGCTGCATCTTCACTTCACCAAGTCAGACTCTGCTCATGTGATGTCTACGGATCTCTTGTTGTTTATCGAGCGAATGTTTATGAAGTGGAGAGAGAGAAGGAGTGAAAAACACGGCCTGCCCAAATCTCAGGTGTGTAGAAGAACCAAAAACATCACAGAACAGTTTCACAAAGCTGGAACATCAGATTTGTTATAAACAGAGGGGAAAAGTAGTAAAATAAATGTACTGCATTACTACACTTAACATCACGCTCGGGAATTTGTTTCTTCTAAATACCGCACAGAAAGGGCTGAACCCAGACCACACAATTCAGTTACTGGAAAAGACAGACACATTTTTATTATTTTTCAGTCTTTGAGTGTAAAACAAGTTGTCCGTGGTGTGCACGCATTTCTAATCGCAGTATCTGCAATACTGCACATCACATAGTTAATACCACATAATGTGGACTTTATAATCCATAATCCCCCTTTCACCTTGACGAATCTTTACAAGTGATCTTACAACAGAAACGCTTCTGCACATCCAGTCAGACAGAACAGAAACACTTTCACTTTCCCTCTGTTAGCCCTGGCCTGTGTTCGCTAAAATTTATTTCATTTAATTCCACTTATTTGCTGGTAGATTTTGGAGGCTGCAGAATATTTTGTAAACCAGAGGCCCCCGAAAAAAAACAAAAACAAAAAAAAAATAACATGAACTTGCTTTTTTTTAGCTGTTAAACTTCCAAAACTAACCCAACTTAGTGTTAAAAAACAACAATAATAAACAGATTTTAAAAATGGGGTGTTTAATAAAGTAAAACATATAATCATTTTTTTAGGAGATACTTGTGGTTCTAGAACAAGAGGGTGGGGTTAGGATAAGAGGGTGGAGCTAGGGCGTGAGGGCGGGGTTAGGGCGTGAGGGCGGCGCTAGGGCGTGAGGGCGGGGTTAGGGCGTGAGGGCGGCGCTAGGGCGTGAGGGCGGGGTTAGGGCGTGAGGGCGGGGTTAGGGCGTGAGGGCGGCGCTAGGGCGTGAGGGCGTGAGGGGGGCTAGGACATGATGATGTGGTTAGGGCGTGAGGGCGGGGTTAGGGCGTGAGGGCGTGAGGGTGGGGTTAGGGCGTGAGGGCGGGGTTAGGGCGTGAGGGCGGGGTTAGGGCGTGAGGGCGGGGTTAGGGCGTGAGGGCGTGAGGGCGGGGTGTGCTCACTCTTGGTAGTTCTTCTCAGACGTGGTATGAAGCTGAAATCTGTAGTTTTCTGGTGTCCAGATCTAAGATTTAATAATGTAATGTAGAAAATTGAACGTCAAAAATAAGACAAAAAGTTAAACTCAGACTTGGAACACAAAGGGAAAGAAAATCTGTTCTACAGCTTACAGTAAAATATTTACCAGTGCCTCGATGTTTAATGTTTCATACCAGCTTAGTGAAGAGTTCTGTCTGCTTCTCAGTGTAGACGTGTCGTAACATCCATCCCAGCTTTAGCACCGATTCTCATCTAATTATTAATAAACCAGACTCTCCATCACGACTCAACCCCAGATCACCAGATCAGCACTGAGCAGGACTGGGACAGAAAACAGGAGGCACTAAAACCCATTTCAAACTGTAAATGTGTTTATATGGGTGTTTGGGAATAAGTGAGGAATGTTAGTGGGCCAGAATTACCATTAAAATGAAATGAATACACACTAATAGTTTTAGACAGTGGATCAGATCATACGAGCCGCACCGATTGTTCCAGTATTCCAGCAGAGAAAAAAAGAAACGATAGATTTTAGGTTATAATTATGGCTTTTATTTAACATAACTAACCTGTTAACAGACACTAGGTCTCGGTTTATTCACTGCTTTTCCTTTTCTGAGATTTTTCTGCATGTATAAAATTCCCTGAAGCAACAAAACCGCAGGATCACTCGCCCACTCCGCTGCACGCGGAAATTCGCCTGTAAAGCACCAAGCAACCGAAGAATAAAAACATTTGAGCTTTAGCTCTGTGGATCTCCTCAGATCTACCGAAGAGAAAATGTTTGAAGAATAGCAGCGGATTTTTTGCTTTGTATAAAACACCAAATCTATCACATGTGGTGAATGTGCAGCGATTTTGAACCTGATGTATGGAGATGGATGTGATAGAAATCCAGTTGTGCTGATTGCACCAGACTACAACGCGGAATGTCCTGAACACACTTAAGGACTGTCCCAGACGCTGGCTTTACACTCGTACACACTCGAGGACTTCCATGTGATACTGTAGCCCAACAGCTTCAGCTCATTTATCGGCCTGGACGTTTCTCGTCCTTTGCTTCTCAAACTGAGGTCTCGTTAAAATCTGCGGATGGCAGAACGTCTCTCTCCACTGATGTGAAGCGGAATGGCAGCGTACATCATTCCATCAGCAAACATTTAAACCATGACATCCGAATGCGGCTCCGTCTTTCTGACGTCTTTTTTTACGTTTTTTTCCCTGCTTCCTCCCAGTTCATTTCCTCACAGGTTCCTAAAAAGTGCCTTTAAAATTTTTTTTTTAGATTTTTGTATTTCTTCTGTATTTCTTATTATTTCCCATTTTACTGTTAAGAATAGAAAATGAGAATTCAGGATCTTTTTATGTTTTTTTTTCTTGGTCTTGGCCAGTTCCCACCCGCTAGCCGGCTGAAGGGTGGAGGCTAACGCATGCTTCCTCTGAGACACGTGACGACAGCCTCTGCATCTTCTTACGAGCTGCAGCTCGTGCTGCGTCACACAGCAGCGTAACACACTCGCAGGAAAGCGCTATCAGCCCTCTTCCACAAACATGAGCTCACGGATGCCCATGATTGGCTAGTGTTGCTGTGATTGACAGGGGAGAGAGATTATGCCCCTCCCACCCAGACAGCATCGCCAGTTTTGCTTTCTTGGCTCCAGGCCGTGGATGTCAGATGATAGAGTGAAAATTTTTTTATTTGAAAACAGGAATGGGATGAACGGATGATACGCGAGTTCCTCGCACATGGTTGGAGCGAACACACAATCAGACTTAAAACGAAGCGTTGTGGTTAGAGCACTAAATGTCTGAAGCAATCACAAAGTGAAATGTTGCAGCTAGAACGTGACACGTGTTCCGTTTTCTTTTCTCATTATTACTTTTTCCTCCCACGATATTTTCTCATCGTAGGATGTACAGATTGTGTTACGCGCTCATTCTGCTCGGTGAGTCTGAGCCGATCCGACAGACGGACACAGAGCTGACCCACGCAGGCGTGAAGCCAGATATAACGCAAAAACATATTACACATTTGCATTGTAAAGTTCTCACTTCACACTTCACGCTAACTTTTAACATTTGCTGTGAAGATTCGCTTCGTTACAAGCTGCTCACTCGCTCCGGCTCGTTTCATTATCAGCGCCCACTACTAATATCATTATAAATATAATTCTGTAATCTATACCACTCTCTTTTAATTTCTCTTTATTTTCTTTATTTCTCTTCATTTATCTCCTTCTATCTCTTTTTTTCTTTCTCTTGCAGATTTTCTCAAATTTTTTCAGCTTTTTGCTTCTGTTTGTTTTTCTGTCTTTCATTATTTTCCTTTTTGTTTTTCCCCCAGTCTTTCTTTCTTTCTTTCTTTCTTTCTTTCTTTCTTTCTTTCTTTCTATCTCTTGTACATGCTGTGTATTTTGTCAGTAAATGCATTTTATTCAAACTGCATAAGTTTGTCCCTAAAAATGTATCATTATTATTATTATTAATATTAATATTATTATTATTATTTCTGATCAGTTGTTGTTGCTCATTTTCTCTTTCTCTCATTCGTATGTTAATCCGTTATAAAGCAGCACATGACTGCAGTTTAATGGTATTATCGTGTCTTTGTCTTTAATCCCTGTGTAATTGTGCTCAGTCGTGCCGAATCCTTAACGGCTGCCATCCACGTTTACGCAGTTATAGGTCACATGGCCGCCGTTTTAAAACACACCGTTCTGAAATTACAGGCAGATTCGTGATGGTCGAACAGGTCAGTCGTCTCAGAGCCATAAAAATAGCAGGTTGAATCCAGAATTGATTAGAGCAGAGCCGTAAATCCACGGATATAAAAAATTAAAGAACAATGTTGTGTCCGTTGTCAGAGCTATAAATACGTCCCGTGTCCAATCCCATCTCGGAGTGCGTGTGAATTATAGCCGTGATGGACATGTTTATGTCTAATCTGGTCTTTCAGAGTCAATTAGCTCTTATTCACAGCAGGTAAAGTCCACGGTAATGGACTGCGGGTAATTAGACTCCTGAGGATTTACATGTCTGCGGATTAAATGTCATTTTCTCTGACGTTTTTGTTCTTTTTTTAATTCCAGAAAAGATTTTGACAATGGCACCTTGGAGTTTAATGCTATAGTGTTCAGATGAGTCACGCTCACATGCTGCTGAACAGAAAGCTTTTATAAAAGAAACATGAACCACTATGGTCCTGAACACCACCATTCACAACTACTTACTGCTCTAGTGAGGCTTCATCCTGAAAGCTAGAGCACACAGACTTGGCTCTAATGAAACGTGTTTAATATCAGTATTTATTACCCATAATGCACTGAGCGGTTTTATAAATATAAAGCTCCGTTATCTGGAACATGGAGCTTGAGGTCCCATGGGACTAGTGCATTAATCTCATACACTAACTCTGTATTATACAGTTAGCTAGCAGGCTGTTAGCTAGCGAATAAACAGTAGAATACTTGTGTACAAGCCACGTTCTTTTCAGCATTCAAATGAACTCTAATTAACACTTTTATCAGACTCTAGTGTCCAAGACTTGAGCTGGACTTATAGTCATTTTAACACTTGCATTTTTTTCCGGACTCAGGGCCGTTTGAGTGATGAGTTCGTTATGTCCACTAAAGTGTGAAAGCTGTTCTCGAGCCTGGAAGCCGTCAGATCTGATCCCTGATCCTCTTGAGAAGGTTGGAGTTCGCTTGAGCTGAACACACCACAGTCTGCATCAGGTGTGGAAGCTCTGAGCCGCATGCTGAGAAATGGGACTGGTTTCATTTGTCACGTTGGAAAAGAGTTGTTATGGTTACTGATATACGGATTACTGATATACGGATTACTGATATACTGATTACTGATATATTAAACCAGTGTTTCAGAGGATTGGAGCTCTTTAATTAGTTCACAGTTGTGGGAATTCGTTAGGTCTGTAACGGGGAGGTGGTTGCAGTTCCCGGTGATGTTTGTTTAAAAAAACTGACAAAGAAACCTGAGATAATATCACGAGGGTCAGAAAACAGGCAGAAATTCAGGCGATCAGCAAACCACATAATGAAACATGTCCAAAAATCAAGAAACCAGGAAGCAGAACACGATCAAAAACTAGCAAAACTTGTAGAAAGGCTTGGTAAGTCAGGCAGGAATACACTGAGCGGAGAAGTAATCTGTCCTCTCACCACGCAGCCAAAACGTGATGTTCTACACCAAACGAAAATAATAATAAAGACCCACAGCAGACGGATAAAGGCAGCAGCTGCCGTTTTGCAAACCTGTGTGCACAAAAGTGACGCGTGGAATGGTGCAGTTGATCCACGGCTCAGGAGGAATGCCGCTATGTGAACACAAACCTGTGATTATAAGCTCCGCCCCCAAACGAGCCAGAATCGGTGGTGAGTGTGGACTCGAGTATTCAGTCCGAGTGTAAAAGACTCAGGGGGCAGTGAAGCTTTTCATTTTTAATGCTCTGTTATTTGGACTCATGACAATTAGCTTCCTGCTGTAAGGACTGTCACTGAGTTTACTGCTCGGGCTCTGCTTGAAAAAACTAAAGAAAGAAGAAAGAAAGGCGGCCTGAGGAGGAGAGACGGTGCCGTCACGTTAATGGCCTGGATATCTAGTTTTTTTCCGAGAGAGTTTTAATTTAATTTTAATTTGAGAAAGTCGTGATATGATCCGGTGTTTAATATCCTGTAAGGAGTTCATTAAAGCAGAAAGAGAAAGAGTGCTGAGAGAAATGTATGAATCATCGCCATAAAAAAATGGAGTTTTAGGTTCTACTGATGAAGAATGAAGCCGAGAGGAAGCGAGCAGACGGAGAACAGAGCAGGACCCGGAGCTCAACCATGAGGAACTGCTGCAGTGTGAGATCTCAGTTCTCCGATGTGAAGGGAGTCTTTTCGGTCAGTGAGGTCTGATATAAAACTCGGCGAGGCTGAGACGCAGACGTCTGAGCACTGAGATCTAGGAAAAGAAGAATAATGATGAAGTCCAAGTTAAAGATCACACGATGCTGCTTTTCTTTCACAAACCTAATAATGAAACCTATTAAGCTTTTATCTGCTAAGATTTAAAGTGATTTTTAATTGAAGTGCTGCACTTAAGATGGACAGTTAAAATTACTGCACTGGAATGCTCACACATCCACTACGCTGCAGAAAGAGTGGGCAATTTATTAGCTAAGTATAATAAAATCAATATGTAAACAAAACTCTTTCTGTTAAAACAAACAAACAAGCAAATAAATAAATAAATAAATAAATAAATAAATAACATCCAAATTGCAAATTGTGCAAAAATCAACAATTTAAAATGAAAACCTGTATTTTTAGAACTATTTAGAAATCTAATAAAATCAATGTCGACAAATCTAGAATAAATAAATAAGTACAAACAAATAAATACATGCTATAATGTTTGTTTGTTGAGGCAAATCAGATTAGTTTTTTTTTACCTTTACTTCACTTTTCCCGCTGATATCGGCCCGATAGTGATACTGGATATCGGATATCGGATCAGGTCCGTCTTTAGGAACGTGAGCGGAACAGAGGAGGTCACTGATAATCTGCTAATAATCTTATTCATCTTAGACAGGAGCAGAAGGTGTTATATGGATTACGGCAGGAGAGCAGGCTGTGTCAGGTGAAGTTTCTCCTCACGTTCTGCAGCTTTAATAAAATATCTGTACAGACGAGAAAAAAGCACAAAAAAACATGGATCATCATCATCTGCCCAATCAGGACAAGGAGGCGGAGCTACCCAGCTGTCAATCACATTAGCTGTCACGTCAGGAAGCTTTCGGGAAGAAAAGCTGATTTTCAGTCCTGCGAGCTGAACACACCCACTGACTGGAGCTTACAGACAACTGAGCAACCAATCAGAGTGCAGCTTCAATTTACTGAAAATTACACGCTCATAAATACTCAAAACAAAGACTTATTTTCACAGAGCATAATTTATAATAGTCTGCAGTTCTGCGGTAATCAATATTATACCCATTGTGCTTGGAGAAATATTATCAAATTAACAAAATTTCACTCCGCTTATTTATCAAGGTTGAATTAATTAGTTTGGTGCATAAACATGGAAAACAAAGCGTGCGATATTAAACGCATGTTCTTTAAAAGCTTGTTCTGCCTTTTTTCTCTGCTACAGCACTTCTGAATAGGTCCTATTAATTATATTTGACATATCTTTGTTCTGAAATGCTTGTCTTGACACCTAAATAAAAAATAATAAATTAATAACACAGAACCACTGCAGGGAAGAAAATCAGCAGAAAGGGAAATCTGCAAATTAATCATGCTCGGGATTATTCGCTGTGAAAGCAGGAAAAGACGTGCTTCTGTTCACGACTGCAATAATTTACCTCCGAGCAAACACGCGAACAGAGCGCATTACGGAGGAGACAGTTCATCAAACTGAAATGATTTTCCTGAAAGAAAGCAGAGAGAAAAAAAACGCTACATTTCCTGCCACCTACCTGTGAAAAATGCATTATGGACGTAGACACGTTTCCTCCCATGATGCTCTGCGCCTTTCACTGGGAATAATGGCCGCCGGGTCTGGGACGCGCTCCATAAATCACAGCGACGTGTGTCGTGTTTATCCTTCGGAGGCTTGCAGAAATAGTATCTGTACAGTCCAGCTGTTCTGCTACGGCTAATCACAGCGCTAAAACTCACCCGAATTATCGCTCGCCTTTTGTCTCGCCTGGAGTTCGGCCAAACTCCAGCGCCGCAGTGTCACCGAGACGAGCGCTGTTTTTAGCAAAGTTAACACAACTTCCTTTCTGCTTTGAGAAGCACTTTTATTTCACCTCGCTACTTTCAGGTCAACAAAAGGAGCTGCACTACATCATTAGATCACTGAGGAATGGGCGAGCGAGCATCACATTAAACTCTCTCTCTCTCTCTCTCTCTCTCTCTCTCTCTCTCTCTCTCTTATAATGACCTTTACAGAGTTTGAAAATATATTTACGATGCACAGATATCACACAGTCATCACGGCTTGTGTTTATTCAATATTAAATTTATTCAATTAAACACACACACACACACACACACACACACACACACACACTTTGCCTGAAAGTGTAAAATACCTGAATATCTGGAGAACCCACAGTACAGACATTTCGAAAAAAAAATTTTTTAGATTTGTGAGGCGTGAAATCCAAATATTGAAATATATATAATACTGTAGATTATAGAACTATACACAACTTACACCTTTTTTAAAGATAGAGAAAGATTAAATCTAGATCCCTAAAGATTCTTCGCTTTATCCCTTAGGGAAACACTTTAAAAAAGGTTCTTTAAGGGTTCTTTAAGGGTTCTTTAAGGGTTCTGTCAGAAAAGGTTCTAGTTGGAACACTTTGTGATAGAGAAACACTCTTTAGAACCTTTAAGGGCTCTATAACGTAAAAGAGTGTAGAACGACAGAAAGAACCCGCGACGTGGACGAGGAGCTCCGCTGCAAGTGAACGAGTGAAAAATCAAATCCACATTCTTCAAATTATCATTATTTTTCTTAAATAAGCTTCTATTCTTCTTTTTTTCTGCGTTACTGCAAAGCATGATGGGATTTTCAGAGTGACTGAATGATCGAGTGATGAATCACAAGAACTCGGCTTGGAGGAGTCTCACATTTACCCTTCGTGTGTGTGTGTGTGTGTGTGTGTGTGTGATCATGATTTATAAATGTGTTTTATAATTAGTTAATGTTAGTTATTCAGGTGTTTTGACTCTTTGCATTCATTACTGAAAGCTGTGACAGCTGTAACATGCACTTTTATCTGTTTATAGTTACATTTAATGTGGAAACGAGTTAGTTCCTGTTGTCGCTTACATTACAGCAGCTATAAACACTCGTTCCCTCACCGCCGTCTCTTTATTCTCTCTCTTCAAGTTAATAAGAGAAAATAAATCGCAGCTTGTTCCGCACGTTACCGAGAAACCGCAAAGAAGCGTAAACTCCTCTGTCCTGAAGACGTCAGAAAACTTACAGTTACAGCTTCACCTCTGACTGTTACAGAGCGCTGACACTGGAGACTCCTTCCTTTAATGTTAAGTGTTCTGTAAGATTTAAATCAGTTTATTATCAGCGGAGCGTCCGCTGTACACGTCCCTGTGAATGAGCTGTTACTATGGAAACGATAACGTATGAGAACGAGCGCATTAATATAAACCTGCGCTGCTGTCGGAGCTGCTGTTAGAGAGAATTAATCAACGCTGCCTAATAATCAGGACTAGCATGTGGAGGATGGTTTTAAATCTCAGAGACCAGACGTTTCACACAAACAACAAAATAAAATCAATATTTTTTTGGACTTTTGAACCCTGCGCTAACAGAGACGTTTTATTCTTTAAAGCGTTTCCTCGAAGCGCCTCTGGATATTGAGGAATTATCGTCCCATCATCCTTCTCCGGCTCTCTCTCCATCCCTCGGCGTCCATGTTGGACAGATCCGTGCTCTTTGACTCCATCATTATCTCGGCTGAACGATGCTACAGGGGAAACTTCCTCACTTAACGCCTCAGCGCAATAACATGCTCTTTGTAATTGCTGTTTGCTTCCTGCTGCTGTGTGAGATTTCTCAGCAGGAACGCTTCAGCTCTCCTCCATCAGCCGCGCTTTTCTCCGCGCACGCAGAGAGACCCGTTTTTAACCGCTTTTAGACCTGCGCCAGACGCGCGCTACTCTTTTTATGTGGTGGAAAAAAAAAAATATATATATATATATATATACTAGCTAAAAAACAGCTGATCAACCTGCCATGAGGACGAAAGGTGTGCTTTTCCGAGATCTTTATTAAAACCTAAAATCTAAACATTTATAGCAATAAAGCAACATTTCATAATAAATCATAGCTAATTTCTAATATACGCTACTTACTAACATGTAATAACACATTTATTAACATCACTCGAGCGAGTACGTTAATTACAGCGTAGTTTTTACACGTGATGAGCCTAACTTTAATGGAGTGTAATCAGATATGTGAGCTGAGAAAGGTTTTAACGTTAGCATCAATTTTGTAATATTTTCTTTTCTGTACTTTTCCGACATTTCTGTCCTGTTTTTATTCGTACATTCTGTCAAAGATTTTAAAACAAAGTGGAATATTATTTATTTAGTATTTAGTTGTTGTTGTTTTTTTCCAGCGTCTTTCTAACACTGCTATCCATCGAACACTTTATACAGAAAAATGGCATAAAAATAATACATTTCTTACAGATACAGTAAATGACCAATGAAGGACAAATGAAAAGAAAATGACAGTTTATTTTTATTTTGTAAATATTGTCTGAAACATTACAAAAAGCCTCCAATATGTTTTCAGGAATAAATTTTATTTAAAAAAAAGACATAAATTTATATAAAATATTAACGTTTCATATTTATCCTAAAGCTCAGCATATGCAGTATATACTTATATAAAATATAATACTTTGAAAAAATGATATTCAAAATACTAATATATATTTTACACACACACACACACACACACACACACACACACACACATATATATATATATATATATATATATAAAAAATTTACCATAAAAGCTTTTTTTTCTCTCTCATTTTAACACTTATATAAAAAATATAGTTTTTTTCTTTTTTTTTTGTTAATATTTTGGTGTAAAACTTTTATTTTTTATTAAAATATTTAAAAAAAATTATTTAAAAAAATTTATATTTCACAATTTATATATCTACCATCACTTGTCTGAATTGGAATTACATGAAATATTTTTTATAAATATATAAATATATTTGCATAAATTTGTTTATTCATATGTTTTTATATGACCTTTGACCTTAAATGGAATAATCATACAAAACTTTTAATTCAAATCAACATTGCAATTTTATGGTAAACTCGTTTCTTTTCAATAACATTTTGTTTCTTTAGGAACTAAAAACACTGAAACACTGAAACACTGAAACACTAAAAATACGGCTCTCGAAGGAATTTGGAACTGAGTTTCCTTTTTTACGTGATGTTCTATCTTGACAGCGATGCACTTGTGAGGATTTAAACGTGTTTATGCGCTAAAGCCAAAAGGACAAAATGAGTTTTAGACACAGATTTATTCTGAATATTCACCGAGACACAAGATCCTGAAGATAGCAACGGGTTCTAGAGAAGAAGGAGAAATATATTCTCTTCTCTTCCCACCCACAGTTCATCTTCCTGTACACACACACACACACACACACACACACACACACACGCACGCACACACACACACACACGCACGCACACACGCACGCACACACACGCGCACACACACGCGCACACACACACACACACACACACACACACACACACACATACGCACACACACACGCACACACACACACACACACACACACACACGCACACACACGCACACACACACACACACACAGAGGGAGAAGAAACACAACAAAAGCGTCCAAGTCCTGAGGTCTGGAGTTCCCATGAGCCCCGGCTTTCCCATGATCCTCGGCGTTCTCTATCGATCCGCCTCTGCATGACAAACGGGGTCACTTCAAACAGAGCTCACTCTCTTCCTGTCGATTACCCAGCATTCCCTCTGTCCGCCCACCAGAACTGTTCAATAACACGACTCTTCCTGTTTGAGCTTTAGAGAGATGAAGCTGGTTTAAACGGCTCTCGCGCCGATAAAAACGGACACTTGGCTTTATTCAGCAGGAGAATAAAGAAGCGCTGCAGGTCTCTGTGCCACGCCCACTCAAATAAAATAAATCAACACGCAAATGCAATCAGAGCACGAGAACGCCAACCTGCTGAAGAATGAATCACTTACTCACTGTAGCCTTCAGTAATAATAATAATAAAGGCTTTACAGTAACAGTACGAGTGCGCTGGACCTGCGCTGTGCTCCGGTACGTTCTCTACAGGGGCGCCATGTTTCAGCAGCATTTACACCACGGCACCATGAGGACCAGAGCTGCGTCTCTGATACACTTATTTTAGCTAAATTCCTCATGTGTCATTCAAGGAGTCTCTTATTAATATTATTGAATCACACAAGGGGTCATTTATTAATGTAATGAATCACTAGAGGAGTCGTCTATTCATATAATTGAATCAAGTTACCAGCTAGAAACAGAAATAAATCACTTGACTCATTTGCAAATGTAATTAAATCAACCAGGAGTCATTTACTAATGTAATTTAAACATTTGTGGAATCATTTTGAATTGTAAATACATTTTTGATGAATCATTTACAAGTGAATCACTTTAGAATCATTTATTAATGTAAGTGAATGACAAGGAGTTGTTTTTTAATTGATTCACTCAAGGAGTCATTTAGAATTATGAGTAAATCACTCGGAATCGTTTATTAATGAATTAATGAATCACTCAAGGTGTCATTTACGATCGTCAGTAAATCAGTTGAGGAGTCATTTATTAATGTAACTGAATCATTTATGGAATTGTGCGAGAATTTAACTCATCTGCTCTTAAATTTTATTTAATAACTCTGGTGTTATTCCGTATAGAGATGTGGTGGAAACTGTGTTCAGCAGCACAGACATCATACTTTTTTTTTTTTTACACTCTAATTTATTCAAAAACCATTTAATTAAAAACAATTAGATCTTTTCCATAAACGGCAGACCTGCATCTGCATACGAGACCCAAATACAACCAATCAGATGTCTTGAAATTCAGCAGCGACGTCGTAACTGCAGAAGCGAAGACGGATTTATGTAGAACCTTTACAGAGATGATCACAAAACCAACAGAGGAAAATAAATCATGCAGGAGGTTTCTGAGCAAAGCCCAGCGCAGGGCCGTGACTCTCCAGTGTGAATCACCAACATCAGATGAGTGAGAGGAGGAGTGTGTAACGCAGGAGAATTCAGCAGGAACACACTCGCCCTCGGCAGCGAGAACACTGAAGCTGAAGAGGATTTCCTCAGAGATTTACACTCCGTTTATTCCCCCTCTGTCTCGCCTTTAATAACTCACCAGCGCAGGACCGTAATGCAGCTCTACGAGCATCACACACACACAGATATAAAGAGAAATAAAACATCAGAACACACGCACACACACACACACACACACACACACACACACACGCTAGCTGAAAAGTAATATTTTGTGATTTTACGCTGAAACAGTTTATAAAGACGTGATGAACTGAGGAGTATGAATTATATCTGATCTCATTATAAGTATAATTTATACGAATAGAAAATTTCCAAATTATATAAATGCACAAAAACATTTTTTTCATAAAATTCAATTCAATTCAATTCAGTTTTATTTGTATAGCGCTTTTTACAATGTCATTGTCTCAAAGCAGCTTTACA
>CM074980.1:401633-410090 GCA_037576825.1 Pangasius krempfi | reverse complement strand
AGATAGGAAGAAACCTTGAGAGGAACCAGACTCAACAGAGAACCCATCCTCATATGGGTTAACAGGAGTGTGTGTGATAAAATCAATCAGTGAGTCGATTATTAACATTCATGAATCATTTACAACTGTAAGTACAGTGCAAACTTGTTCCAAACTTCTTCCATGTAAGAATTATGGAGGCTGCTGTGAGAACCTTGAGAACCTTCAGTGCAGTAGAAATGATCTTTGCCTCGACTCAATCCTGTCTCTGAGCTCTGCAGGTTCTTTCACCTCATGGCTTGCTTTTTTGCATTTCTCAGCTGTTAGACCTTATATAGACAGGTGCGTTTCTTTCCAAATCAGGTCCAATCAGTGGCGTCCAATCACAGGTGGCGTCCAATCACAGGTGGCGTCCAATCACCTTGCAGAAACATCTCAGAGACGCTCCAGAGAAATGCGATGCACCTGAGCTAAATTTCAAGTGTCATAGCAAAGAGTGTGAATACTTATCAGTGTGATATTTCAGTTTTTTCTTTTTAATAAATCTTTAATTATCACAAATCTGTTCTTTGCTTTGTCATCATGGAATATGGAGAGTAGATCAATGTGGAAAAAAGTCATTTAAAGCATTTTAGCATAACGCTGCAACATAGTAAAATGCAAGGAAGAGAAGGGGTCTGACTGCTTTCTGAATGCGCTGGAAATGATAACGTTTATGTTGTTCCTGAGTAGGAAAGTCGGAATCTCGTGAGATTTTTGGCAGTACTGATTTCACCGCTCACGCTGATGCTAGTCAGCGTTAGCTAAAACTACAGCCACCATTTTTACCTTGAAAATAAAATGGAAGTGGGTTTCACGTCAGAATAATAAGAAGTTTCCCCCGTCCTACTGAATTCTCCGCCATGATGTGAAACCGTCCTGAAGTCCATGTCAGCCGAGTGGCACGTAGACGAGGGCGCTTTAAAAACAGCATTGGAACACGTCCCAGAGCGAGGGCTTGTTAAAGGCAGCGAGATGACAGCGTTCACACTCACCTGTCACACACGGTTAAATAATTTACTGAATATTAGGAGCAAGACTTTGAGGGTGACAGGAAGAAGTGAAAAAGACACATACATCTGTGTGTGTGTGTGTGTGTGTGTGTGTGTGTGTGTGTGTGTGTGTGTGAGCGTGTGTGTGTGTGTGTGAGTGTGTGTGTGTGTGTGTATGCGTGCATCTGTAATGAATAAAATATAACCATTTCACAGAACAGTGAAGAAGGTGGATGTGTTTTATGGCTGGTTGGAAATGATGCACATTAGCGCTGAGGTTTCGCTACAGAAACAGGAATGGAAATGTTTACGTACATTTCACTCACAGAACGTTTAACATCAAGAGAAAAGAAAGTTACAGTTTGGGCAAAAATAAAATGTTCAAAATGTCCAGTTCAACTGCAATGGAGTCAATGAGCTGGGAAGTGCTATGATGCTAACGTAGCTAATGAGTAATGTAAGTGAGTCGTTTTTTTGCTAATGTAAATAAATCACTCAAAGATTCATTTATCAAATGAACTGAATCAGTTGAGTCATTTACAATTGTAAGTGACTGAATCACTTGATCTAGTTTCCTTCAAGGAGTTATTTATTCATGTTAATAAATCACTCACTGAGTCATTTACAATTGAAAGTGAAACACTCAAGGAGTCATTTATTAATGTAAATAAATCACTTGAGTCATTTACAACTGTAAGTAAATCACTCAAGGAATCGTTTAGTAAAGTGAGGGAATCACTTGTGTAATTTACAAAGTAAGTGAATTGCAAGTAAGTTCAGGAGTTGTTTAGAACTGTAAATAAATGGAACTGAATCACTCAAGGAGTCATTTATTAATGGAACTGAATCACTCAAAGAGTCATTTATTAATGGAACTGAATCACTCAAGGAGTCATTTATTAATGGAACTGAATCACTCAAGGAGTCATTTATTAATGGAACTGAATCACTCAAAGAGTCATTTATTAATGGAACTGAATCACTCAAGGAGTCATTTATTAATGGAACTGAATCACTGGAGGCCATAAGCTTACGTTATCTATTAGCTACATTTTCCAGAAGCAAACTTCACACACCAGCTGATCGACTACTTGTGGATGTAGATTACTGGTTTATAATTTATTAAACATTTAGACATACTGTCCCTTTAAATGCTAATAATGCTAATAAATATTATTCTAAATGAAGTTGAGTCTGAGCGCACGAGCGAGTCGTCTTTTTTAATTCGTTATTTATTAAAAAACGAAGACACGTATTAGTGAAGAGTGAAAGTGGAGTTAATGTGAGATGGCAGAAATTCGGGATTTATATTTCACTCACATTCCCGAGGCTCTTCAGAGGGAATTGAAAACGCGGCTCTTTGTGTGATTGTGAATCAGGAGGCGTCCACGCAAAGCATGATAGGATTTTAAATGAGATCATGCAGTCAGTGATCAGAAGAACTCAGGCTCTGCCATCCCACTTCTGTACGTGTGTGTGTGTGTGTGTGTGTGTGTTTCATTTGTCTTCTGAAGGCTTTTATAATTAGATAATGAGTTTATTTGTGCATTCAGGTGTGTTAAAGCGGTCGGCCGTGCCGCAGCGTCTCATCACATGAGCACGAAGAAGAAAAAACTAATATGATTTATGAAAATGTTTCTCCAACGAGACTCCATCATTCTTCACTAATAAAAGTCCAATAAAATGTTCCTCAGGTTTAAAGAATCGATTCTTGAAGGAAAATGAATTAGTGTTGGATAACTAATGGAACAAAAGGTTCTCCTGATCAAATTTAACTTTGAGTTCTGCTCTTGCTGACGGAGAACGATGGAGATTTAACAAAATATGAGGTCATGTGATGGAGTGAAATAAAAAGTTTTGGTGTAGGGTTTTTGTGTGTGTGTGTGTGTGTGTGTTTAATTCAGTGTAGAGCCTCCTTCCACCTTTCCAATGAATTTTAAATGAAAAATAAGTGAGTTTTTTGTCTGTGTGTGTGTGTGTGTGTGTGTGTGTGTGTGTGTGTGTGTGTGTGTGTGTGTGTGTTTCCAGTCACCAACATGGCGTTGTGCACGATCCGGAAAAGATGTGCACATGCTTGGCTAACGATAACGACTTTAGTGGAGGAGTTACGTCGCTCCATCGACTTCGTAAACATCTGACTCACCGACACAGTGCAAAAACTAATCAGGAACATCGCCCACTGGGACACAGTCACACACTCACACACACACTCACACTCACACACACACACACACACACACACACACACACTCACACACACACACTCACACACACACTGTTTCTTGGCTGGAGATTTTCACAAGGTTGCTGCGTTTAGCTTCACGGACGGCTAACTCTGTTTATTTTGAATGGCGGGTGACCGTGATGCTTAATTAGCGCTATTATGAAAACCTGTTTACAAATGAGCTAACTGATCCCTCTGACAGCACGCTAACACTCGCGCTAATGCTAATCTGAGCCTCAGCACCTCAGTGAAGAGCTAACACGCGCACGTGTGTGTGAGCTCACGCAGGGGTTAGCATTAGCAGCTAATTGATTACCAGCTGGTGATCGTCTGATACCTTTTTCTCCCTGTGTAACTCCAAAACCTAATACGGTGATTAATGAGGAAATAAAATCGAGTTCCTGCTCTCAAAGTGAAGTGTTCTTACTCTCTGCTGCACGTCTGAGCACTTTATAAAAGTGTTAGCTAATTATTCAACTGTGTAGACAAAACAAATGAAGCTAGTTCAGCACACACACACACACACACACACACACACGCATACACGCACACACACACACACACACGCATACGCGCATACACGCACACACACACACACACGCATACACGCACACACACGCACACGCGCATACACGCGCATACACGCACACACACGCACACACACACACACACACACACACACACACACACACACACACACAGTCGTTAAATCCTACTTACAGTTAAGTACACTTGAGTGTTCCATAAACTGCTGTAGTCCCTACACTTCAGTATTTCATACACTGCAGTATTCCGTACACTACAGTATTCCATACACTTCAGTATTCCGTACACTATGGTATTCCATACACTTCAGTATTCCATACACTGCAGTATTCCGTACACTTCAGTATTCCATACACTGCAGTATTCCGTACACTACAGTATTCCATACACTTCAGTATTCCCTACACTTCAGTATTCCATACACTGCCATATTCACTACACTACAGTATTCCATACACTTCAGTATTCCTTACACTTCAGTATTCCATACACTGCCATATTCACTACACTACAGTATTCCTTACACTTCAGTATTCCATACACTGCCATATTCACTACACTACAGTATTCCATACACTTCAGTATTCCATACACTGCCATATTCACTACACTACAGTATTCCATACACTTCAGTATTCCATACACTTCATTATTCCATACACTGCCATATTCACTACACTACAGTATTCCCTACACTACAGTATTCCCTACACTTCAGTATTCCATACACTGCCATATTCCCTACACTACAGTATTCACTACACTACAGTATTCCCTACACTTCAGTATTCACTACACTACAGTATTCACTACACTACAGTATTCCCTACACTTCAGTATTCCCTACGCTACAGTATTCCCTACACTTTATTGATCAGAATTGAAATCCCGTCAGTGTGAATCACAGTCATGCAATGTGGGCTTCGATCTCACACATGTTGAGGATGACTTGTTTTTTTTTTCCAACAATTCCAACATAATTATTCTTTTATCCGTGCTTGGATCTCGCTGATGCAATAAGGAGAAACGTGTTAAAAGGAAGAGAATCAAAGCACACTGAGTGTCAGTCTGTAGAAATGTAGATTTATATATTTATATATTTTATCTATATCACCTTTGAGAAATCAGTCAATGACTAAACCAATCATCATTCCACTGCAAAGAGATTCCCAAATGTGACAGTCACTCCGGAGTGAAAGTTCAGCTCTCTCCAGCTTTCATGAAATTACGTTTGAAGTCTGTGAGATAAAGGAGAATTCAGTGTCCCCTCTTTCTGAAGGGCTTTGTCCCAAATCATATACACAGTGCACTACGTAGAAGGTTAAAAACTACCCTAGTAAACTACTCTAATACTCCAGCACTGGTCCTGAGTTATTAATTACCCACACACCTGATACACGCAGCTCTCTATGTAGGAATGAATAACCTGTTCCCTGACGCCCAAATGTTGGAATTCTTCAACATTTCAATATTTTATACTCCTCAGTATTCCATACACTTAAGTGTTCTATACACTACAGTACTCTGTAGAGCTCAGCATTCCCTATACTGCAGTATTCCGTACCCTTTAGTATTCCAAACCCTTCAGTATTCCAAACACTACATAATTACAAAGAAAACACTAACCCCAACCCTAACCCCAACACTAACCCCAACACTAACCCCAACCCTAACCCTAACCCCAACACTAACCCCAAGACTAACCCTAACCCCAACACTAACCCCAACACTAACCCCAACCCTAACCCTAACCCCAACACTAACCCCAACACTAACCCCAACCCTAACCCTAACCCCAACCCTAACCCCAACACTAACCCCAACCCTAACCCCAACACTAACCCCAACACTAACCCTAACCCCAACACTAACCCCAAGACTAACCCTAACCCCAACACTAACCCTACCCATACTCTAACCCTAACACTAACCCCAACACTAACCCTACCCATACTCTAACCCCAACACTAACCCTAACCATACTCTAACCCCAACACTAACCCCAACCATACTCTAACCCCAACACTAACCCTAACCCCAACACTAGCCATAACATTAACCCTAACCCCAACACTAACCCTAACACCAACACTAGCCCAAACCCTGACCCCAACACTAACCCTAACACCAACACTAGCCCAAACCATGACCCCAACACTAACCCTAACACTAACCCTAACCCCAACACTAACCCTGTCCCCAGCACTAGCCCTAACCCTGACCCCTAACCCCAACACTAGCCCTAATCCTGACCCCCAACCCCAACACTAACCCTAACACTAGCCATAACACTAACCCTAACCCCAACACTAAACCTAACCCTGTCCCCAGCACTAGCCCTAACTCTGACCCCTAACCCCAACACTAACCCCAACACTAGCCCTAACCCCAGCACTAGCCCTAACCCTGACCCTAACCCCAACACTAACCCCAACACTAGCCATAACACTAACCCTAACCCCAACACTAGCCCTAACCCCACCACTAACCCCTACACTAGCCCTAACCCTGAACCCTAACCCCAACACTAGCCCTAACCATACCCTAACCCCACCACTAACCCTAACCCTGACCCTAACCATAACACTAACCCCACCACTAACCCTAACCATACCATAACCCCAACACTAACCCTAACCCCACCCCTAACCCCAATACTAACCCTAACAATACCCTAACCCCAACACTAACCCTAACAATACCCAAACCCCAACACTAACCCTTGGCTAATGTGCAGTGGCATACAGTTAACTTCTCCTACAACTTCAAACATGAGGAAATGATTAAAATAAATAGATAAATAAACAAATAAAATGGAAACAGAGGCAGAAAGTCCTCATGGCAGCAGTGCAAGAACGTTGTGGATAATGAGTGCATTTGTGATCCACAGCATTGACATGAAGAGTATAAAATATTAAAATGAAAGCTATTAAAAAGGATGTGTTTTTGTCAGAATTGTGAATTGTTCATGCTTTATGTAAAGTCAGGTGTTTGAATAACCACGTGAGCGCCGCTAACTCCACGCTAACGCTCCATTTTGTTTCCTCTGCAGCTCCTAAATCAGATGAGTGGAGCCTGGCCTTTGCGTCCTCCGGTTAGAATGAACACAATTGAATAAGCGTTATTTATCTGCGAGGAACAATCGGTCGCTGTGCATTTACACGCTTTATCATCAACACAGCGGAAAAAACAAACAGCGGTTAAAAAGGCTGCACTTCCTGTTTGCTGCATGACCTTTTCCAGCTCTCTGTTATCTGTTGTAAAAGCGAGATGTGCAAAAAACTCAGGTTTTATTCAGTCCCAATAATGGACCGAATACTCAGGACAAATAGAAAAGACAGCGATGTTGATCAGAGCTCAGAGAGAACGAGTGAGAAGCGCCTTATTTACACAGCTACTGACCAATATATCTGATTTTCATTCCATTAGTGAGCTGTCTTTTAAAGAATAAAGAATAAGGTGGAAAACACATGGTCTCCCACCACCTGTGTGTGTTTATTATCTCTCTGTGCTGTGATTATTAAGGGATAACACACACACACACACACACACACACACACAAGCCATTTCATCTTGGCTTCCTCTTTAAGCAGAAATTGATGTTGCTGTCTGTGATGGAGTCCTGTCTTTATTCCTCACATCACCATGGAAACGGAAAACAACGATGCGAATGCCAATCCCCACCATTAAGACACACACACAAACACACACACACACACACACACACACACACACACACACACACACACACACACACACAGTAATGCTGTGTATGAGGTTGACATCACTGCAGAATTCAGGGAGCATGGCCCTCACACAAGCTAGCATCCTTATAATAACAACATTTAGCTTTGATACCATGATCACAATTCTCAATATCAAAATGAGACTTTGGCCACACACACACACACACACACACACACACACAATTCTGATTGTGGGGCTGAATTACAATTACAGTTTTGTTGTTGTTATGACTATAAAGATCTTTAGGATAAATAAAATGAACAAAACTAAATAATTTACACACAATTTTATTTCATATATTATTAAAGCACATGTTAGAGCTGTGTAGTGCTGACCAAACAGGACTCAGGGGACAAAATGGGGTTGTCTGAGTGTTAATGAAATAATTTTCAAAAAGTATAAGTCATAGTAATCCCTACACTTCGGTATTCCGTACACGTCGGCGTTCCCTACACTTCAGTATTATTCCGGCTGGACAGTAACTCAGTTTAATGGTAAACTCTGATGATCTGAAATCTGTACATTGTTAACCTTATGCGCTGAACTGGTGTAGATGATGACATCACTGAGGAAACATGTTGCTTATAATCAGCGTAAGGTCATTCTGTGGTCCTTATCTGTAAACTGTGTCTTAATCCTGAACAGGTGACTCTTTTCTGGGAACTATTATCTCTGTACAGCATCCTAAACCACATCCTCATTAAGATTAATCAATAGCATCTTAGAATTAATTCTAATTAAAACATTTCTAAACACTAGTGGTTGGGACACGCCCACTACTTTACTTCGTGTGAGACAGCGTCCTAAATCACACTTTATACCATGAGATACAGTACACTATTACAGTGCACTACAGTATTGGCATTGTAAATAGCAGCGTCGGCCATTTTATCCCGAAAAGGAACTGAGCTGCTAGGAAAGGAAGTGACC
>CM074980.1:378743-389800 GCA_037576825.1 Pangasius krempfi | reverse complement strand
ACGTGCTGTAAGATGAAGACGTGAATAATAATCAGAGTTTAAGGGGTTGTTCAGTGAGATTAAAGTGCGAGTTACACACACCGGGTCATTATCTTTACGGTTCTGGTTACAGCTGTTATATAGCGTTTATACATACACCATTACACACCACACACCACGTGTCCTGAGCCTTTAGCGTTATATTAATTATACACGCTCTATTTCATTTTCATTTTCATCACAGAGCTGATGGGGAAGTCGACACGAGTCTGACTTTAACTGAACACAGCCGTGTGCTAATAAACCCGACTCTTAGTTTAATATAATAACGCATTAATACAGTCTATAATCAATAATGATATTTATTCAGCTACGGCGAGTCTTAATAAACTAAACACAGCACAGAGAATGCAGACGCTTTACTAATGAAAGAATGAAGCAAATCATTTTACAACAATAAACAATTCTACTAATTAGATACTATTAAACTCTTTCAAACTATCTGTTACATGTGCTAATGAAATGCTAATTATATTATATGCATAGTAAATAAACAAGACAGAAATAGTCCAAGAATGATTTAAACAAACAAACAAACAAAGGATCACTCAAATAACATTAAATAAATGAAGGATTTTCTGTCTGAATAAAACACAATTCTTAAGAAACTCATCATAAAAGTACTTATTTACTCAGTATAGTGACATAAAACACCAGAGAGAATAAAGAAGCCTTTATGGTGATATAAACTAAACATCATGAAGGTGTCGTCTGGTTTCCTTGAATAACGAGAAAGTTCACGAGTGTTCCCAGTTAAACTTCACTTTAATTAACTAAATCATTCATTTACAGTGAAACGCAAAGAAACAAGAGTCTGAGCCGAGAGGAATGTTTTTAATACACCATTAACGTGTCTCTCTCTCACACACACACACACACACACACACACACACACACATCGTCTGTGCGCTGAGACATGTCTTAATGAAAGAAGTAATACACAGAGAGAACAAAGTTCCTGCAGAATAATGAAGTGAAACACTGTTTTACAGTAAAAATAAAAACTACTGTATAATTTGTGGTGCGCTGTAAGAGTGCACACAGACGTGTCATAATAATAAAGCAAACAAAGCAAAGAAGAGAAGCTGAGTGAGTCCGAAAGTTACTTAGTGACTCGGAAATAAAATAATGAAGTAACTTTTTAAGGCGAATCTAAAGGAAAAGTTTGTGCAGAGTCAGAGCGGAACACAGCGGTGAGACTAAAGGACATCGTTACACAGAGAAGCCGGAGCTCGTTACGCAGCGCTTCCTCGTGTCCCACAGAAAGAAAAAGAATCAGAGGAACATCTCCTGACAAATCACCCGGCTTGATTCTTGGGAAATAAAATAATAAATAAAAAAATGATAATTGGGCTGCAGCCATGGGAAGAGTGATCGCAGAAACGGAGAATCCGCTGCCAAGCGACTCATCTTCGGCCAAAAATGTTTCAAGCATCGGCAGGATGCTGGAGAAGCGACGTGGCCAGACTGCTTTTAAACCGAGACGAGAGCAGAAATGTCTCACATTAATGAGCATGCAGGCGCGAGTGAAATGAAATTAGATTTGTTAGAGCGTGTTTCACGAGGAATAAAGCTGAAAAGCTTCTTAAAGCCGATGTGATGAAGTGGATGTGCTGCAGTGATGTACAGCTCCTCCTGTGTGTTTACACTCCGGGGTTTAATCGTAATGACGTCATTCACTATAAAGAAAAATCATTTCAGGACCAAAACTGTGAAATGGTTCGTTCTTCGTCAAGGTGACTAAGGTGAACTGCAGGAACTCTACATTTGATCCATAAAGCTAATTGTGTTCATGCTGCTCTTTAAAGTCTTTAGTGTATTGTGTGTTTAACAGAACAGAATACAACAATAGTTTTATATTAAAAAAAGAAAACGGGGAATGACGCTAGACTCTGCTGCGCTAAATAGCGAGTTTAATACTGCGGTGTCACAGCCGGAGGATTTCCACCTCACAGCTCCAGGGCTCTCACTTCCATCCTGAGCTTCAGAGTTTCACATGTTCTCCCTGCGTCCGTCTGGGTTTCCTCCAGGTTCTCCGGTTTCCTCTCTCTTCCCAGATAAAGCGCTTACCGAAGACGAGTGAGACAATTTCATTTTTGAGTAAATAAAAAATAATATGCTGTAAATCAGTAAATAAACAAATTCACATTTAATGTAAATTTATGAATAGCCAATCATTCCATCAAATAAAACTTAAATGTTTAAAAAAAGGTACCAATGTTAATTTAAACAAGCTAACAATTTCATTTCAAATAAATAAATAACTTAGATAGTACACATAACATCAAATTTAATAAATACATATTAATAGGATAATATTATTAAGGAAGTAAGATGTAAGATATAAGTAGAGATATGTAGGTTTATAAAAAGTAGATCAGTATTTTATAAAGTGCATTAGTAAGAGATTTGAGTCACTGCACAATGAATATAGATTACCGCCCCCTCCTGGTGTGGAGCGGCGCGACGCGAGATCTCGGTCAGAACTCGCACTTCATTACAGTCAGGATCAGAGGCGTGGAAATAATCAGAGCAGTGCTGACACACACAGCGGATCTGAGCGAATAAACCTGATATTCAGATCAGCGTTAGACTGTTGACTAATTCTGCGCTTTAATTTGGAGAGAAAGCAGATTCATCATCACGCTCTTATTCCCATAGCGGGCGCTCACTCGCTTCCTTTAGTCCCTGCTCTAATTTACACACGTTTACATTTCATCTCACACACTACACAATGTTCACTACTTAACAATGTTTAGTCCCGAAGGTCCGCGGCATCTTTTTAGATTTTATAGCAATACAGCTGTAACATTTAGTTTAAAATTACCAATATGTCTTTACTGATGGAAACGCAGCCCCGAAAGCCTTCGACTTATAAACAAGAGATCAACAGCAAAGTTTCAGGAAAGCCCAGAGTGCTGTGAAGTGACATCAGGCTTATATTAATGCGCTCGTTCTAATACCTTATCGTTTCCATAGCAACGACTCATTCACGGTGGCGTTGTTTTTCTCCTATTAACTTGAAGAGAGAGAAAAAAGAGAAGCTGGCTCACTTGTTTCACAAAACATTAAATGTAACTGTAAATGGATAAAAAGTATGACATGTTGTTCTTTAATAAATAAAACTTGTAATTGTCGGGATATTGCTGTGCTGTGAGAGGAAACTTTTGGGACATCAGCTATGCAAGGGGTCAGACTAGAGGTCTGCATGGGGCTGCTATTTTAATCCCGCGCCTGCTTAAAATTCACTGCGTGCACGTCTGCTATCTGCTCAGAATGATTTCCTTCCCGACCCGACCGCTAAGATCTCGTTTCCAGACTCTCACATTTAAATTTTCCTCATAGAGAGAGAGAGAGAGAGAGAGAGAGAGAGAGAGAGATGGGGAGGAAACAAATATACGAGTGCATACAAGATTTTTATTTGTTATTTGTATAGTTTTATCGACATACAATACAATTTTAACATATTTTACTGTCATCACAGTAGAAAAGAAAGTTACTTTATGTCATTAACTCCGTCACTCCATATCATAAACCAAAAAAATACAAACTAAAGACAACTGTTGGCTTACTATACTGTAAAATGAAATTATTACTAAATGTTATTTAAAACATTGATGTGAGAATAGGATGACTGACGGCTGACTTCCCTGAGTTTGGCTTCTTAGCACTAAACTGACCAGTTTCCAATCCGAGTTCAACTTCCTTTGACGACAGCGTACTCGCGCTTTACTCCATCAGCCATCATTCTTATCGACCGCCTGCATAGCTGACGACTGTATTATGTACATGCTGCGCACACAGACTGCGCCATACTTACTCCAGTTGTTTTATATATATATATGAATAAGCTATTTCACATAGCAGATGTTTCCAGCTAGTCCACAAGACACAATAATAACTGAATTTACACAAATGAACCATTTCAGAAGTTTCCACATGCTTGATTATTAATCCTGTGTGTGTTTCCTGATGATCAGCGACTGTTTTTATGATTTGTGATAGTTCCTGAGCAGTTAAACTGCACACTGTTCTTCAGAAAAATCCTCCAGGTCCTGCACCTTCTCTGCTTTTCCAGCATCTTCTGCGTATTTGACTCCTTTCCAGCAGCAGCTCTATGATGCTGAGATCCGACTCTTCACACTGAGGACAGCTGAGGGACTCGAACACGACGATTACAGAAGCTGCAAACGTTCACTGATGCTCAAGAAGAGCCGGGGGGTGTAAACTTTTGAACAGGATGACGGTGTAAATTATTATTATTTTGTCTTCTGGGAAATGTAAATATCTTATGCAGCTTCTGAAGAGCAGTACTAAATGAAAAAATAAGATCTTTTAACAAAACAAAAACAATTTATGTATCTATATATATATATATATATAATACAAGGCCCTCGTCAGACTGCCCTCCTGCCCAAAACACACGAGAGTCAGCGACAGCCGCCATCTTTAGTTTGGAAATTTAATCCCACTCCACAAGGAATCTGATCGGGCCCTGCGGTTCCTGTGGGAGCGCCGCGGGAATGCAGAGCTCTAGGTCAGACGTTAGTCATTTATCTGGATCTTTGTAAAGAAGGAATTTTATGAACTCTGACCTTCACAGGTCTGATCTGAGCTTCGGGTCCGATAATTGGACCTCCACAGGTGTGATTATTATTATTATTATTATTATTATTATTATTATTATTATTATTATTATTATGATTAAGTCCTGAAAGCTTGACCCTAGTTCCAGTTGCTAAGCTGGGTTTAGTGAAGTGTTTGCACTGGAAATCTGACCCTAGATCAGCTTTAATGCACATCTGGATCACAGGTTTACAGATGTGACCCGATACTAGGGAACAGTGACTGTGACAGTCACTAACATCACCTTCTGGTCAGTTTTTATCTCGTCACCTGATTAGTAAAAAAAAACAAACAAAAAAAAACAATCCTATTTCTGATTTGGTTGCACGTCTCCCATCATTATAAGTGCAATTTCTGAATAAGTTTTGATTGGATAACCGTCCCCGACATCTGCTTTCCATCTGAACAACATAATAAGTCCGTGGCAGTAATGAGACGTGATTATAAGAGCACTGTGACTAAGTGTTTGTGAGAGACCCAACAAAAGATGGCACTTCAAAGCGGTCTGATTTATTTTTTTTTTCCTTCATCATTGATTGCATTATGTTAAAAAGAGATGGGACATGAGACAAGAGGAGTGTATTAACCTCTATTCTTTCACATCATTCTCTGTCTGTATGTACATGCACGTGTGTGTGTGTGTACGTGTGTGTGTGTGTGTGTGTGTTTCAGCTGCTGTTTTTGCCCACAGACTCTTTAAACTCTTCAGCATCAGAGATTTTTCTTTTCAGCTTTAAATTCAGAAATCAGCCACAGTCCCATAATCCTGTTCACCAGAGCGGAGTTCAGACCGCACTGTTGTTCCGGCTGAGAAGTTGCTTAAAATATTGACTTTTTTACTCAGTCAGTAGTTTCGAGACGGTCATAGTGAGTGTTCGTCTCAAAAAGGAATAAAATATGAAATAGAAGGAAATAAACGCAGCCGGAGCTCAGAAGTCCAGCTGAATTATAACCCCGGGCTTTTTAACACACACACAGCTCTCCCTGAACGAAAGAGACATTTCATCAGTTCATCCGTTTTCACTGTAACCTTTACGTCCTATTAATAAAATGCTGCATGTGTCCGAAGGTTTCTACTCAGAAGGTGATGAGATTATCCAGCAGCATGAGGAAAAAAAAAAGGTGAGCGGCTTTTTGACTAGAATAACCTCCTCTAAAGAAAAATCAATCTGCCAGAAGAAAGAGCGGCCGGCAGCGAGCCGGTGTCTTAGCTCAAAGCAAAAGAGAGATAAATGGAGCGATAGAGAGATGCAGCCGAGTGCAAAAGTTTGCACATCCCATCATATAGAGTTACAGCAGTGTAAATGTGCCGTGTGTTTGATTTCACAGTTAACACGATAACCGGAGAAACAAAACAGCCACATTTTATTATTGGGATTATTAGTTAAAAAAAAAAGTGTTATCAAAAGTTTGTACATCCTTTTTTTTCTGAATATTATGCAAATATTCTCTAATAACTCATGATCTGCCTCCATCCAACACCATCCACTCTTCAGTTTATTCTTCTGTTTAGAACTTTTCTCATTCCTGAGAAATTTAACACCATAAACTAAAAAACTACACAATTCAGTAATAGAGCACGTCCTCAAACAAACCGCGCAAACTGCATTAAAACTCTGTGCGTGTAAATCACTTCATTCACTGTGAGAGAGAAAATAAAGAACTAAAATAATTAACTTGTGAGGAACTGATGCACAAACTGATTCAGGTCAATTCAGTGAACTGTTTGCTGCATCTTTTTGGTCGTTGTTCTGTCCACTGATAAAGAAGTTAATGGATAGAACAGATCCAGGGAGGTGGATCCAGCGGCAGGCTTTCTTTACCTTTTAAACAAAGTGGAAATTAAATAAAACCAGCCAAGGAAAGGTTCAAAAGGATTAAAAAAAAACAAGAAAGAGTACAAACAAAAGAAAAGAATCTAACCAGGAGAACACAATCACAGATAACAACTCACAATAACACAATAACACAACAACACAACGAAATACCAAGCAACTCCAACAGGAAAACTCATAAAGGGAAACTAATCAGGGGAAACATTAGACAGGTGAGCGTCAGGGAAATAACCAATGAAGAAGTTCAACCTATGTGTGAGATCGCCCTCTGGTGGTCTGGAGAACTGCCCATGAGGGACGTGACTGGTGAATTTATTTAATTCAAACGTGTGAATTGGTTCCATGTGAATGAATGGATTTGCACTGAAAGTCTGTTTTTTGTAAAGCCATCATGATTTGCTCAAAGTAATTCAGTGAAATCAAATTAAATCACACAGCCGACCCGCTCAGGACCGAACACAAGACCCTGAAGTTATGTGAGAGCAACGTGAGAGTAAAGTTATCCACTACATGATTATAATCTGTGTAAATTTTCCAGATTAAAAAAACTAAAAGTTGTAAATTGTTGATTGTGCTCATGTCTGTCATTCGCTATTTATAGATCCTGTGTTTTTCCATCTGTTTTTGTGTTTAAGTCGCTGATTTATCTGATAAATTTTCCTCGGGACTCTGAATCGTCTGTTTGACTATCGACTCGTGTGGCTTTTCTCCAGACTCGGGATGGACGGAGTCAACAAACTACTGCTGAGCTTAACAACGACAGCAAACGGTGAGGACAACAGCATCACGTTTAAATCATCAGTGTGTGACACACAACAACACGCAGCGGGGTTTAACGATAACACACCAAACACTGGTCAATTTAATAACCACAAACCAGCAATCAGTGAATTTAACAACGACAAACATCAGTTGGTGAGTAGAGTAAAATAAAATAAGTAGTAACATAAATATAATAAATAAATATTCTCAATTTATTAGGAATCCAGTAAAGATTTACTTCCTGATGATAAATTAGTGCTGCTTTCACCAACGAATCAAGGAAGTGGGAAAACTTTAGCTAAGGCTAATTATTAACAGCTTTATTCCTAATCTCTCATGATAATAATTCCGACCGTACAATCTAACCGAATGCTAATCGCTAGCTGTGATAAATACACCGTGTACGTAGCAGCAGATATAGATTACAGATTAGAGATTAGAGATTAGAGATTAGAGATTATAGAATCAAGCAGCAGATGGATCACAGTGATGAGTGTTAGCTCTGATTCTTGCTGTCACGTCTGTTTAAAAATGAAAAGTATTAGATTAAAATCTCCAGTACGGTAGAGGTGAGTAAAAGCCAGGCGTATACACAAATGACTGAAATTGGTGAATTTATCCACAACAAGCCAACATTAGTGAGTTTACCAGCCACACAGCTGTAAAATAAGGAAGCTGAACGCCCCTCATTAGCACCAGCAAACCCGCACTGGGGTGCACTGTGGCTCAGAGCTGGTCGAGTTTAAACCCCACGCCGGGGCACTGGGGCAGTAATTACACTTCCTCTTCCTCTGATGTGCTGGACACAGTTTGGTCATTTTAAAGGTCTGTATTTAAAGAGCTGTCTTTTTTTCATTGCTTTGCTTTTCTTCCTCTGTGGTGGTGTTTGTCTGCGCTCCTGTTCTCTTTTACCCACCGCTGAGCAACATAAAAGAGAACCGAGTCTCTCTCTCGCTGCGGGTTTCACGCCTGAGATGTGTTAATGTACCTGAGTGCACAACATCTTCTATTAAATGCACTCTTGTGTACAAAAATGACCACATGCTGAGAGAGAGAGAGAGAGAGAGAGAGAGAGATGGGGCGAGTGAGAAAGAGAGAATATTGAAAAGCAAATGGAGAAATTCAAAAATACAGGAAATTAACTCTGTTAGAAATACTGCTTTAGCACAGTATTGACACTTAAACCTCATTTACTGTCTTTAACAACTCGGAACCTGAGAAAACGTTACACAATCATGCACTTACAGAGGAGGTGTGAAGGAAGGAGTCATCATTTAAAGATGGAGAAGACGGAAGAATAAAACCCCAAAACCTCAGCTAACAAACTTCACTAAAGCTAATAAAGAACTAGCGCTGATGCAGCCAGGAGGAAGCAGAGCGAGGGACGGGGCGAGGGGTGAGGGGCGAGGGGTGAGGGGCGGGGCGAGGGGCGGGGCGAGGGGTGAGGGGCGAGGGGCGGGGCGAGGAAGCGGTGTGAGGAAGCGGGGCGAGGGACGGGGCGAGGGGTGAGGGGCGAGAGACGGGACGAGGTTCGGGGTTCGGGGTGGGGCGAGGGGCGAGGGGCGAGGGGCGGGGCGAGAGACGGGACGAGGTTCGGGGTGAGGGGTGGGGCGAGGAAGTGGGGTGAGGGGCGGGGCGAGGGGTGAGGGGCGAGGGGCGAGGGGTGAGGGGCGAGGCGAGGAAGTGGGGTGAGGGGCGGGGCGAGGAAGTGGGGTGAGGGGCGAGGCGAGGAAGTGGGGTGAGGGGCGGGGCGAGGGGTGAGGGGCGAGAGGTTGGGTTTGAGGGTGCGGCAACGATGGAGTTAATATGGGATGAAAGATTATAGAAGAAAGTTAGTTAGTGGTTTACAAACTACACAAGAGACAGTTAGTGATTAGTTACTGTTACACGAATCAACAGCAACAACCGCTAGAGCCGAAATGAGTGAATTACACAAACATAAACTACAATTTAGTCATTTAGAACAATTTGAATTTAACAACAAACTACAGCAATTAATTAATTTAACAACATCGCAAAAATAAACAGAAATGAAACTGCATCATATTTAAACGTCTCGGGTTCACTTCCTGTCTTCAATGATCCCTGTTTATAGACTCTTTAAAAAAAGCAGTGTTGTATTTCTCACTCTGATTTAAATATAAACTTTATTTTCTGACCTTCCTGTTAAAGAATTCACATCTTAACTTGGGGGCTTTTTTTTCTTGTGTGTTTTTTTTATCTTAAGGAAAGTTAACAACGTGAATGAGGTTAATTAGTGATGATTTTTCCGAAGTGCAGATGTTTATTTTGGATGCGTTAAGTGCCACGCTGCCTGCTGCTCTTCTTAATTGGCAGGATGTCACAGATGGAGAGATGAACTGAAGAAAAGATGAGATAAAAATAAAACAACGTTCTGTTTTCATCATCATCCAAGACAAGAGCTAATTATCAGACAACTCATTTCTGCTGCGCTGATGATGATGATGATGATGATGACAAGTTGTTATTATTATTATTATTATTATTATTATTATTATTATTATTATTATTATTATTATCACTACCTCATTTCCATTTTCTTACTTTTTGTATTATACTAATTAGTTGTTTTTTGCATTTAATTTACTTGCACTTTCTGTTTTTAATGCTTTTTATTGATGTTTTTATATTAATATTTAATTTATCCATAACTTTTGGATATAAACATCCCTGTACCATAAATGTTTTAGCTTTTCATTATTGGTTTCTTTTTTTTTTATCTTATGTGCAAATGGATTTACTGAAACACACGACGTCAGTTAAGTCAAATGTGTGATGAATTTGATGCTAAACTGGTGGCTATAAGCTTCCACTGCTTGTTAGCGACATTAGCCTCGTGGTTCTAGTGCAAAATTTCTGTCTAAAAGAGCTTTAGTATTGTGTACATCGCACCTTTTTCACAGATTAAATGCCTTCTGAGTAACAGACAGCTGCTCATTGCCTTTTCCTCCTTTTTTGTGTGTTTGATTCGCACTTTAATTAGCCATTAAGACGTGCTTGAGTTCTATTGTGTGTGTGAATGAGTGTGTCTTTTTTTAACACACTCCTGAGAGTTCAGTAATCTGAATGAAGCAGATGTCGGCCACTTCCTCTACCTCACACCCGACGAGACGGAGCAAGTGTGTAAATAATGAAATAAATAAATTAACACATGGAGTAAACAGCACGCACAATGGAGCCGTTTGAGAGCCGCCCACCGCAAACACAGCCAGCGTTCCCATATGGGACCGCGAGTGGGGAAGGAGAGCGTTTACACTCCACACGGCAGCGTCGCTCTACACGCCGTAAATGTTAAAATGTGGCTTGTCAGATTCCAGTGAACTTCTGAAAGTTCAGCAGAGTGTAAATATGTGATTAAGACACCTGTTCTGTAGAAAACAGATTAAAAATACTTACAGCATCAGTCACTTTTTGAGGATTTTATTTCATTAATTATCACAAAAAAATACAGACAAGATTACATCATTTTTCTGGCTGCTGATTGGCTGATTCCCCATCCACCACTTCCTTTTGTTACGCCCCAGTCTAAGGTCAAGAGTAACAGGAAGTGTACATGTGTGTGTGTAGAGGCAAGTGTATGAATAAATATGAACACAAGGCCAAGGAATCGGTACTTACACCATATGGATAAAAGTATTTGCCCCCCTGACCATCACACCCATATGTGTTTCCTCCACAAACTGTTCCCACAAAGTCTGAAGCACACAGTTGTACAGAGCGTCTCTGTGTGCTGTAGCTTTACAGTTTCCCTTCACTGGAACTAAGAGGCCCAAA